>SJYT01005297.1:0-36976 GCA_006410635.1 Cephalophus harveyi
GGAAATAGATGGGGAAACAGTGGAAACAGTGCCAGACTTTATTTTTTTGGGCTCCAAAATCACTGCAGATGGTGATTGCAGCCATGAAATTAAAAGACGCTTGCTCCTTGGAAGAAAAGTTATGTCCAACCTAGATAGCATTTTCAAAAGTAGAGACATTGCTTTGCCGACTAAGGTCCGTCTAGTCAAGGCTATGGTTTTTCCTGTGGTCATGTATGGATGTGAGAGTTGGCCTGTGAAGAAAGCTGAGGGCCGAAGAATTGATGCTTTTGAACTGTGGGGTTGGAGAAGACTCTTGAGAGTCCCTTGGGCTGCAAGGAGATCCAACCAGTCCATTCTGAAGGAGATCAGCCCTGGGATTTCTTTGGAAGGAATGATGATAAAGCTGAAACTCCAGTACTTTGGCCACCTCATGCGAAGAGTTGACTCATTGGAAAAGACTCTGATGCTGGGAGGGATTGGGAGCAGGAGGAGAAGGGGACGACCGAGGATGTGATGGCTGGATGGCATCATGGACTCGATGGACGTGAGTCTGAATGAACTCTGGGAGATGGTGATGAACAGGGAGGCCTGGCGTGCTGCGATTCATGGGGTCACAAAGAGTCTGACACAACTGAGCGACTGAACTGAACTGATACCTAAGGCATATAAAAGAGCCATATAAGACTTTTAATACTGGCATTCTGATTTTTTAAGCAGAAACACTATATGCATTTCCATTTATTATTTTTTTCTAGTTGGTCTGCAGAATTCAAAAGTTTTTATTTAAAACAAATTTTACACAGTACTTTTTAAATATAGTTCTTTCCACAGATATTTATCCCTAGTATTCTATCTTTGATTAAACTGTTGATGAAGGTGAGAGAGTGAAAAAGCCAGCTTAAAGCTCAACATTCAAAAAACTAAGATCATGACATCTGGTCCCATCACTTCATGGCATATAGATGGGGAAACAATGGAAACAGTGACAGACTTTATTTCCTTGGGCTCCAAAATTACCAAGGGCAGTGACTGCAGCCGTGAAATTAGAAGATGCTTTCTCCTTGGAAGAAAAACTGTGACAAACCTAGGCAGCATGTTAAAAGCAGAGACATTACTTTGCTGACCTTTGTCTGTATAGTCAAAGCTTTTGTTTTTCCAGTAGTTACATATAGATGTGAGAGCTGGACCATAAAGAAGGCTGAGCACTGAAGAATTGATGCTTTTGACCCATGGTGTTGGAGGAGACTCCTAAAAGATCAAACCTTTTACAGCCCATGGAATTCTCCTTACCAGAATACTGGGGTGGGAAACCTCTCTCTTCTCCAGGGGATCTTCCCAACCCAGGGATCAAACCCGCATTGCAGGCAGATTCTTTACCAGCTGAGCTACCAGGGAAGCCCTAAGAGATCAAACCAGTCAATCGTAAAGGAAATCCCAGAATATTCATTGGAAGGACTGATACTGAAGCTGAAGCTCCAATACTTTGGCCACCTGATGTGAAGAGCTGACTCATTGATGCTGGGAAAGATTAAAGGCAGGAGAAGGGAACGACAGAGGATGAGATGGTTGGATGGCATCACTGATTCAATTGACATGAGTTTGAGCAACCTCTGACAAATAGTGAAGGACAAGGAACACTGGCATGCTGCAGTTCATGGGGTCTCAAAGAGTCAGACATGACGGAGTGACTGAACAACAAAAAATTCTATCTTTTCTGGCTAATCTTTAAGGAGTATTATCCTCTATGATATCTTCTAAACACTGAAATACATGGGATCTAGTGTTTCTGTATATTAATTATGTACTATGTTATTTCTACAAATTAGCATAAAGTGAAGTTGCTCAGTCGTGTCCGACTCTTTGCAACCCCATGGACTGTACCCTGCCAGGTTCCTCGGTCCATGGGATTCTCCAGGCAAGAATACTGGAGTGGGTTGCCATTTCCTTCTCCAGGGGATCTTCCCAACCCAGGGATCGAACCCAGGTCTCCTGCATTGCAGGCAGACGCTTTATCCTCTGAGCCACCAGGGAATTCCCCACAAATTAGCATATACCTAGAAAATTTCTAGTTCATTTTGTTTAATTTTTCTGAGTATATAAAGCAGGATGAGGAGAGTAGTAATATTTTATTCTCATTTTACAGTTTATATGTCTCCAATTCCTTTATCTTCTCTAATTGCACTGACTACAACTATCAGTACAATATTAAGTAATAACCACATTAGTGAATATTTCTTGACTTCCTTAAAATGCTATAGAGTTAATGAACATATTTTATAAACTAAATAGGACTAATCTCTATTTTATTTTTATTTTATTTATCATTAAGCATTATAAGAGACAGGTGTAGATAGGTGACAATATTTCTATTATCTGAATTCTATTTCTAATTCATTGTTTCTTTGGGTAATTTTACAAAATAAGGAAAGTTACTGATTGATCTACTATATTGATATCAAACAGAAAAAAATATATAATTTATTTTAATTCTCTTAAACAGCTGAGGTATCTGTAGCTTTCTAATTTCATTTAGGTTTCATGAGCAATTTTTATCTTTCTACGGTATTGGTTTATACAGTAGGAGAAAGAAAGGTACAATTTTGGCAGAGGGAAAAGGCAGAATGGATGAGATGACCTGTGATGATTACTTCTAGGTGATCTTTAAAGAGCTTAACATGAGAACTGATTTTAGCTCTAAGAAGGATTACAACAAACTAGACATATTTCTGGGCAACAGTGCTTGAGGGGTCTTTGGTATGTCTATGGTTTTAATTTTACTGACTCATAATATTTGGTCCTGAATCATATACCAGGGAACTCAGTTAAGTCTGGTCTTGGCTTAGGTACAGTATTCTAGACGTATGAGTCCACTGTCTGACAGCTGTAAAATGCAGAGTTGGGAAAGCAATACAGGGAAAAAAACCTCTTAAAGGAGTACCTAGTCACAGCCTAAGAAGCCTTTTTTGACCAAAGTAGCCAAGAATGAAAGCTCACGTGTTCTGGTTTTGAAGAATATCAACATTTTCCTGTTAATGACATTAATTTCTTATGAATTCTTAATGTAAACATCATACAAGGTTTCCCTGTTTTTGTTTTAAACAGCAGCTCTGATTTTCATTAGGAAAATATTCATCTAGGTGCCTGTATGTTATTTGTTCAAGGAAAGGGCTTGATTAACAATAAATTGAATTGAATATAACTTTTACACATTAACCAGAATTAATACACCACTTTCCTCTTTAGTATTTGCCTTTCTAATGTCCAGGTAATTTTTGCTATGTTCTCAGACTGTGTAGCTTTTCAAAAGATGTAGACAGGATGAATGCAAGCTTTAATTCTTTGTTTCTTTGGAAAGATCCCTTGTCATATATAACAGGGTCTTGGCTACAATGCAGTCTGTATTGTATCTGCCTGATATAATTAGGGTTAACATCCTCCTTATATGATTATAATCCTCAGGTACATCACATTTCTATAGATATGACCTTGGTTAAGTCTTTCAATTAATCATTTTTTCTTCCCTGTGTTCCCTTTTTGCTAGAAAAGATTTGAACATGTCAGAACAGAGTAATATTTCCCACTATATCTGAAGCATAGAAAAGGAAAACAAATACTGACTGTAGAATTAAGAACAAGGATATGCCAAACACTAAGTCACTTCTCTGTCTGCAGTTTGTAAGTGGCACAATAGTAAGTTATGTTCTTTGGCATTTGCAACTAAAGGACATAACAGATGGTAAAGGCTTATTTAATTTTAAAAATGAGAAAATATTTATTTAAAAGAATTGCACTACCAACATGCAATTTATTATGTTTAGGGTGCAGGCATGTGTTCAATGAAGTTTGGTCTGAACCAGAGTGAGACAATATATTACAAATTGATTAGCCCTCATTTAACTGAATTTCCATTAAGATATCCACATTGACAGGAAAAAATGCTCCACTGCATTCACTGTGTATCACCCTAAAATGTTAAACACAGCATTTTAAACTCAATTATCATCTTTGGTTTTTAAGAAACAATCCATGTGAGAGCATGACAACCAAATATTAATTATTGGATTTATGTTTGAAAGAACAGACAATTTGATTTCATTTAAAGTCTGAGGAATGATATTGATCTTGATATTTTCAGTGAGAGGGGAAAAAAAAAAACTTAGACAATAAGTCAAGTGATTTGGGTAACAGATTAAGCTTCTTAGGCCATTAGGTACTGTGTGGCTGTTTCTTAATTTTCTGTGATAGATGCATTCCTCTGACATTCCTATCCTGAAAACTGGGTTAAACTGATGAACCACACATATGCTATTAAAAAGCACTACAATTGATAGAAATATAGAAACCAAATTCAAAAGTGTTTCTACTGTTGCATATCTCTAGACCAGGGATCACAAACTCAAATATTTATAGGAATAAACATGGGTATAAGACCAAAGATACATATTACATATTCAATAAATACTTTGTTTTTACAGTAAATTATAAGAATAATGTTTATTTCCACAAAGAAATACGAATTATTTCTTGTTATTTTGAAATACAAGCTCTCCTAGATTTTTTTTTTTTCATTTGCACATCTTTGTTAGAGATACAAAAACAAGGAAATATTTATTTACTCTTTAAAAAAAAAACTAAGGCAAATGATGATGATCTATAGATGACTTTCAGATTTTCTGTCAAGGAGATAATAAATTGATGGGTATTCTGCTGAACTGGGAAGTATGCATCTTGTCTGAATTATGCAACTGCAAATCAATTCCTGCTAAATTCTGGTCCAATGTTTCCAAATCTTCTGGTCACTTTCCTAAGAAACAAAGGAGAGCAGATCTTTATTGGGAAGGTCTTGATTTTTTAAATGTTGGCCTGATTTAATATTAATATATACACACATATACATATATATATAATAAAACATTTTAGACTAAACTAGAGTGGGCACCAGGCAAAGTGTTCCCATCATATCATGTAAAAATGCAAGCAAGAGTGTGATTCCATGGTAGCAAAAAAAAACAGAAAATGCAAAACTGGCTATAGTTTGGTAAGACTATACTCATCCAAACTATGAATATATGCTATTTTACACAACTCTAGATGTTACCTACATTCTCTATACCTGCAATAGATAAGCCAAATATAAATAATTGGTATGCCAAGTCGTTCTTATTTTTGTATATGCTCTCGATCAACTTGTCTGTCTTTAGAGTTTTTCCAGTGCAGTGTGATATGACTGGGAAGAATTACATCAAAATATTCCCTGTAGACCATTTGCATGCAATTGAAATTATTCTAGGTATTTTTTACTTCAGTTTTGAGAGTTTTTTTTAAATATGTTTTCAGGTATTAAAGAAGTAGGAGTTTACTCACTACTGAGTAATAATTAGTCAGAAAGGTAAAGCATTTCACTAATATGGTGACTTGGATATATTAAGTCTCTGCACTATATGAAAAATGGAGATACTATTAGTATTAAACTTACAAGGTTTTAAGGATTAAGTGACATATAGATAAACCCCTTAAATCACTATGTGACAAAGAAAATATTCAATAAATGTCAATTATCAAAACAAATTTAAAATGTTATTAATAAGCCTGTTCTGGATGTTAATATATAAATGAGATAGAGTTTCCAGTTCACAGGACATAATTGTTTCCTCAATATCCCATTAAAAAACAAAAAAATGCATTGACTCTATAATATCCCATACTCAGCAACTAAAATGATAAACATTTTCAAAGAGAAATAAATGAATTATATTTGAGTAGCGATCTAATATCAAAATCAATGTTATAGGTGTAAAAATAAAACCAAAGGCAATTAAATACTCATCAGTAGAACAAGAAACAACAAAGTCATGTAAATATCCAAGTCATAAATGTAAACCAAAGGGTCATGAATTGCTCCTTGAAACTGAGACAGAAGACAAAATTCTACCTGACTAAATAATCTAAATTGCTAGCATCATAATGGCATGAATTACTTCTAAAAAGAGTTGCCTGTGTGGTCAGTGTAGTAGACAATAAAAAAATAATGAATTATATGGAAGTTAAAGTTACTAATCAAACAAAGATAGAGAATTGAGGAAATTATATAATTTATCAAAGTTGCAGAACTACAAAAATGTAAGATTAGGAAATCAAATGTAAAACTCTCACACTCAAGATACCATGTTCTTTTATTGCTGCCTTTCTGTTTAGGAAGTAAGAGATTTTTCACTTATTAATCAGTAAGAAGCAATTCTTTGAACAAATAAATGTGTAGGTGGAGAATAAGAATTTTCACACAAGCACACTATACTAATTTACCACCTGGTAAGGGATATTAGCCACTTGTTCATAGGATATTATCCAGTTGCTGGGCTTATTTGTAACGTTTACAAAGTCAGATATAGAACTGGGAATAAAACAAATGGTTTTCTATCTCAAGCATGCTGGAATCTTAGGATTCATTGGGAGATATTTCAGTTTTAAATAGCCACATACATGTCAAAACTACATCACTAGCTATATATAACAATAAAAAATGAAACTGCTTCCACTAGCCTGATTATATTAAGGCTAATAATGACAGCCACACAAGAAATGTACAAGTCTATTTCATTCACTCATCCACACTGAGAGAATAAAGATATATGCAAGTAAAAATACAGGCCTATTAAATGGACAAAGGATTTTCTTTGGGTGACTGAAACAGAAGTTTTGCGAATTATGAAAATTACATCCTGAGAATTATTTGGGTTAACTTCAATGTTATATTTTCTGTACTTGTCACAGATGGGCATTTCAAAATCTTTTTGATTCAATATAAATTCATTTTAAAGTATTTTCTTCTCCAAAATGGCCCTGGTAATTCATTTTCAAACTACTTGAATAACTCAGTATACTATGTGACTAGAGTCTTTTAGGTCTTCCTTGGTAGCTCAGCTGAAAAAGAATCCACCTGCAATGCAGGAGACCTGGGTTCAATCCCTGGGTTGGGAAGATCCCCTGGAGGAGGACATGTCCACTCACTCCAGTATTCTTGCCTGAAGAATCTGCATGGACAGAGGAAGCTGTGGGCTACAGTCCCTGGGGTTACAAAGAGTTGGACACAACTGACTACACAAAGCAGAGTCCTTCTAACTCAGTCCTCTGTCCACTGAATCCTATTATGTTGATCACACAAAAACCATATCCTAACACCTCAATATTTTTTCCACACGCTACTTTTTCAAATAAGCACATCCTACAAGTTACCAAAAAAATAACTTTTAAGCATGATCACCTATTTGCTGAAAGTGTTCACATCAGACCTACTATGTAACTAGTATTTCAACCTAGAAGTAGACATTATAGAAAAGGATATGTGCATTCATATTTTCAGCTACTTGATAAAACAACTTTATGAAAAATATCCTTGGTAATCACCAAATTGAGTAAATAAGTCATGATAAATTAAAAAATAAGTCAACAAATATTGTGTTATAATCAATATAACTATGAAAGATATGTGGTCCTCACCTATAACATCCTTCAAATTCCAAGGAAAAAGTTAAATTAAATGTAATAAATGCCAAACTATGTCCCCTCTTGTGTGAGGCAGAAAAGCTTAAAGATATCATTGTAACCAAAAGTAGGATCTGATGGCTCGGAGCTCAAAAGTCAATAAAGAGGCCAGATTGGTAGAAAAAAGAGTTTGCATGATTTTGTATACCAGCAATTGGGAGTAGAGGGTGATGCCTATCTAAAAGTCAATTCCCTCCCAACTGACAGTCACTGGGCAAGAGCTTTTATAGGCTGAGGGAGGGAATTACATGTAGGAGCAGTGAGTAAGCTCTGACAGTCATCTTGAAATTGTTAATCAGTACTCTGTTGTTGTTCAGCTGCTCAGTTGTGTCCAACTCTTTGTGACCCCATGGACTGTAGCACACCATGTTTCTCTGTCCTTCAACATCTCTTGGAGCTTGCTCAAACTCATGTCCATTGAGTCAGCGAGGTCGTCCAATGATCCTGTACTCTGTCCTCCCCTTCTCCTCCTGCCTTTAATCTTTCCCAGCTTCAGGGTCTTTTCCAGGGAGTCTGCTCTTCTGATTAGGTGATCAAAGCATTAGAGTTTCATCAGCATCAGCCCCTCCAATGAAGATTCAGGATCAGTTGCCTTTAGAATTGACTGGTTTGAACTCCTTGCAATCCAAGGGACTTTCAAGAGTCTTCTTCAACACCACAGTTTGAAAGCATCAATTCTTCAGCACTCAGCCTTCTTTATGGTCCAATTATCACATCAATACATGACTACTAAGAAAACTGTAGCTTTGACTATACAGACCTTTGTTGGTAAGTAATGTCTCTGCTTTTTTTAATATACTGTCTAGGTTTGTCAAAGATTTTCTTCCAAGGACAAGTATCTTAATTTCATGGCTTCAGTCACCATCTGCAGTGATTTTGGATCCCAAGAAAAGAAAGTTTGTCATTGTTTCATTGTTTCCTCATCTATTTGCCATGAAGTGATGGGACTGGGTGCCATGATCTTAGCTTTTTGAATGTTGAGTTTTAAGCCAGTTTTTCCACTCTCCGATTTCAAGTTTATCAAGAGGCACTATAGTTTCTCTTTGCTTTCTGCCATATAGGTGGTGTCATCTGCATATTGGGGTTATTGATGTTTCTCCCAGCAATCTTGATTCCAGCTTGTGCTTCATTCATCCTGGCATTTTGCATGATGTACTCTGCATAAAAGTTGAATAAGCAGAGTGACAATGTACAGCCTTGACATACTCCTTTCCCAACTTGGAACCAGTCCATTGTTCCATGTCTGGTTCTAACTGTTGCTTTTTGACTTGTATGCAGATTTCTCAGAATGCAGGTAAAGTGGTTTGGTATTTCCATCTCTTTAAGAATTTTCCAAAGTTAGTTGTGATCCACACAGTCAAACACAGAAGTAGATGTTTTTATAGAATTCTCTTGCTTTTTCTATGATCCAGTGGATATTGGCAATTTGATCTCTTGTTCTTCTGCCTTTTCTAAATCCAGCTTGAACATCGCAAAGTGCTCAAACCACATACTGTTGAAGATTAGCTTGGAGAATTTTGAGCATTACTTTACTAGCGTGTGAGATGAGTGCAATTGTGCAGTAGTTTGAGCATTCTTTGGCATTGCCTTTCTTTGGGATTGGAATGAAGCTGACTGTTTCCAGTCCTGTGGCCACTGCTGAGTTTTCCAAATTTGCTGGCATATGGAGTGCAGCACTTTCACAGCATCATCTTTCAGGATTTGAAATACCTCAGGAGGAATTCCATCACCTCCACTAGCTTTGTTCGTAGTCATGCTTCCTAAGACCCACGTGACTTCATACTCCATGATGTCTGGCTCTGGGTGAGTGATCATACCATCATGCTTATCTTGAAGATCTTTTTTGTATAGTTCTGTGTATTCATGCTACCTCTTCTTAATATCCTCTGTTTATGTTATGCCCATGCTCTTTCTGTCCTTTATTGTGACCCTCTTTCCCTTGGTATCTCTAATATTCTTGAAGAGTTCTCTAGGCTTCTGTTGCTTTACTCTATTTCTTGGAATTGATCACTTAGGATGGCTTTCTTATCTCTTCTTGATATTCTTTGGAACTCTGAGTTCAGATGGTTATATCTTTCCTTTTCTCCTTTGCCTTTTTGCTAACCAGTGATCAAATTGTCATCATATGTTGGATCACAGGAAAAGCAAGGAAATTCCCAAAATAAATCTACTTCTGTTTCATTGACTATGCTAAAGCCTTTCACTGTGTGGATCACAACAAACTGTGAAATATTCTTAATAAAATGGGAATATCAGATCACCTTATCTGCATCCTGAGAAACCTGTATGCAGGATAAGAAACAACATTTGTAACTGGACATAGAACAATGGATTGGTTCAAAATTGGAAAAGAGTATGTCAAGGTTATATATTGTCACTTTATTTATTTAATTTACATGCAGAATAAATATATCATGAGAAATGCAAGGCTGGATGAATCACAAGCTGGAATCAAGATTGCAGGGAAAAATATCAACAGCCTCAGATATGCAGATAATACCACATTAATGGAAGAAAGTGAAGAGTAACTAAAGAGCCTGTTGATGAAGGTGAAAGAGTCTCCTAGATGAAGGTGAAAAACCTGGCTTAAAACTTAATATTCAAAATCTAAAATCATGGCATCCAGTCTTTTCCCTTCGTGACAAAAATGGGCAAAATGTGGAAACAGTGTCAGATTTCATTTTCTTGATCTCTAAAATCAACACAGATGGTGACTGAAGCTACAAAATTAAAAGACACTGGTTCCTTGGAAGAATAGCTATGAAAAAGCTAGTAAGTGAGTGAGTGAAGTCGCTCAGTCGTGTCCGACTCTTTGCGACCCCGTGGACTGTAACCTACTAGGCTTCTCTGTCCATGGGATTCTCCAGGCAAGAATACTGGAGTGGATTGCCATTTCCTTCTCCAAGGGATCTTCCCGACCCAGGGATCGAACCCGGGTCTCCCGCATTGGAGGCAGATGCTTTAACCTCTGAGCCACCAAGGAAGATTGAAAAAGCTAGATAGGGTGTTAAAAATTAGAGACATCACTTTGTCATCAAAAGTCCATATAGGCAAAGCTATGGTTTGGCCAGTAGTCACATATGGATGTGAGAGTTGGACTATAAAGAAGACTGAGAACCAAAGATTTGATGCTTTTGGACTGTGGCATTGGAGAAGCCTCTTGAGCGTCCCTTGGACAGCAAGGAGATGAAACCAATCCATATTAAAGGAAATCAACCCTGAATATTGATTGGAAGGATGGATGCTGAAGCTGAAGCTCTGATACTTTGGCCACCTAATGTGAAGAGCTAAGTCCTTGGAAAATACCCTGATGCTGGGAAAGACTGAGTGCAAGAGAAGAGGACAACAGAGGATGAGATGGTTGGATGGCATCAACGACTCAATGGACATTAGTTTGAGCAAATCTGGGAAATAATGAAGTCCAGGGAAGCCTGGTGTGTTGCAATTCATGGAGTTGCAGAGTCAGACGCAGCTTAGTGACTAAACAACAAGTCTGACCAGTGGCATCTTGATTGTTTTAAGTACAGTTAACCTTCAGTTTCATGGTTTGCTTTTTCCCATTCCCCTGAGGCTAGTTCTTGGAATTGTGGCAGCTTATGTCATGGCTACAGTCTTGTCACCATGTAGTCAACTTCTTCAACATGCTCGGGCTTTCAGTATCTGTAACATAGCTCACAGGACATGGTTCAGAATATTATCTATAGCCCTTGAGAAGGAGTTAAAGGTCCTTGCCTATGCTTAATGATTAAACTATTATTTATCAGTTTCCTTTGACTGTTTTCTTTACTTTCTGCATGTTCTCACTTCTCTAATTAAACTTATTCCTTAGTGAAAGTTTTCCCACAAACAAAATGCAGGCAGAGGACATGTGGACAAAGACCACATAGTCTTACTCCATTGTATTATGACACACATATTTTTGGTTGGTAAAATCCATTTGCCTTTACTTCAGTTCAGTTCAGTTCAGTCACTCAGTTGTGTCCGACTCTTTGAGACCCCATGAATCACAGGACGCCAGGCCTCCTTGTCCATCACCAACTCCCGGAGTTCACTCAGACTCACGTCCATCGAGTCAGTGATGCCATCCAGCCATCTTATCCTCTGTCATCCCCTATTCCTCCTCTCTCCAATCCCTCCCAGCATCAGAGTCTTTTCCAATGAGTCAACTCTTCGCATGAGGTGGCAAAGTACTGGAGTTTCAGCTTTAGCATCATTTCTTCCAAAGAAATCCCAGGGCTGATCTTCAGAATGGACTGGTTGGATCTCCTTGCAGTCCAAGGGACTCTCAAGAGTCTTCTCCAACACCACAGTTCAAAAGCATCAATTCTTTGGCGCTCTGCATTCTTCACAGTCCAACTCTCACATCCTTACATGACCACAGGAAAAGCCATAGCCTTGACTAGATGGACCTTAGTCAGCAAAGTAATGTCTCTGCTTTTGAATATATTATCTAGGTTGGTCATAACTTTTCTTCCAAGGAGTAAGCGTCTTTTAATTTCATGGCTGCAGTCACCATCTGCAGTGATTTTGGAGCCCCCAAAAATAAAGTCTGACACTGTTTCCACTGTTTCCCCATCTATTTCCCATGAAGTGATGGGACCAGATGCCATGATCTTCATTTTCTGAATGTTGAGCAATAAGCCAACTTTTTTACTCTCCTCTTTCACTTTCTTTTTTTTTTTTCTCAAAAAATGCTCTTTATTCATTCACATATATTACTGCATTTAATTCTCACTTCATATCCATGAACAGAGAACACAGGAAGATAATTATTCCACTTCACAGACAAAAAGCTTGAGATCCACAATAAAATCCATCTTCCCAATTAACAGTGAGTAAGCAGAGGAATGAAAACCAGCTCTGTGCTTTCAGCTCTCTAACTTCACCCTTCTTTTTCAAAGAGAATGGAGAGTGGTCAGCTCTCATTTTCATGTATGTTTAAAGTTATTAAAACTATCTTTAGCAACAAACTTAGAGAAAGAATAACCAAAATTCCACACTTTAAAACATATAGACATTATATTTACATTTAATTTTTCATATTAACTCATTTAAAATATTGCTCTAATATTCCAGATGTTGGTTGAAACACCTAGGCATTTTAGCATTTTGTCTTGACATCATGCAAACTAGTCCTAACCACTTTCGACCACTATTAATACAAAGAAACATTCCACCAGTAATTATTCAATTGAAAAATCTGAATAAATTCATTGAAACAATTTGAGTAAATCATTTTTGGTGCAGGATTACATCCACTAAAATATGTCATGAAAACAAGTTGGTCAGTAATAAATTTGTAAACTGTGGTGAAGGTCAGGCCCACTATTAACATGGACTATCTCAACATCAATAAAAGATACTTTGAAAATAAAGGGAAAATAATTCAAGTGGCTCAAATACATATACCTTTGTTACTATGATGATTAATTACATGGGCATCTGTATTAGGATTTTTAAATATGGCATGTGGAGGAAGAAATAAGGTACAAGACCTAGGAAAACTACTTGTGAAGAACAAGGCTAAGATTGCTACTCAGAGAACGAGTAGTACTTCCTCCTTCTGGGGCAGGTGAAAAGGAGAATCAGCTGTGTCTGTGTCATAATTATTCAAGTCAACACGTCATCCCATGAAGTAGAGCTTGTTTTCTCATTAGCAAACAGATACTCAGTTGGGTGACTCAAGCACAACTTTGATGTGACATCATTCTTAAAGATTGATAAAATATCAGATATTCTTTTCTCACATGCACATACAAACATAATCACAGAGGTGATTCTGCAATGAAGAGACCATCAGAAATCACTTTTTACCACAAATGCACATGGTCCAACTCAGGAGAAACCCACACACTCAAGAATCCACAAAAGGCACAATATGTTTCAGAGAGCATCATACAGTGTGCTATGACCAGTACATTCTCTTGGCTAAACTCTATTTGCCTTTGCCTTGCTTCATTCTGCATTCCAAGGCCAAATTTGCCTGTTACTCCAGGTGTTTTTTGACTTCCTACTTTCATATTCCAGTCCCCTATAATGAAAAGGACATCTTTTTTGAGTGTTAGTTCTAAAAGGTCTTGTAGGTCTTCATAGAACTGTTCAACTTCAGCTTCTTCAGCGTTACTGGTTGGGGCATGGGCTTGGATTACTGTGCTATTGAATGGTTTGCCTTGGAAACAAACAGAGATCATTCTGTCATTTTTGAGATTGCATTCGTCATTAGGGACAGGTAATTCAAAGTTGTTAGATACTATTTCACACTTTGAAAAACACGTCTTGGCCAGGATGCATGTATGTGCATGTGAATATATATAGATAGGATTCAAAGTGTATTGCTGATGCAAATGTAAAATGGTTACAGTCAATGTAGAAACAAGTTTGGTAATTCCTCAAAAATTCAAACCCAGAATTACCGCACATGACACAGCAATCTCATCCTAAATATATAGCCCTCCGATCCGAAAAACACAAGCTAAATACTTATACATGGGAATTCATAGCAGTGCTATTCACAATAGTAAAAGATGGAAACAACCCAAATGTCCTTCAATAGATGAATGAATAAGCAAACTGTAATTTATATAGGTAGTGGAATATTACTCTATATTGTAATATTATTCCATGAAAAAAAGAAATACTGATACATATTTTAACAAGATGTCTATACGGATTTAGGACAAAAAGTGAACTGTCAGTTGTTAGGGGCTCAGGTAAGGGAAGAAAGTGAATTAATAGCTTAATATGTATGTGGTTTTATTTTGAGACAATAAAAATATTTTAGAACCAGATAGAAATGTTGGTTGAACACCATAATGAATATAATAAATGTTGAATTACTTGGTTAAGGTTATGCTATGTGAATTTTCAGTTCAGTTCAGTTCAGTCGCTCAGTCGTGTCCGACTCTTTGCGACCCCATGAATCGCAGCACACCAGGCCTCCCTGTTCATCACCATCTCTTGGAGTTCACTCAGACTCACATCCATCGAGTCAGTGATGCCATCCAGCCATCTCATCCTCGGTCGTCCCCTTCTTCTCCTGCCCCCAATCCCTCCCAGCATCAGAGTCTTTTCCAATGAGTCAACTCTTCGCATGAGGTGGGGTTTCATGACCTCAAAGTCGAAATCGTAGTAAGGAAGGTTTCTTTAGGGTCCCAACTAGAGGAAGTCTTACGACTGGTTGGATCTCCTTGCAGTCCAAGGGACTCTCAAGAGTCTTCTCCAACACCACACTTCAAAAGCATCAATTCTTCGGCGATCAGCCTTCTTCACAGTCCAACTCTCACACCCATACATGACCACAGGAAAAACCATAGCCTTGACTAGATGGACCTTAGTTGGCAAAGTAATGTCTCTGCTTTTGAAAATGCTATCTAGGTTGGACATAACTTTTCTTCCAAGGAGCAAGCGTCTTCTAATTTCATGGCTGCAGTCACCATCAGCAGTGATTTTGGAGCCCAAAAAAATAAAGTCTGGCACTGTTTCCACTGTTTCCCCATCTATTTGCCATGAAGTGATGGGACCAGATGCCATGATCTTCGTTTTCTGAATGTGAATTTTAGCCCAACTTAAAAAAAAAAAATTACAAAAATGAGAAAAAAAGTCCTCTTCTTCTTTGCCCATAAGTGTAACCCCATGACAAATCTTCGAGAATCAATTTTTTATCTGGGACATTAATCATTAAGTGAGAGATGAAATTATGAGAAAATTATTAACCCTCTTTCACTACAATGGAAATATTATATTTCTGATAATTTTATTGGCATTATAACTAAGACTATGATTCTTATTAGTATATACTTATTTTCATACCTTATGGAATTAAATTTATCTCCGTGCACACAAAAAAACCCAGACTAAATCTGTGGACTAGGGTTTCTAAAACTTCTAAATCTATCAGTTAGGTCCATGAGGTTGAAACCTGACCAGGATGCTGTGAGACTCCTGGGCATGGAAGCCTTTAAACAGTTGCTAATCAGGGAAGGGACGGGATGCAGAGACAAGGGAGGAGTAGCCAAGAAACAATGGTGCAGCCTCAGGGCAGTGTTCTGGTTCCACCTCGAGGGATACATGTAATATTATCTTTGAGCTCTTTACAGAACTGCAACCCACCCCCACACCCTCCCCCCAAAATGGAAGACATTAGCATTCTTCATTCCACAGACCATCACACATTAGTTCAGTTTAGTTCAGTTCAGTTCCTCAGTCATGTCCGACATTTTGTGACCCCATGGACTGCAGCACAACAGGGCTCCCTGTCCATCACCAACTCCCAGAGTTTACACAAACTCAAGTCCATTGAGTCGGTGATGCCATCCAACCATCTCATCCTCTGTCCTCCCGTTCTCTTCCCCTCTTCAATCTGTTCCAGTATCAGGGTCTTTTCCAGTGAGTCAGCACTTCACATCAGGTGGCCAAAGTATTGAAATTTCAGTTTCGACATCAGTCCTTCTAATGAAAACTCAGGACTGATCTCCTTTAGGATCGACTGGTTGGACCTCCTTGCAGTCCAAGGGACTCTCAAGAATCTTCGCCAACACCACAGTTCAAAAATATCAATTCTTCAGCGCTCAGCTTTCTTTATAGTCCAACTCTCACATCCATGCATGACTCCTGAAAAAACAATAGCTTTCATTATATGGACCTTTGTCGGCAAAGTAAAGTCTCTGCTTTTTAATATGCTGTCTAGGTTGGTCATAACTTTCCTTCCAAGGAGTACCTGGTGAATTTTCTGCACAAATTGAGGAAGCTGCCAGAGTGTTACATGATGAACAGCATCCTGGAGAACTTCACCATCCTCCAGGTGGTGACAAACAGACACCAAGAAACTTGCTCTGCACCATCTACGTCTTTGTGATCTCCACCAGTGAGCAGGGGCTGAGGGGGTGGGCGCAGGGGGCAGCACTACCTTTACCACCTGATCAGGGACTGAAGGGGGACCCCAAAAGTGGCTCACCTCCCAGAATATTCTCTCCTCCCATGCAGGACCTCCAGCTTTCTGCATGCTTCTTACTTGAGGAGGGAACTGCTCCCTGTTAGGACCTTAAAAGCTGAGTGGTGAGCAGAATGGGCTGGGACTGAGAGGGGAAGATGAATCTTGATCTTGAAACCTCACAGGGGTGTCTGAAAGGACAGATCACCCCAGAGCATTAAGCACTGAGGACAGGAGTGAGACAACCACTGGGAGAGCACTGGTTTCTGTCTCTGACAGGTGCCCTCACTTTTCTTTGTTCTGGATATTTCAGAGGGCCCCAGTGACACATGGGCTTGTCTCTCTCTATTTTTCTGCATCTCCTTCTTCTCAATCTGCCTCTTCTTACCACCTCCATCCTGGACACCCTGATATCAAATATTGACGTTAAACACTTTCTGTGCAGGGGCAGAGTCAGGTGGGCCCTGGAAATATGTTGTTATTATTATTTTTAATATAATGAGATACTTATAAGTGGGTGTTAGGGTCATGACTTTTTCTCAGCTGGGCAAGCAATGGAGTGAGGCTTTTAAATCTCATTTCCTCTTCTAAATGTTCCATAGAGCTGGATTGTGTTGTCTTCCTCTTCTCCTCTCTCTGCAAAGTGTTGGTTTGTATTTTGACAGAGGATAAAAACTGAACTGAAAGCTATTTTACAAAAAAATAAAATAAAAAAAGGAAGAAACCTACCCTTTACTTAAATCTCAGATGTAGCTTGTGCATTTATAAACTTATGAAAAACTTACTTGAGTCATGAAAATATTCTCTGATCTTTTTTGAACTGCTATTTCTTCAAATTGTTAATAAACTTTATAGACAGATCTCACTTCATTTAAAGATTTCATTCTCACGAGCCCTGTTGCTCACCCACAGGGCATTCTCTCCTCATAACCAATTGATTTACTGCAGTTGTTACAGTTCATTAAAAGAATGAGGAATGCTGATAATTCAGCAGATGAAATTTGTTGGTCTCTCTGTGGGTCAGCTACCACTGTGAGATTTGCCCTGTAGACCAGGGAAGCATTATGTGGGAGAAAAAATAAAAAATGGTGCTTGCTTTCAGTTCTTAGGCAGGATGAGTATAACCCTTGTGAATCAAATCAATGAGTATTTCTCAATTGCTCAAATTTTGGGGTTTTATTTCAAAATAATTTTGACCATCACTGCTTTAGCAAGTGATTTTCACTATGGCTCAGTGTGAGTTTTTATTTTTGTTGGCAACACTTATCTCCATAGGTGTAGCAAAAATGGAATTTTAATACCAAGAAAGGTGTTATACAAATACAAAATAATTAATACAGTACAGCAGTAGGGTAAAGAGAAAATTGTGAGTGACAGGTATTTATTTAGTGTATGCCTGACAGAGTGTTAGGTATTCAAATTTTAGTAGTGAACAAGACAGGCATAGAATGTGAAGAAAGACAGGAAGCATTACAAAATGATGTAACATTACTAATCTTGCTGTCATTTAGGAAGCATCACTACAAACAAAGCTAGTGGAGGTGATGGAATTCCAGTTGACCTATTTCAAATCCTAAAGATGATGCTGTGAAAGTGCTGCACTCAATATGCCAGCAAATTTGGAAAACTCAGCAAGGGCACAGGACTGGGAAAGGTCAGTTTTCACTCCAGTCCAAAGAAAGGCAATGCCAAAGAATGCTCAAACTACCACACAATTGCACTCATCTCACACACTAGTAAACTAATGCTCAAAATTCCTCAAGCCAGGCTTCAACAGTATGTGAACCGTGAAATTCCAGATGTTCAAGCTGGATTTAAAAAAGGCAGAGGAACCAGAGATCAAATTGCCAACATCTTTGGATCATCAAAAAGCAAGAGAGTCCCAGAAAAACATCTACTTCTGCTTTATTGACTATGCCAAAGCCTTTGACTGTGTGGATTAAAACAAACTGCAGAAAATACTTAAAGAGATGGGACTACCAGACCACCTGCCTCCTGAGAAATCTGTATGCAGGTGAAGCAGTAGAACTAGACATGGAACAACAGAGTGGTTCCAAATCAGGAAAGGAGTGCATCAAGGTTGTATATTGTCATCCTACTTATTTAAATTATATGCAGAGTACATCATGAGAAATGCTGGACTGGATGAAGCACAAGCTGGTATCTCTATTGCTGGGAGAAATATCAATAACCACAGATATGCAGATGACAGCACTTAAGGCAGAAAGCAAAGAAGAACTAAAGAGCTTCTTATGAAAGTGAAAGAGGAGAGTGAAAAAGTTGGCTTAAAACTCAACATTCAGAAAACTAAGATATGGCTCCTGGTCCCGTCACTACATGGCAAATAGATGGGGAAACAGTGGAAACAGTGACAGACTTTATTTTGGGGGGCTCCAAAATCACTGCAGTTGGTGACTGCAGCCATGAAATTGAAAGATGTTTACTGCTTGAAAGGAAACTTATGACCAACCTAGACAGCATATTAAAAAGCAGAGACATTACTTTGCCAACAAAGGTCCATCTCATCAAAGCTATCATTTTTCCAATAGTTATGTATGGATATGAGAGTTGGACTGTAAAGAAAGTTGTGCACTGAAGAACTGATGCTTTTGAACTGTGGTGTTGGAGAAGACTCTTGAGAGTCCCTTGGACTGCAAGGAGATCCATCCTGTTCATCCTAAAGGAAATCACTCCTGAATATTCATTGGAAGGACTGATTTGAAGCTGAAACTCCAGTATTTTGGTCCCTTGATGTGAAGAACTAACTCATTGTAAAAAATCCTGATGCTGGGAAAAATTGAACCTCGAGGAGAAGGGGACGACAGAGCATCAGATTGTTGGATGGCATCATCGACTCAATAACATGAGTCTGAGTAAACTCCGGGAGTTGGTGATGGACAGGGAAGCCTGGCGTGCTGCAGTCCATGGCATTGCAAAGAGTTGGACAGGACTGAGTGACCGAGCTGAACTGATCATTTAATCCCTAGGAAGATTGATAGATATTGTTATCAGCAGTCTTGCACATCATACATGCAGGATTTTTCTGATTGACTAAGAGGGTGAACTATTCTTTGTTATACACTTTGGTATTTGAGAGAGAAAAGAGGGAAAATGTATCTTCTCATTCCACCTGTTCAAAGTTCAACCTATAGGGGAATGATTCCTTTTCTATTCAGAATTCCATCACCTAACCCATTTGAAGATCCTCAGAATGTCAGGTTCCATATTTTGTGGTGTGCTTTCTCATCTAAATCTAGAAAAGTTTAAACTTCTGATAATGCCACTTTTGGCCAGATAGCAAAGGGGAAGGATTGGCATCTTTGGGACATGTCACTTGTAGCTTTTAGATAGAGTATGAGAAGAGAGCAGGGGTATAATAATGAAGGTGCCAATCAAGGAAAAATGAAGTAGTTCCTAAGTATTATTTCCAACAGAATGTCAAAGCCTTTGTGTAGATAGCAGAGCAAAATCTGTCAAAGAGTAACTGATCAGTCATTGTTCAATTATTAATGAATGAATAATTGAAGGAAACAAAGACTGAGTCATATACCAGACAACTATTTTGTAAAATACAAAAGATGGGAAAGTGGTGATGAAAAGGAAAATAAAGATTGAATATTTACATTATTTTTCTATAAATGATATTCTATTTTCAGTATGTTGTAGAACTGCAATTTTTGTCACTGCAATGGATTTTTGAAAGAGAATAATTCCTACTTAAATATTGAGAACTATGGAAGATTATAAAGAAAGCACATATTGTGCATTAATATCCTAGAAAAGAAAGCAATCAATCATCCAGTTATCTTAGCTAAAGTGAAAGACAAATAGAATGTTTGCATAGTCTTCATTTTAATAAAGAAAGCTTACAAAATTTACCTCACTTAATCTTTCTTATTCTTGGTGATCAAGTTGGTATTTTCCAAATAATTTATATCAAATAAAAGACCAACTGCATATTTTTGAAGTTCAAGACACCATCAACCTAACCTCTTCTCTCAGATAAACATGTAAGAAATCAGTTCAGTTCAGTCACTCAGTCATGTCTGACTCTTTGTGACCCCATGAACCGCAGCACATCAGGCCTCCCTGCCCATTACCAACTCCCAGAATTCACCCAAACCCATGTCCAACAAGTCGGTGATGCCATCCAACCATCTCATCCTCTGTCGTCCCTTTCTCCTCCTGCCCTCAATCTTTCCCAGCATGAGGGTCTTTTCAAATGAGTCAGCTCTTTGCATCAGGTGGCCAAAGTATTGGCATTTCAGCTTCAACATCAGTCCTTCCAAAGAACACCCAGGACTGATCTCCTTTAGAATGGACTGGTTGGGTCTCCTTGCAGTTCAAGGGACTCTCAAGAGTCTTCTCCAACACCACAGTTCAAAAGCATCAATTCTTTGGCACTCAGCTTTCTTCACAGTCCAACTCTCACATCCATACATGACCACTGGAAAAACCATAGACAAGACGGACCTTTGTTGACAAAGTAATGTCTCTGCTTTTCAATATGCTGTCTAGGTTGATCATAACTTTCCTTCCAAGGAGTAAGTGTCTTTTAATTTCATGGCTGCGATCACCATCTGTAAATAAAATTCATGATACTAAACTTCTGCTGTTATATTTGGAATGTTAATGAATCAACTAAATGATTTTGGAAATGTGTACAACTATTTCCAAATAACGAAGATTTTCAAAAGCATATGTTAAGGTTACATCCCTTGTTGTAACCTATGAATCTGTACTTCTGAATATAAGGTTCTTAACTCAGGAAGTCTGGCAGGAGTACAGACAACTGCAAATTTGTGACATGATTTTATGTCTTATGACATAAAATTTCATGTCTTATGACATCTGACTAAAACTTTATTATGGCTCCCTCTAAACCAGAATTATATTCCCCAGAAACATAGTATTGTATAATTACTATCAGGACCAAGAATTTTCTTTTGTCAGATCTACCAATTGTGTTTCTCTTATAGAAATTATGTAGGTATCACCAAAGCCTATATTATACCCCAATTTTCTCATAATTAGAACCATATAGATAATAATATATGGTTAACTTGCAAGTTCTTCTGTGTATTCTTACCACCTCTTTTTAATATCTTCTGCTTCTGCTAGGTCCATACCATTTCTGTCCTTTATTCTGCCCATTTTTGCATGAAATGTTCCCTTGGTATGTATAATTTTCTTGAAGAGATCTCTAGTCTTTCCCATTCTATTGTTTTCCTCTATTTCTTTGCACTGATCACTGAGGAAGGTTTTTTTTTATCTCTCCTTGCTATTCTTTGCAACTCTGCATTCAAATGGGTATATCTTTCCTTTTCTTCTTTGCTTTTTCCTTCTCTTCTTTCTCTGCTATTTGTAAGGCCTCCTCAGAGAACCATTTTGCCTTTTTGCATTTCTTTTTCTTGGGGATGTTCTTGATCCCTGCCTCCTGTACAATGTCATGAACTTCAGTCCATAGTTCTTCAGGCACTCTGTCAGATCTAATCCTTTGAATCTATTTGTCACTTTCTCTGTATAATTGCAAGGGACTTGATTTAGGTCATATCTGAATGGTCTAGTGATTTTCCATGCTTTCTTCAATTTATATCTGAATTTGGCAATAAAGATTTCATGATCTGGGTGACAGTCAGCTCCCGGTCTTGTTTTGCTGACTGTATAGAGCTTCTCCATGTTTGGCAGCAAAGAATATAATCAATCTGATTTTGATATTGACCATCTGGTGACGTCCATGTGTATAGTCTTCTCTTGTGCTGTTGGAAGAGGGTGTTTGCTATGACCAGTGAGTTCTCTTGGCAAAACTCTACTAGTCTTTGTCCTGTTTCATTCTGTACTCTGAGGCCAAATTTGTCTCTTATTTCAGGTATTTCTTGACTTCCTACTTTTGCATTCCAGTCCCCTGTAATGAAAAGGACATCTTTTTGGGGTATTAGTTCTAGAAGTTCCTGTAGGTTTTCATAGAACTATTCAACTTCAGCTTCTTCAGCATAACTGGTCAGGGCATAGACTTGGATTACTGTGATATTGAATGGTTTGCCTTGGAAATGAACAGAAATCATTCTGTCGTTTTTGAGATTGCATCCAAGTACTGCATTTTCGACTCTTTTGTTGACTATGAGGGCTACTCCATTTCTTCTAAGGGATTCTTACCCACAAAATAGTGCACAATTGCACTCATGTCACACACTAGTAAGTAATGCTCAAAATTCTCCAAGTCAGGCTTCAACGTACATGAACTGTGAACTTCCAGATGTTCAAGCTGGATTTATAAAAGGCAGAGGAATCAGAGATCAAATTGCAAACATCCAGTGGATCATAGAAAAGGCAAGTGAGTTCCAAAAAAAATCCACTTCTGCTTTATTGACTTCCCAAAAACGTTTGACTGTGTAGATCACAACAAACTGTGGAGAATTCTTAGAGATGGGAATACCAATCCACCTTACCTGCCATTTGAGAAATCTGTTTGCAGTTTAGAAGCCACAATTAGAACAGGACATGGACCAGCAGACTGGTTCCAAATTTGGAAAGGAGTACGTCAAGGCTGTATATTGTCACCTTGCTTATTTAACTTATATGCAGAGTACATCATGCAGAATGCCAGGCTGGATGAAGCACAAGTTGGAATCAAGATTGTAGGGAGAAATATCAATAGCCTTAGATATACAGATGACACCACCCTTACGGCAGAAAGTGAAGAAGAATGAAAGAGCCTCTTAATGAAAGTAAAAGAGGAGGGTGAAAAAGTTGGCTTAAAACTCAACTTCAGAAAACTAAGATCATGGCATCTTGTCCCTTCACTCTATGCAAATAGATAGGGAAACAGTGGAATCAGTGACAGATTTTATTTTAGAGGGCTCCAAAATCACTGCAAATGGTGACTGTAGCCAGGAAATTAAAAGACAGTTAATCCTTGGAAGAAAAGCTATGACCAACCTAGACAGCATATAAAAAGCAGAGACATCACTTTGCAACAAAGTTCCTTCTAATTAAAGCTATGTTTTTTTTTTTCTTTGTTTGTTTTTTTTTTTTTTCAGTAGTTATATATGGATGGGAGACTTGGACCATAAAGGAGGCTGAGTGCAGAAGAATAGATGCTTTTGAACTGTGGTGTTGGAGAAGACTCTTGAGAGTCCATTGGACTGCAAGGAGACCCAACCAGTCCATTCTAAAGGAAATCAGTCCTGAATATTCACTGGAGAGCCTGAGGCTAAAGCTGAAGCTCCAATACTTTGGCCAAGTGATGCAAAGAACTGACTCATTGAAAAAGACCCTGATGCTGGGAATGATTGAAGGGGGTAGGAGAAAGGGACAACAGAGGATGAGATGGTTGGATGGCATAACCGACTACATGGACATGAGTTTGCATGAGCTCTGGGAGTTGGTGATGGACAGGGAGACCTGGTGTGCTGCAGTCCATGGGGTCACAAAAAGTCAGATGTTACTGAGCAGCTGAACTGAACTGATTGCATAATGCTACTTCCTTAAACACACAAATGTTTCTACACTTTCATAAATCTGAGTTTTTCAGTACTCTCTAATGCCTAGTTAATAAATTTAACCACTATTGTTATATATTCAAAATCACCCAGGATTTACTCCAGGGTACTTCATAAAGAAGTGATTATGGGAGTACAGTTTTTTATGGTTAGTGTGCTATTTAAGCATGAATGTGCAATGGTGGCTAAGATAAGTAAGTTTTAATTCAAACTTTGAAAGGCCTTGGTCACCATATGAAGGTTTTTATTATGTGGACACTGAAGAGAAACTTCCAGACTACTATGCAACTAAAAATTTTCCTGTGTTTGTATACCTTTCTCCTATGCAGGATATATATTTTTCTTACACAGGATATTAATATCTGTAAGTCTCCATTTAGACATTTTCAGGCTAGATTTTTCTGACTACATTTGGACATGCGAACAAGCTTTCAGATCTCTGAGCACTGCCTAAGATACAATATGAGACTTGCTATTAATACGTTGAGATGTTCATGATCAGATTATGTCTTGCGCTTGATTGTAAAGCATGATGTTTTACCAAGCATTCAATAGAAAGGAATGGCCTACAATGCTTAGTATAACTTATTATTTTTCCCCAGTAGAAAATATATATATTTTATCATCTTGATTAAATATATATCACATGGGACAATCAGGTAATTGGACCACATAAATTGAACTTTTCTTTTGTCTATATAGTTTCAGCAAAAGAACCATTTCAAAATCAATTTCAACTTACAAAATTTGGTTTTAATATGCATCAGTCTCCAGAGCCAAATTTTAATTTTAGTTTTTCTCATAAGTTACATACTTGAGGGCTTCACAGGCTGCACTGTGTACTTAATGCTTAGAAATTCATGAGACAACCTTAGCATTTTCATTAGGGA
Organism: Cephalophus harveyi; assembly: GCA_006410635.1. Classification (NCBI taxonomy): domain Eukaryota; kingdom Metazoa; phylum Chordata; class Mammalia; order Artiodactyla; family Bovidae; genus Cephalophus; species Cephalophus harveyi. The sequence continues at coordinate 24,846 of SJYT01005297.1, forward strand.
GCAAGTCCAATATCATTACTCTACCTGTAGGCTCCTTAGCCGATAGACACAGAAATCTAATGGAGACCTTGTAATATTTTAGGTCTCCTTGCTGCTACATATACTTCCTCAAGAGGAAGGTCCATATATTTTGATGTGGAAAAATTATAACCCTGTTTCCCAAGTTACTTTTATCTCCACTGAACTTTAACCTACAACGGTGTTGCACATTCAGCACATCTGAACTGATGGTGGCCTATGTGTAGCACTCAAAAGTTTGAAACCAATAGCCTGAGGATTCTCTAACTGCTGTCGTAAGTCTACATGTTCTTTTAGAAACAGTAACAGGAAGAAACAGGTAATAATTGTAAGGGGGCAATAATGGAGTTTACGGAATGCCAATAATATTAAATTTCTTAATCTGAGAAAAAGCTACACATAGATAACTATGTTGCACTTTAGAATTTGTGCACATTTCTGTACATATTCTATCAGTGATATTTTTTTTAATAGCCACCTGTATGATAGTTAAACTCCAATACTTTGGCCACCTGATGTGAAGAACTGACTCACTGGAAAAGACCCTGATGACGGAAAGACTGAAGCCAGGAGAAGAAGGAGACTACAGAGGATGAGATGATTGGATGGCATCACCAACTCAATGGACATGGGTTTGGGTGGACTCTGGAAGTTGGTGATGGACCGGGAGGCCTGGGGTATTGTGGCTCATAGGGTCGCAAAGAGTCGGACATGACTGAGCGACTGAACTGAACTGAATGATAGTTTCATGAAACTGAAACTGATTGCCTAAATATTTATTATCTACCGCCATCATACTTGTACAATCTTCTCTTGGTTAATCACAGCAAAAACAACAACAAACATAGTCAAGCTTGTCTGCAGGCATAGAATAAGCTCATGAGAGTACTCATAGCTATGCCTTTGTTCCAAGAAGCTGATTTTTGTAAAACCGTTGTTATTCATTTTATTGCAGCTAGCAAATGGAAAATTCAAGCTGTCGATGAGACTGCTTTAAACCATCATCTCTTAAATGTTTATTAACAGTTGGATATATGGCTTCAGAGCTCAGGGACAAGAATATAACTATCAGAAAGTTTATGATAGTTAAGACAATGAGAATGGATGAAATTGCCTAGAGAGAGAGAGTGTGCATAAAGGTAGACCAAGTTTTCTCCAGAGATACAACTTGGAGAAGAGCCAAGATTTAAAGGGCAAGTAGGGGAAGATGATCCAGTCGAAAACAGTGAGAAAGAAAAGCTACTTAAGTAGGTAAGCCATAGCAATGTTTCATCAGAGTACAAACAGGAAATTAGGCAAATGTAGAGGCAACAGTTAAAGTTGCTGCCCTTGAGCATGTCTAAAGCTAAAAAGCAGGCAGTAATGGCAGTGTTAAAAATACATGTGAGGATGGCAATCCAGAATCCAGATATGTGAAATTCACTTTAATCAAAATTATGAATTATTTAGTAGTCATTAAATAGCATATATTTTAGTCACGTTGTCTAGTATGATTTTTACCACAATACTACAGGAAAGGAGCTAATCACTGTCAGAAACTACCCCAAAACATCACCCTGGGATCAATTAGAATACAGTGTGTAGCTACTCACACATCTAGTATACTATCACTCCATATTATCTCCTGTTAATCACAAAAATTTTCCAGGAATTTTAAAATTTCAATCTGGTCTAAAGTTTCAGTTCAGTCTCAGTTGTGTCTCTTTGTGACCCCGTGGACTGCGGCACTCCAGGCTTCCCTGTCAGTCACCAACTCCCAGAGCCTATTCAAACTCATGTCCATCACGTTGGTGATGGCATTCAACCATTTCATCCTCTGTTGTCCCCTTCTTCACCCACCTTCAGTCTTTCCCAGCATCAGGGTCTTTTCCAATGACTTGATTCTTTGCATCAGGTGGCCAAAGTATTGGAGTTTCAGCTTCAGCATCAGTCCTTCCAATGAATATTCAGGACTGATTTCCTTTAGGATGGACTAATTGAACCTCCTTGCAGTCCAAGGGACTCTCTAGAGTCTTCTCCAACACCACAGTTCAAAAGCATCTGTATAATATCTGAACCTATTTGAATATGTTGGAAGAGATATTGTTAAATGGTCAGTATTGTCATTATATTAACCTGTTTTTATGCCACACAAATCCAAATATATGCATAAAATTATGCCAATTATATATTTAATTCATATTTCTTTCAGAATAAACTCCTTTGTTAGTATTTTGTATTAACAGATCAAAGACAAACAAGTGAATGTAACTTCACACACAATAAAGATAAAAATAGAGTCCTAAAAGTCTTCAAAATACCTTTTCTGAATTTATGTGCATTCATTTGATAAGTTACATTCATAAAGATGAATTAATAGATAAGAAAGGAAGACAAAATTATAAATGAGGTACTTTATATATCATATATCTGCCAAAGCCTTTGTGTAGATCACAATAAATTCTGGAAAATTCTGAAAGAGATGGGAATACCAGACCACTTGACCTGTCTCTTGAGAAACCTATATGCAGGTCAGGAAGCAACAGTTAGAACTGAACATGGAACTGGTTCCAAATAGGAAAAGGAGTATGTCAAGGCTGTATATTGTCATCCTGCTTATTTAATTTATATACAGAGTATATCATGAGAAATGCTGGGCTGGAAGAAGCACAGGCTGGAATCAAGACTTCTGGGAGAAATATCAATAACCTAAGATATGCAGATGACACCACCCTTATGGCAGAAAGTGAAGAGGAACTAAAAAGCCTCTTGATGAAAGTGAAAGAGGAGAGTGAAAAAGTTGGCTTAAAGCTCAACATTCAGAAAACGAAGATCATGGCATCTGGTCCCATCACTTCATGGGAAATAGATGGGGAAACAGTGGAAACAGTGTCAGACTTTATTTTTTTGGACTCCAAATTTACTGCAGATGGTGATTGCAGCCATGAAATTAAAAGACACTTACTCCTTGGAAGGAAAGTTATGACCAACCTAGATAGCATATTGAAAAGCAGAGACATTAGTTTGCCAACAAAGGTCCGTCTAATCAAGGCTATTGTTTTTCCAGTAGTCATGTATGGATGTGAGAGTTGGCCTGTGAAGAAAGCTGAGCGCCGAAGAAGAATTGATGCTTTTGAACTGTGGTGTTGGAGAAGACTCTTGAGAGTCCCTTGAACTGCAAGGAGATCCAACCAGTCCATTCTAAAGGAGATCAGTCTTGGATTTTCATTGGAAGGACTGATGCTAAAGCTGAAACTCCAATACTTTGGCCACCTCATGAGAAGAGCTGACTCATTCGAAAAGACCCTGATGCTGGGAGGGATTGGAGGCAGGAGGAGAAGGGAATGACAGAGGATGAGATGGCTGGATGGCATCACTGACTTGATGGACATGAGTTTGAGTAAACTCCAGGAGTGGGTGATGGACAGGGAGGCCTGGCGTGCTTCAATTCATAGAGTCACAAAGAGTCGGACACAACTGAGCAACTGAACTGAACTGACTGAACTGAATATACCATAAAATGGAACCATACAATAACTTTACATAGACTGTTTCATGGTTGCTAATTGTTGTTGTTTAGTTATGTCCCGGAGAAGGAAATGGCAACCCACTCCAGTACACTTGCCTGGAAAATTCTGTGGACTGGGGAGCCTGGTAGGCTACAGTCCATGGGGTCGCAAAGAGTCGGACACGACTGAGCGACTTCACTTTCACTTTCACTAGTTATGTCCCACTCTTTGCAACCCCATGGACTGCACCACACCAGGTCTCCCTGACCCCCATCATCTCTGGAAGTTTGAGTAAGTTCATGTCCATTGCATCAGTGATGCCATCCAGCCATCTCATCCTCTGACACCCTCTTCTCCTTCTGCCCTCAATCTTTTCCAGCATCAGGGACTTTTCCAGTGAGTCAGCTGTTCACATCAGGTGACAAAAATACTGGAGCTTCAGCTTCAGCATCAATCCTTGCTAGTTACAGAACAGGATTTCCTTTTTTGTAAACACTTTCACATTCTATTTTTACCTAAAACACTCTTTAAATGGTTATAATTTTTTGAATTCTTTGTTCTTTTGCATGTAAACCAACAGCTATTTCTTCCCTTATCTATAATTTGTTAGGCCTTCATTATCATGGCTATGTGTAGAATATTATTTGTATGAACTGAATCAGAATGTGTAGGTGCTAAATACATCTATTTGTAAAAATTTAAAGAGCAGGTGCAGAGAGACTAATATAAATATAAGCATAATTGATTTTTAAGAAAAGAATACAGTCTAAAATACTTTTCTTTATACTGATTATGTCACTCTCTAGTTTAAAATTTTTTAATATTTCCCTTTTGCCACATTTGTTAGAATGTTAAGCAGGTCTTCCATAGTCTATCTTCTTAAGCTTCCAGCCTCAAATCTCATCGGTCTTCTTGGACTCTATGCTTATGCCATTCCAGACTTTATGCAGTTCTCCTAATGCCCCAGATAATTTCAAAGTTCTAAATTCTCATATTCAAACCCTTTATAAATATTGTTTTCTTCTTATACCTGAAGTGCTTTCTCTATCCATTTACTGGTTATTTTTTTAGCAGGTTCATCAGTGCCCTTCCTGATAGTTCCCTCTTTACACAGAACTGTCTCCTCCCTCCATTTTGCCCCAAAATATAGTGATACAAATTTCAAATGCAGTGTCTTTTCTATTCTGTCATGTCTGCTTAAGTTCCTTGCCCCTATAACACTTTGAGTACTTTGAAGAAAAAAATTATGACTGGCTCACCTCAATATCCTGTGCATGTTATATAATTCTGACACCATTAAAAGTATTTATGAAATTAAAAGCCTAGAAATATACCATCTACAAATATGCTCAAGTGAGCTTTGACAAATATACAAAAGCAATTTAATGAAGGGAGTATAGTCAGCACAACTGATATTGGGGCAATTGGATAAATATAAGAGAAAGAAAGAACCTTGACCTAACCCTTATAAATTTACATAAAATTTAACTCAAAATGGATTATAGACTTAACTGAAAAATAAATACCATTAAGGAAATACAAATTAAAATTACAAGATTATCACAACATCCTTATCAGAATGTCAATTTTTTTTAAAAAAAGTGTGAGAACACCACATACTTGCAGGAATGCAGATAAACTGAATCACTCATACATTGGTGTTGGAGATGTAATATTTTATAGCCACTCAGGAAGATAGTTGGGCAGTTCTTCATAAAAATAAATATGAACCCATCCAATGACTCAGCAATCATACTCTTGGGCATTTTCCACAAGGAAGTAAAACTTAGATACACAAATGTTCATAGAAACTTTAACTTTAATGACTCAACACTGGAAAGAACCAGATGACCTTCAATACATACATACATCAGTTCAGTTCAGTCACTCAGTCGTGTCCGATTCTTTGCGACCCCATGAATCGCAGCACGCCAGGCCTCCCTGTTCATTACCATCTCTCGGAGTTCACTCAGACTCACATCCGAGGCAGTGACGCCATCCATCCATCTCATCCTCTGTCGTCCCCTTCTCCTCCTGCCCCCAATCCCTCCCAGCATCAGAGTCTTTTCCAATGAGTCAACTCTGTGCATGAGGTGGCCAGAGTACTGGAGTTTCAGCTTTAGCATCATTCCTTCCAAAGAAATCCCAGGGTTGATCTCCTTCAAAATGGACTGGTTGGATCTCCTTGCAGTCCAAGGGACTCTCAAGACATACATAACATAGAATATTACAGAGGAGTAAAAAGGAATGTGCTATTGCACATATAACTACTTGAATAAATCTTCAGGGAATTATGTTGAGGGGGGAAATGCCAATATGAAAGATCACTACTGTAGGATTCCATTTATATGATATTAAAAAATGATAACATTTTAGAAATAGATAAGAGATTAGTGATTGCCAGGTGTTAGAATCCGGATAGGGGAAGAAAGATGACTGCAATTATAAAAGGGTAACATGAGGGATCCTTATGACAACTGAACTGCTCAATATCTTTATTTTGGTGCAGACATGTGATTAACATTATATAATTATATAAAACTAAGGAATGATGCTAAAGCTGAAACTCCAGTACTTTGGCCACCTCATGCGAAGAGTTGACTCATTGGAAAAGACTCTGATGCTGGGAGGGATTGGGGGTAGGAGGAGAAGGGGACAACAGAGGATGAGATAGCTGGATGGCATCACTGACTCGATGGACGTGAGTCTGAGTGAACTCCAGGAGTTGGTGATGGATAGGGAGGCCTGGCATGCTGCAATTCATGGGGTCATAAAGAGTCGGACACAACTGAGTGACTGAAATGAACTGAACTGAAACAATACATACCCACATGAGTACAAACAAAACTGAGAAAATCTGAAAACGATCAGTGGATATTATCAATGTTAGCATCTTGGTTACATTATAGTTTTATAAAATGTTACCATTGAGGGAAACTGCTAAAGGGTACATGGCATCCCTATGTATTATTGTCATGTAAATCTAAAATTATCTCAACATAATTTTCAATAAAATATGTTAGTTGAACAAATTCAGTTTTGTTGACACCAAATACTTTATTTAATAAGACCTATGGAAACAAGTAAAATGAGGCATTAACTTTTTTTCAGTCAAATATTTAAATGAGCCTAATGAATTATTTTTACCTTAAACTTTTTATAGAATTTTTGAGAAAACTGTAGGTTTCTGCTGGGGCTTTTTTTTTTTTGGAAAGAGGGATACTGTTACTCAATGGCATTTCCAGTTTCCAGCTTCTTAAGCTTCAAGGTGGGCTATATCAACAGGGTCACAAACAGTCGGACATGACTGAAGTGACTTAGCATACACTTCAGTACAATAGACCAAAATGAAGCTTAAAGAACTTATCATCTTGCTATTCCTCATGTCCTCAAGTCCTTAGCCAGTCTATCTTCTCTCTACCTTTCAGGATCTACTTACACCTGCTTTGTATATAATGTCCAGGGCATTTCTGGATATACTTAGGATAAAGAGAAAAAAGTATATCTACTACATTTTTCTATGCAAATGGAAGAATTGAAATCAACTTTTAGTCCTTCTAAATGAAAAAGAATGCTGCTACCAAGAAATATCAGAGGATAATACAATTAAACCCTGAAAGGTTAAGGTATTATAACACAGCTTAAGCTTGTATGTAGGTGTGTACAATGTAAGGAAAAAGTCAGATATGAACTGACTTTTAAACAGTTTTAAACTTTTGAACTGCTTTAAACAGTGTTTAAAGCAAACAATGTGGTTATTTCATTAGATCTGACATCATACTAAAAAGCAGAGACATCACTTTGCTTTCAAAGGTCAAGATAGTCAAATCTATGGTTTTTCCAGTAGTAATATACAGATGTGAGAGTTGGACCATAAAGAAGGCTGACTGCCAAACAACTGATGCTTTCAAACTGTGATGCCAGAGAAGACTCTTGAGAGTCCTTTAGACTGCAAGGAGATCGAACCAGTCAAAGCTACAGAACATCAACCATGAATATTCATTAATCCTAAATATTCAACATCAGAAGGACTGATGCTGAAACTGAAGCTCCAATACTTTGGCGACTTGATGTGAAGAGCTGGCTTACTGGAAAAGATCCTGATGCTGGGAAAGATTGAAGGCAAATATAGAATGGTGCAGCAGAAGATGAGATGGCATCACTGACTCAAAGGATAGACTTTTGAGGAAACTCCAGGAGACAGTGAAGGGCAGGGGAGTCTGGCATGCTGTAGAATCTCAGAATGCAAAGAGTTGGACATGACTTACAGACTGAACAACAACCACAAACAACATCAGATTTGGTCAATGGCTTTCTAAAAAAAAATGTTAGGGAAAAAAACTAGATTTATTTTTTAAGTGATATTAGAATATTAATTACAAAAACTTTGTACATAATTTAATTCTATTTGTTTTTGTGTAGTAAGCAGAATGATTTGGAGTGACTGAATAAAAATAGATTAAAACATCTCTTAAAAAAAACTGTAATAAGCATATCAAATTTCCTCCTACACACTAAAATTAAATTGCACATTAACCTAGTCCAGGAAGGTTACGTTTAGCTTAACACATAACTTGATACACTGATGTAAAACTGATAATATATTCTAAGAGCACAAATGAATGTTAGCACAAATGAATGTTTTTTAAGTCAGTAAGCATATTCATGTCACAGATATTGGAAAACTATAATTTAGGAAAGTGGTGAAAAAAAGCTGCTTATCTAGGTGAGTATTTCAGTAGAGAAATGGAATATATAAGTTTTTGCATTCTTAAATTGCATGCCTTTTAAAATAATTTAAATATTGATAAATACTGTATTCATTTTCCATGCACATGATTGTAAAAACAATTTCATAAGCCCTGTGGATAAGAGTATTACTCCAGAAAAAAGATACAGTAAATGATAATTACATTTTACATATGTATAAGCATAAGACACACAGCCTGTCTCTTATACACATCTAGATGTGTATAAGAGACAGGCTCACAACTGAACTGAACTGAACTGAATGAGCAGGAGGATTATTCCAACTGTTTTGGGGAAGGGGAGGTGATTTCTGGGAATTGGGCCACCGTCCACTTTTTTCGTCTTTGATGGTCAGCCTTGGAACTGGCACGGTGCCTCTGGGTGTGTCGTTTAGCTTGCTGATGTGTTACAGTGAGTGTATACCGAGAATCAAGGTCTCCTTGAAGTTGACCTGTCTGTCATTTGGACCAGTTTAGGTTGCGTCCTTGGGCCATGTCATTCTTTTTTATTGTAATCAGTGTATGTTGTGCCCTGGGCTGTGGTATTCTTTCAAAAGTTGTGCCTACCCTCTTCCCTCCTGTTTCAGAGCTGCTGTTATATCACTGGCGGAGGTGGGGGGGGCGATGATTCCTGGCACAGCTGGGTATGGGACCCGAGGAGTCCCAAAGCTAGCATTGCTCTGCTGATAGGCAGAGCTGGGGACCAGTTGGTCCCAGGGTAGGATCTGGCCTTGCTGTGGGCTGCAGAATTGTGGTTTTCTTCGTTCTGGCATCGGCCTCCTGGAAGGTGAGGCTGGTCTAGAGGCTGGAGCAGGCTCTCAGAAGGGTGGGGCGGTGCCTGCCCACCTTGGTGGGAGGAGCTGGGTCTTTGCCCTGTGGTGAGCAGGGCTGTCTAGAGGTGGCTGTGGGCTCAGGAATCCTTTAGGCATCCTGGCTGTTGAGTTGTTTGGTGCGAGGCATCCCTCCAGGGCTTACAGGCTGTTGGGCAGGGCCAGGTCTTGGTGCTGATGAGCTGATGGCGGGTCCAGCACTGGCTTCAGGCTTCTGCAGAGTAGAAGGAGCTGCCACCAGTGTCTCCATCCCCAGGGTGAGCTGCAGCCCCCTCCCCCACACCCCTGCTTCTCTGGGAGACTCTTCCAGAACATCAAGTAGGTCTGGCCCAGGCTTTTTATCAAATTACTGCTTTTGCCCTTGGTTCCACACCTGGGGGCTTCCCCAGGGGCTCATTGGTAAGGAGTCCACCTGAAATGCAAGAGGCACAGGAGATACAGATTTGATCCCTGGGTGGGGAAGATCCCCTAGAGGCGGGTTTGGCAATCCACTCCAGTATTCTTGCCTGGAGAATCCCAGGGAGAGAGAAGCCTGGAGGGCTATAGTCCATGAGATGTGTATAAGAGACAGCTTTACAGCATCGGATCTTGCTTCTATCACCAGTCACATGCACAACTGGGTATTGTTTTTGCTTTGGCTCCATCCCTTCATTCTTTCTGGACTTATTTCTCCACTGATCTCCAGTAGCATATTGGGCACCTAATGACCTGGGGAGTTCCTCTTTTGGTATCCTATCATTTTGCCTGTTTATACTGTTCATGAGGTTCTCAAGGCATTGTCTCTTATACACATCCCTTCTTGGGTTCCTAATCCAATATATTTTTTTCTTTAGAAAAATGACATGATTATTTGTCAATAGACTTTAATTTTCCACATCACTTATTTCTTATTTTATCCAGTAAATATTGTCATTTATTTATGCCAAGGTGTATAAATCATATATTCTCTAATAGTAGGTATAGAAAATAAACAACTTAAAGTATAAGTATCAAGTCTTTACTTTTAATGTTTTATTCTGAACTAATTATAGACTAAAGGAAGTTGCAAAAAGAGTACATAAGGGTTCTTATGTACTTCTTATGACCCCATCACTTAGTTTCTCCACAATGGTTATATGCTATATACAACTATAGTACAATATCAGAAACAGAAAATTGACATTGGTACAATGCTGCTAATTATACTACATCGCTGCAGTTACTACATCACTGCAGATGGTGACTGTGGCCATTAAATTAAAAGATGCTTACTCCTTGGAAGGAAAGTTGTGACAAACCTAGATAGCATATTAAAAATCAGAGACATTACTTTACCAACAAAGGTCCCTCTAGTCAAAGCTATGGTTTTTCCAATAGTCATGCGTGGATGTGAGAGTTGGACTATAAAAAAAGCTGAGTGCTGAAGAATTGATGTTTTTGAACTGTGGTGTTGGAGAAGACTCTTGAGTCCCTTGGACTCCAAGAAGATCCAACCAGTCCATTTTAAAGGAAATCAGTACTCAATATTCTTTGGAAGGACTGATGTTAAAGTTGAAACTCCAATACTTTGGGCACTTGATGTGAAGAACTGACTCATTTGAAAAGATCTTGATGCTGGGAAAGATTGAAGGCAGAAGGAGAAGAGGATGACAGAAGATGAGATGGTTGGATGGCATCACTGACCTGATGGACATGAGTTTGAGTAAGCTCTGGGAATTGGTGATGGTCAGGAAAGCCTGGTGTACTGCAGTCCCTGGGAATGATGAGTCAGACACGAATGAGTGACTGACCAGAACTGAACTAATGCATACTCATTGTTCTGTATTTAATGTTTTTAAATCAACAATGTGTTTGGGAGATTTCTCTAGTTCTATCAAATTATTTTATTTCCATTTTCTATATAGTATTATGGCTTCTTTGTGTTTCTAGGTTTTCACTTTTTTAAATTTCTATGTGGCATATATAAGAAAGAGGCAAATATAAAATTAAAAAAATAAGTCATCGTGAGTTCAGCTTGTCATCACAAAATGTACAAGGATGAAGCAGTCCTTATGGCACTCAGAATTACAGTGGCTTTCATGTTTCTCTAAAGTTACAAAAACCCTGGCAACAGCTCATATTTTCTTTTTTTCTAATTTTTTTTTTAATTTTTATGAGTGGAGTCAAGCAGTACACTTTCTTGAATCATTTTCTTTCATTAAAATATCTTTTAAAAGTTACTCTAAGCTGTTAAGTGCATCTGTAATCATTTCACTGTTCTTATTGTATAAGATTTCGTATGTCAAAGGTGTTCATTCACTCTATTGTTGATTTAATTTGAATGGCTTACAATTTTAACTATTAAGTTGAAGCTCCTATGAGTATTTCTGTTCCTCTCATTTAGGGCATATATACTTTTACTGAATATAACTTTCAGGATAAGATTATTCAGTCATCAATTATAGACAAGCTTAATTTTAACAGAAAATGCTTCTACTTCTTCTGATGGCATACAAACCAAATTAGACCAAACCTATCACAGATAATAACTAGTTACCTTTTGGAAAATGATGAAAAAAAACAAAAAACAAAAAACTACACACTTGTGAAACATATAGTGGCCAAAACCAAGAAGATATCAATAGAAATGTTCTCTTGAAAGAAGAAATACACACTAAAATGTGCTTCACATTTTTATGGCTTATAATATGAGGGCTGACTTCAGTCACCATCACACATTAGTTCAGTCGCTCAGTCGTGTCCGACTCTTTGCGACCCCATGAATCGCAGCACGCCAGGCCTCCCTGTTCATCACCATCTCTCGGAGTTCACTCAGACTCACATCCATTGAGTCAGTGATGCCATCCAGCCATCTCATCCTCGGTCGTCCCCTTCTCCTCCTGCCCCCAATCCCTCCCAGCATCAGAGTCTTTTCCAATGAGTCAACTCTTCACATGAGGTGGCCAAAGTACTGGAGTTTCAGCTTTAGCATCATTCCTTCCAAAGAAATCCCAGGGTTGATCTCCTTCAGAATGGACTGGTTGGATCTCCTTGCAGTCCAAGGGACTCTCAAGAGTCTTCTCCAACAC
>SJYT01005297.1:37071-51982 GCA_006410635.1 Cephalophus harveyi
GTGGCCAAAGTACTGGAGTTTCAGCTTTAGCATCATTCCTTCCAAAGAAATCCCAGGGTTGATCTCCTTCAGAATGGACTGGTTGGATCTCCTTGCAGTCCAAGGGACTCTCAAGAGTCTTCTCCAACACCACACTTCAAAAGCATCAATTTTTCGGCGATCAGCCTTCTTCACAGTCCAACTCTCACATCCATACATGACCACAGGAAAAACCATAGCCTTGACTAGATGGACCTTAGTCGGCAAAGTAATGTCTCTGCTTTTGAAAATGCTATCTAGGTTGGACATAACTTTTCTTCCAAGGAGTAAGCGTCTTCTAATTTCATGGCTGCAGTCACCATCAACAATTTCATAGAAGTATATTGGCCTGAGTTACTACAGAACACAATTAGAAAGTAAGGAGACAAATACTAGAAAGTACAAAGTCAGAAAGAATGAGTATCAAAAATCTTGTATATATGGAAATGTAAATTGGTGGAAACCACTATAGAGTGCCCTCAAAGAAATCAATAATAGAACTACCATCAGTTCAGTTCAGTTCAGTCGCTCAGTATGTCTGACTCTTTGCGACCCCATGAATCGCAGCACGCCAGGCCTCCCTGTTCATCACCATCTCCCGGAGTTCGCTCAGACTCATGTCCATGAAGTCCGTGATGCCATCCAGCCATCTCATCCTCGGTCGTCCCCTTCTCCTCCTGCCCCCAATCCCTCCCACCGCGCGTAGTGCGCCGGCCCGGCTCTCGCAGCCGACCGCGCGTAGTGCGCCGGCCCGGCTCTCGCAGCCGACCGCGCGTAGTGCGCCGGCCCGGCTCTCGCAGCCGACCGCGCGTAGTGCGCCGGCCCGGCTCTCGCAGTGCACAAGGCCATGGTAATTGTCTCTGTATTGTTCCAATTTTACTATAGGTGCTGGTGAAGCGAGCACTAGGGTATTTTGTTTTGTTTTGTTTGTTAAGAAAAAGTAGGATATAAAAATAAAAATTAAAGGAGTAAAAATAATCCATATTTGGACAATGTGAGATTTTGAAAAGGGAAAAAAAGAGGGGGACATATATAGAATGGTAGTGAGAAGAATATCCAAGTGATTCATCTGTTATTTTGCTCCAGTTGATCTGCTTACTCAGAAATTACTCCAATATATCTAGAAAGATCTCTGGGCCAGTTGTGGGTAGTGTGGGGTCAGCTCAGACTTACATCTTCCCTTGCTCCAGCTTGTAATTATTCTCAAATTCTACAGTTCCCCCCTAAAGCACAGACTAATTTCAAGAATTTAAATCATTGCACTTGCCACTTCTGGGGAGATTTCCCCTTCTTTTCTTTGCTTACACAGCTCCTGGCATTCCACTTTGGTTTTGGGACTGCCTCTGCTTGTAAGTCTCTCCAGTGTCTGTTCTCCACCCAGACACAGGAGGCAAAGTAATGGTTTATTAGGGCTGACTTGCTCAGTTGTGCTGGGAAGAGGGAGAGGTACAGCAGATGACACTGGGGTGTGTGGGGAGTGCTTGCTATGGCTGGTCCCTGTGGAAGGTCACCACACTCTGAGGTGGATTGTGCATGTCCCCAGGGGAGGTGATCCTGGGCTGTGGGACCCTTGGCAGAGGAAAGCCATTCAGGCTTCCAGGAAGATGTGCATAGTGACCTATGGCTGCTTATAGCTTGGTGGTAGTTGCAATCTCTGGGGTTTTTACCATAGTGGCCCCTTGCCTTTTGACTCTGGCCCTCCACCTGCTTCTCTGGCTCTGGGGCTGTAGACTGCAGCTGGCTCACCCCTCTTTGGTTTTCACTAGGGCATTATCCTTTGTTTTGTGAATGCATGAAGTTAGAGCACGGGATTAGAGCCTTTCCACGAGAATGATCTTTTGCTTCTCTGGCAGCCCCAGCATTTTCTTTGCTCTGCCTCTTCAGTGTCACATTAGCCCCCTCAGAGTATCTTCACAGCAGTCAACCTTGGTCCCCTCCCTGCAGACTGATCTGCAAGGCCTGAGCCTCCACACCCAGCTGCCATTCACTGCGGGCAGACACTGATGTGAGCTGCTTCTCCACTGACAAGTGCCATTCAGAACAATCTCTGTGGCAAATCATCTGTTTTACCTTCGGAACACCTGTCTCGCTGCACTCTCCTCTGAGGTTCCAAAGATCCCCTCTGACCCAGACTGTGAGGGAGTTTACTAGTGTGCAGAATCTTTTCTTCCTTCATGACTCCCTTCCTGGGGCACAAGTCCCAGTCCCAGACTCCTTTGCTTCCCTTTTCATCTTTATCTTTTGGCCTACCTCATTCCAAGGAGATTAGTTTGCTTTCTAGAAGTCCGGGGTCCTCTGCCAGCATTCAGAAGATATTCTGTTGGAATTGTTCCACATGCAAATATTTTTTTAATATATTTGGGGCATAGAAGGTGGCCTCCCTGTCCTATTCCTCTGCCATCTTGAAGGTCCCCCTCTTTTATTTTTTTTTTAATGATGGTAATACAGTGAGACAGGAAGCTGGATTTTAAAGTCTGTAACAGGCTAGGTATAAAAAAAAAATTAGATATCTGTGTACCTAGACAACATAAATGTAATGTGAGCAATCCAAACTCTGGAAGTATTAAACACTTTAAACAGCTGTAACTTAACTTTGGGCTTCCCAGGTGGCACTAGTGGTAAAAAACCCACCTGCCAATGCAAGAGACATAAGAGATGAGAGTTTGATTCCTGGGTTGGGAAGATCCCCTAGAGGAGGGCATAGCAATCCACTTCAGTATTCTTGGCTGGAGAATCCCATGGACAAAGACTGGTGGGGTACAGTCCATAAGGTCACAAAGAGTCAGACACAACTAAGGTGACTTAGCACACACAAGTATGCACATAACCTAGCTTTAAAGGGAAATCCAGGTGTTTGATATTTTATTGTAACCTCAAACTCATTTCTAAAATAGAATCTATCATCACCCCTAGACTATTACCCTATGGCTAATTGAAGACTTCTTTTCACTTACTTGGTCCTGCAATTTACTATCATCATAATCTTGGTGAAGTTATTTAAACTCTGCACTTGAGTTTTCTCATATTTTCATTGAGGATAATAGTAGAAACTACCTCATAGGGTTGCAGCAAGGAATAAATGTGTTAATTTTGTAAAGCGTTTAGAAGAATGCATGACAGGGCAGTAAGCAATGGGGAAGCATAGTTTGTTGAGGTTCCCATATTTCATGTTCAAAATGCTCGCTTCAACTTTTTCCTCTGCCTCAGTTTCCTTGTCTACTTGGTTGCCAAGGGCTATGGGGTTCTTTTCCTCTTTTTATATGGCTTATTTCCTTTCTTTTTATTCTAATTTCCACCACCTAAATTTAGTCCATGCTGCTGCTGCTGCTGCTAAGTCACTTCAGTCGTGTCCGACTCTGTGTGACCCCATAGACGGCAGCCCACCAGGCTCCCCCGTCCCTGGGATTCTCCAGGCAAGAACACTGGAGTGGGTTGCCATTTCCTTCTCCTGTGCATGCAAGTGAAAAGTGAAAGCAAAGTCACTCAGTCGTATCTGACTCTTCGTGACCCCATGGACTGAAGCCCACCAGGCTCCTCCATCCATGGAATTCTCCAGACAAGAGTACTGGAGTGGGTTGCCATTGCCTTCTCCAATTTAGTCCATAGGTACAACCAATTAGCCTACAGACTGAATATAGCCTATACATTTGTTGTGTTTCCTCTAAATTGATAAAAGTTTGCTTTGAAAATGCATTTTAAATTAGTAATGCATTCCAAATTGCTCAAAATGTGAAATATACAAAGCGATATACAATGAAGAATCTTCCCCAAGTCTTGTCCCTTAGTTGCCTCAGGCAACTGAAGTTATGTTTATTCTAAATTCTTCCACAGACATTTTATGCATATCAAACAAATGAGTATTTTTTTCTCCCACTTCCCTTTATTCTGCATATTGTTTTGTTCTTTGCCTTATCTCCTTAAAAATATATTTTGTGGACCTTTATACACACACACATATATATGTAAAGAAATAACTCATTCTCTTGTATGACTGCAGAGTTTTTACTATATGGATGAGCCACAATTTAAACAGTTTTCTATTGAATGACAGTTAAGATATTTCCAAACTTTTGCAGTGTTGTTTGTAGCAGTAATAAAAAAAGGTTATAAGTATATGTATTAGTCTTCTAGAGCTTCCATAACAAAACAATGTACAGACTGTACAGTTTAATCAACAGAAATTTATTTTCTTGTAGTTCTGAAGGTTGGAAGTTCAAAATCAGGATACCAACATGACTGAGTTCTGTTGAGGGCCCTCTTCATGGCTTGCAGATGGCTGCCTTCTCCCTGCTCATATGACCTCTTCTTTGTGCTCCTGGAGAAAGAGAGTGAGCTCCCTGATGTCTGTTCTTATAAGGATACTAATCTCATTGGATGAAGCCTCTACCCTTATCACCTTATTTAACCTTAATTACTTCCATAAAATCCTTATCCCCAGATACAGTCACATTGGAGGATGGGAGTTCAACATATGAATTTGTGGAGGGACACAATTCAGTCTGTAGAAGTATGTCAGTTTTCCTGGACTCACACTCTTAAAAAAATGGTTAATTGCCAACATTTTCATATTTTACTTAAAACTCTAGAATTCCACCTTCTCTTAAATAATCAGAAGATACTGAACCAGTATTCCTTTATGTCAACAGTTGCCTAGAGTTGGTAAACTGCTTTCTCCTTTCCTTTTTAGACAGGACATATTCTCCACCTGGCCTAGGTGATCTTAATCTATCAGATGCTTCTAGGTTGAGTTTGTGACACCTGTGTAAGGTCTTACCACAATACACATAAAATAATCCAATAGCTTCTAGTTCTAACTTGAATCTTTTTACCTCCCTTATTCTGTAGAATAAGGTCAGAATATCTTCCCTAAAACACATTTTATGGATTAAAGATCTAAACGTAAGACCAGAAACTATAAAACTCCTAGAGGAGAACATAGGCAAAACACTTTCTGACATAACTTTTTCCATGATCCAGCAGATGTTGGCAATTTGATCTCTGGTTCCTCTGCCTTTTCTAAAACCAACTTGAACATCAAGGAGTTCACGGATTACGTATTGCTGAAGCCTGGCTTGGAGAATTTTCAGCATTACTTTACTAGCATGTGAGATGAGTGCAATTGTGCGGTAGTTTGAGCATACTTTGGCATTGCCTTTCTTTGGAATTGGAATGAAAACTGACCTTTCCTCAAACTAATTATGACAATACTTTGGTAAAAGTAAACATTATAAACAAAACAATTATATTTTCTCTCTATCTGACTCCTCTGAAAATTGGAAATTCTTAGGTTTCCAGTAAGCTTATCAAATGAGTTAGAAAGGTTATCTCACAGGTACAAAAATCTCAAGAAATTTTTGAGACCTTAAAAAGGGAAGAATTCACCTAGATTTGTTAGGCAAAATCTATGATAAGCCTTTGGTGTGAGTTTCCCAGCCCTGTTTTATTTTAAAATTTCAGTATGAGACTCAATAAATGTTTCAGCAAAATAAAAAGTCTACAATCAATTATGGCTATATAAATCATCAAGCCAAAATTAGTGAGAACAGACCTATTTTGCAAAGAAACTAGCCTTAATTTGGTTATATTTGATAAAAATGAGGGTAAGTTTAAGGAGAAAAAGATATTTTAAAAAATGTTAAATCTCAGTTTGATAATGGAGTTCTGCATCTAGTAAGACTCATCTCTTAGATAGTTCTTTGGTGCTATGTGATATTAATGTAACATTTAATTGAATTCTTAAAGAACACCCTAAGTTTGTTTCTGAAGCTTATCTCAGTAATCTATCTTTGGATGAAGATCAGATGCCTCATGACCTGCAACCAGGACTGGAAAAAGACATAATTTAAGAGACTGTCTCCAACCTGGATGGAAAGGCTTTTTAATCAGGTACTCTTAACTAGCTCATGCACAATGAAACTGAAGGGAAATTAACTCTTAGATTTATTCCCACTTCCAAAGGCCCCTACACTGGACTGGTCTATAGAGAAGACAGATGACCTGATCTCACTTTTAAATGGTACTCAAACAGGAGAAACTACACTACACCAGGATGAGAAGATGACGACATCAGAGGTAGAAAACTTGCCCAAGAGGCTGGACCTGATTCGTATGATCATTTATGTTTTCTTGACTTCTTAGACCTTTGCATATAAATCAAATGCTTTTCTATCATAGGCCCTATTCTATGCTAGTTTTAGAAATCAATTCAATTGTTGGGTTTGTGGCCAATTACCTGTGTCCTGTTCTGGGTTACCTTGGTAAATTTCTCTACTACAAGACTCTAACTAATTGGCCCTGAGAAAATTTACTTAAAAAAAAATTATAGTCATATTCAGGTCACTGTGATATTACTAGATTGGATCCCCACACCAAGCCATTAATAATGCCTGCTCTGACTCTGGCCATAAATTTGAGCTTTTTTCTATTACTCAAGCTCAATCAGAGCAACAAGAAAAGTTTCAGCAAAGGAGGAAAAAGTCTCCCACAATTATGGGATGGATTTATATAGATAACACCAGGCTATGGTAATTTAGGCTTAAAGTTTCCTCTCTGTTGGAAACAATTAAATCACACTAAAGACAATCAATCTAGTAACACTAGAAAACTGGGCTGTGTGCCTTATAGACGGTGCCAATATATAATTTCCCTGGAAGATAAAAATTCTACAGAGCAGACTAAGTCAGGTGACCTGAGATATCCTGGGCTACATCTAATGGAAGCTCTTAAGTCTTACTTGTGACTTTACTAATACTGCTGGCTATGTTATTTGTATTTCACAAGTTCCAAAGGGTGGATTCAAACAATTGCTAATCAGGGAAGGGAGGGGATACAGAAACAGGAGAAACAATCAAAGGTTGTTGGTACAGACTCCAGACAGAGTCCTGGTTCCTACTCAAAGAAATATGCATAACAATGTCTTTGAGACCCCACCCAGGTGGAGGATGGAGACTGAACACAAGATTCTGGGAGCACAGCTCTGTTGCTTCACCAGCAACGAATCAAAAAAAAAAGTCACAAACCCTGCAGCCCTCACCCCAAATGTTGCCTCCTGTTTCTGGGGACCAGTGATGACCATCCTGTTAGGTCTCCTGTTTGGCTCCTTTGTATTTTGTCTCTGAGAGGAGCCAACAGTTTCAAACCAAATTGCTGTTACTACAAGGGTGGAAGCTGGTTTCAGATGTGGAACACCCCACATCTAGATCAGGTAGAGAGACTTCTGCTCTGCGAGGCAGGCCTACGCCCATGCACAGCAGGAAGAAGTTACAGAAGAAAGAGACCTCTGCCCCAATTCCCAAGAAGTATCTTGAGTATGAAGTCTCCCAGGAGGGAGTTGTCAGGGGAAGCACACTGATTGAAGCCTCCCACCCTGGCCAGCACCATAGTAACCATTTGCAAGAGTTGCTTTATGACAGGAGAACAGACTCCAGACAGAGTCCTGGTTCCTACCCAAAGAAATATGCATAACAACGTCTTTGAGCCCCCACCCAGGTGGAGGATGGAGACTGAACACAAGATTTCCGGAGCACAGCTCTGTTGCTTCACCAGCAACGAATCAAAAAAAAAAAGTCACAAACCCTGCAGCCCTCACCCCAAATGTTGCCTCCTGTTTCTGGGGACCAGTGATGACCATCCTGTTAGGTCTCCTGTTTGGCCCCTTTGTATTTTGTCTCTGAGAGGAGCCAACAGTTTCAAACCAAATTGCTGTTACTACAAGGGTGGAAGCTGGTTTCAGATGTGGAACACCCCACATCTAGATCAGGTAGAGAGACTTCTGCTCTGTGAGGCAGGCCTACGCCCATGCACAGCAGGAAGAAGTTACAGAAGAAAGAGACCTCTGCCCCAATTCCCAAGAAGTACCTTGAGTATGAAGTCTCCCAGGGGGGGAGTTGTTAGGGGAAGCACACTGATTGAAGCCGCCCACCCTGGCCAGCACCATAGTAACCATTTGCAAGAGTTGCTTTATGACAGGAGATCTTGATAAGCAATATGGAACTAATATGCCACCATCAACCAGAAGAGTTCAGGAAAGGTGGAAAGGAGACACCGCATGTCCATCCACTTCCCAGAATCCCTCTCGCCAGTATCCATCTTGGCTGAGCAATGCGTGCACCACCAGGAAAGACCTTGAATTAGAATGATTGTCCAAAGACCACCTGGAAACTAATCCCATCACCATAAAACCCGAGACTGCAAGCCAAGTGGCAGAGCAGTTCTCCTGGTTTCCCTTACCCTACTGTTCTCCACTCGGGTGCCCTTTCCCAATAAAATCTCTTGCTTTGTCAGCACATGTGTCTCCTCGGACAATTCATGTCCAAGTGTTAGACAAGAGCCCAGTTTCAGGCCCTGGAAGGGGTCCCCCTTCCTGCAACACTTCCTTCTCCTCTCCCTCCCTCCTTCTCTGAAAGCTCCCACTACAGAACTTTTTGGCATTGTGGGCAAAGAGTACAACTATCTAATTCCCTTGCACCTCCTCTTTTCCCCAGTAATCTCAGGGAAAGGTCCAATATGATAATTGAAACACACACACACACACACACACACACAACAACAACAACAATAACAAACCCTGAAGAAACCTGGGTATTAATTTTCCATTGCTGCTATAACAAATTACCACAAACTTAAGAGCTTAAAACAACACAAACTTAATTATCTACAGTGCTATAAATCAGAAATCTCATACAGGACTCACTGGGGTAAAATCGAGGTGCTGGCAGAGCCACGTTTCTTCCTGCATACGCTGAGAGAATTTGATTCCTTGCCTTTTTCCAGCTTCTAGAGAACTCACATTGCTTGGCTTAAGGCACCTTCCTCTGTCTTCAAAGCATTCTTTGAGTCATTTTCCTAGTCTCATCTTCCTCTGACCACAGCTGTGAAAATGAAAACAGCTTTTTGCCCCTTTCCTGTTTGCCCATTTCTGTTCCCCTCTAACCTTACAAGAACCTAATTATAGGAATTAGGTCATTGAGCAATTGAAACTAACTCCTGACTTCTGTTTTCCTGAATGCATGCCATGCCTTACCTAACCTGTCAGTTTTTTTCCTAGATAAAAAGAAGTATGGAAAGAAGAATTAAGTCATAAAAAAATGACTGGCTTTCTGCTCCCAACACCCACCTAAGGAATCCTGTAAGCAGATCACTTGGGAAATACAACATACGAAGACAGAGTAAACCAGTCTGCACACAATGGAGAATGACTCAGATCCCAACATCCTGCCTCAATGACTCACTGAGATTTGCCACTTTCCTCTCTATTTTTCCCTTTAATAACTCATGACTGAGCAGAATCTTTGGAGTTGCTCTCTGGACATGAGCCCACCTTCTCTAGGTTGCTGGCTTTTCTGATTAAAATGCCTTTCCTTTCTACTGACACTTGCCTCTTGAATTACCAACTTGAGCAGTAGACAACCAAACCTGAGTTCCATAATAGAAGCTTTTTTACTTGTAAGCACACATAAATTAAGTTGGAGTCACCTGGTTAACCTAGGATAAGTTCCCCATCTCAAGGTTCTGAACTTAATCAGATCTTCAAAGTGAGTGACATTTGCTATGCAAGGTAACATATTCAGAGATTCCTGGTACACGGACACCTTTGAGGGGCTGTTATTCTGCCAACCATGATTTACATCCATGCTGGAAAATTTGAAGGCTACTATCTCTGGACCCTAAACTTAGGAACTTTCTTCTAGAGTTATGCAGGGGGACTCATTAAAGAGGTTTATGTTCGCCTTCTTTTGAAAGTGTAGGACATCTGGGAAATAATTTGAGAAAACCCGAACAGCTCATAATTTGGTGAGGGTAGGGCAGTGTTATTGAGGAGGGGCCACAGCAAGCAAGTCAGCAAGCAGATGAAAAACACAATGGTGGATGTTTCTCCAAGAAGAAACTGAACAGGCTGAGTTTCTGAATTGGGATGCTAAAGCAAAAGAAAACCCCCAGGAAGGTTTTTCCCCTGTACACAGGATGTGCCACAAAGTTCTCTCACATATTATTCCAGAGAGGCAATGCAATTCCATTTAAAGTAATGAGGGCTATATCTGCAATACTAGATATTAAAACATATTGTAAACTGAAAAGAGTGAAAACAAGACATGGAAGGAGGTGAGAATAGACAGAGGCTGACAAGAGTTTAGCATAAGAAAAGTGTTATTATTTTTTTTTAATGTGCTATCCCTATTAAGATTTGGGCTATTTCAGTTTTCTACCTTTATAATCGTTTCTTTTTTATACATTTTTAAGAATAGATCTGAGTTATTATAAGGTAACATATATAGCATATTTTATAAAGTACAAAATCATATGGCAATCGTACCTACACAAATACACAAACATACATACACAAATGTTGCACCTCACACTTTGATTAAAGAATTTAAGTATGGTTTTCTTTTATCTCACTTGTCAAATTTAAAGAATATTGAAGTATGTATAACATAAAAAAGGCAAGAAACAAAGTCTCCCATGGCTCAGAAGATTGGATTGTGGAAAGATTACTTTACCATATACTGCCCAACATTTTAGGTTTCTGTTTTTCATCAAAGCAGATTTGGCAGAGAAAAACGTTTTCAGTTTTACTCATGTGAAAAGAAAATCTTCACTTTAGTATTCATTATGCACGATGTATGCAAAATGCAGTGAGCCAACTGACTCACACTTTGGTGTCATGCAAATAAAACCTAAACATAAGAACGTGTAACATCTAGTAAAATGTGCCTAAAACCACGAAGGCTAAAATAAGAAAATAAAGAGCTAAGAAATGCAATTAGCACATTCACTGAGGGCAACTAGTGAGATTTGGAGATGAGCCATATAAATATAAACTTTTGCTTTTGCCTAGGAATGTCACATTTATAGGCAAATATAGGCTCACATTTGCCTAGCAGTTTTTGTATTTGATTAAAAAATGAAAGTGAAAGATTTTATGAAAATAGGTGGAAGGTAGGTGTGTATGTTTATCAAAATGTGATTCAAAAATAGTGCAGCATACACTTCATGATTTTTTTATGTTTCAAATAGTGTTTGGGTTTTTTCCTTACATTTGAGAAAATGTTATTCAATTACTCAATGTTTAATAATTTAGATAAGAATTATGCTTTCTTCATAAAAATATAGAGATTGATTGTTTTCCCCCCAGAATAGTAATGGTTGAATATGTGTATATGTTATATAGGATTATTTATGGATTGATCATTTTTGTCACTCGGCTAGGTAGGCATCTTTCAATCAATGGGAGTGCGTAGGCTTACAAAATCAATTTGACTTTTTTGTCTGATAAAATAGAGTTGATTATTAAATATGTAGACCTCAGATATTTAGGCTGCTAATGCTAGCAGACTATCAGGTAGTCAACTATTCCAAGCAATTCCATTGTTTTGGGTTGCTGAGACATAGTGAAAAACTTAGTTTGACAATGAAGATTATATTTAGGAGCTCAGACTCAGCTGTGGTAGAATAGTGAGAACATGGAAAATTCTAGGGTAGCAAGAAAGCACTGATTTTTTGAAGGATAAGAAAGTTGCTGGAAGGAAAAGGATGGAAGATAATTTTTTCTAAAGTCAATCCCATATCCCCAGAGTCTGTCTATTTCAGAAGTCAATCTATTTCAGTAGGTCTTGAATGTTTTGGATTTGTGTCACTACTTAGAGTGATTATCACACGATCATGTTCAAAGTGTAACAACATCTCCTAATCTATCAATGCAGCTATAGTCAACTCAGGATTCAAGAGGTTGACCTTTTGCACTGAGTCTCTGCTCGAGAATAACTGATAATTGCAGATAAATGCTTTCTTAAAAATCCAAGTGACAAAAACCTATAATTTGCTATGGAACTCTCCATGTTACTCTGAAGCCACTTTGAAAACACACCAAACAACTTTTCTTTCTTCCCCTCCTCTCAATATGTCCTAACCTGCTCCAGAGCAAAGTATGGGACCTCCTTTGCTCTGTATTCTATCTGACAGATATCTCAGTGACCATATGCATCCTTAGTTGTAACCAAAATACATTTTACACATTGCTGAAAATTTGGCAGCATGCTCAGGAAACATTTGTGGTATATGCCCCAGCATGCCAGAGGAGGGCAACTGATTCATTTGATCATTTCAGTCACATAAGAGGCAAACACAAATGTTTGACAAATAAGACCTAAGCTGTAATTTTTAAAAACAGAAAAGAAAAGAATAATTTTAAAAAACTAAAGTGAACAGGTAACCACTACTAGTTGACAGAGGTTTGGAGGAGAAAAAGGCCTTTGTGGGGGCAATACTAAAACACAATTTTGAATTTGAAATGCTCACGTAGAGCTTTCCATCCCCCAATTTCTTTTAATTGACACTGAAACATATCCAAGTGTTTGTTGTTGATGTGTATTTATATAGTAGAAGGGAGCAATCTGTGAACTATGAGAGGATCATGACAGCTGGTAATATATTTCTAGTTTATTAATATTTTCCAAGTATATCCTTGAAAATTATTTGTTTAGGAGGAATTGAGATAAAATTCCCTATTTAGAGCTTTTTAGTTAATGTGAGTTTGAGTTCTGGTTCTACAAGGGACTAGCTATGTACCCTTGGGCTTGATACTTAGAATCTAGGCCTTAGCTTTCATTTTCATAGGATGTGGTTAATTAACACCTACCTTACAGGGATACTTAGAAGATTAAGTAAAATCACATATGGAAAGGATTTAGTACAGTACTTGCAAATAATAAGCACTCAGTAAATGTTGTTGTTCAGCTGCTCAGTCATGTCCTACTCTGCGACCCCATGGACTGCAGCACGCCAGGCTTCCCTATCCTTCATTGTCTCCCGGAGCTTGCTCAAACTCATATCCACCGAGTCAGTGATGCCATCCAACCATCTCATCCTCTGTCGTCCCTTTCTCCACCTGCATTCAATCGTTACCAGCAACAGGGTCTTTTCCAATGAGTCAGGTCTTTTCCAGTGAGTCAGCTTTTTGCATCAGGTGGCCAAAGTATTGGAGCTTCAGCTTCAGCATCAGTCCTTCTGATGAATATTCAATAAATATAATCTGCTCTTATTATCCAGTCTAGTTTCACTATATCCAGATATTTAAATTCTCAAGGGGTAAAGAAAATATAAATATTCTGATATCATATTATGACCAAATTCAGGATGTCACAGGTCCTAACAAGCTTAAATTAGCAGAGTAATGGTGAGCAATTATTAACACACAGTCTGAGAAAGAAACATATGTGAATAAAAATTATTCTGTATAAAAGACATCTATCATGTAATCTAGGATTTATGAGAGTCCAGGCAAATAAATTTTATTTAGTTTTAGTTCTTTTAGTTCTTCCCTGAAATGTTTCTATATGTCATAAGTAGTAAGGCCAGGCCATGGGTGTCTTAAGATTATGTGATACAAAACATAGAATATCAGAATAATTATTGCTTTCATTGCTAGTTGTTTTAGGAATCCATTTGGCAGGTATCTAACTGTTTCCTGCATCCAGAAGTATTCAGAAAGGAGTTTTACATTTCATTCATGAAAAAGTATAGGACACAAACAGATTATTTCTGAAGAACAGGGTTCTTTTGCTGAGACATTGAAATATAGGATAAGGACTTGGTATATTTGAGAAAACAAAGTAGGGCAAACAGGTCCTTGCTGAGAGAAGATGGGCTAAGCATCACATTAACAAGGATCCAGAGAAGCCACTGTAAAGAGCAACACAATGGAGATTCACCAAGGTCACTGGACATTCCAGCAGGTGTCACACTGGCCCAAGGATGAACTCCATTTAGACTTTAGTTGTGATAGAGTTCGCTCAGGTCACTGAGTGCTAGCTTGGGTTCTCCTTTTACTTATTCATTTTCTACTTACAGGCTACAGAAAAACATTGACTTTGAAGCTGGCCTTTCATTTTCTGGGGAAGATTGAAGCTTACAAAATAAAATGCCACAGTCTCCCATGGTCAGTGATGACACCTTTTAAAGGATGATTTCTGTTTAAATAGCTCCCTGCTGTGCTTGTAGCTTCTTAAACATCATAAAATTGTTATTTTTAAAGAAGCTCATGTAAAAAAACTTCATTTTAAAAATAAAAGTATAATTTAAAATAACAAAATTAATATATTTCTGATTAATTTACATAAAGAAATTCAGAGCCATGTAAAGTTTAAGGACTTTTAAAGACCTTTTAACAATTCTGAGAGGTTTTTTCATGGTAAAGTCCATTTCATCCTATAAATTAGTCAAACCTTAACTCTCACAACAAAGAGGTGGAGATATATTGTAACACAACCGACTATGTAATTCCCAGGGTCCAGCTCCTTGCCCTCCAATTAAAGAATAATGATTCAATCAGATTAGCTATTCTTTTAAATCTCAACATGACTTTATGTTTCTTTTTACATCCCAACATTAGGAATCACTACAATATACATTCCAAGTTGGATATTTAAGCTTACAATCTAAAATTTAATAAACACACACACATTCTTTCTGATGTTTTATTCTGCCTTAAATGAGAAGTTATTTTTAAAACATTGTTAACCTAAAATGAACCTAAAGCTAATTTTCAAATGCAAAAATGTATGAAAAATCTTGCATATTCTAGTTCCTAAACTCTAGAAACAAATCTTTCCCTTTGGTTTTAATAATAATAATTTCTATCATTTTTATAATCAGTTCAGTTCAGTCGCTCAGTCGTATCCGACTCTTTGCGACCCCATGAATCGCAGCATGTCAGGCCTCCCTGTTCATGACCATCTCCCAGAGTTCACTCAGACTCACGTCCATCGAGTCCGTGATGCCATCCAGCCATCTCATCCTCGGTCGTCCCCTTCTCCTCCTGCCCCCAATCCCTCCCAGCATCAGAGTCTTTTCCAATGAGTCAACTCTTCGCATGAGATGGCCAAAGTACTGGAGT
>SJYT01005297.1:52372-88162 GCA_006410635.1 Cephalophus harveyi
AGCACTTTCACAGCATCATCTTTCAGGATTTGAAACAGCTCAACTGGAATTCCATCACCTCCACTAGCTTTGTTCGTAGTGATGCTTTCTAAGGCCCACTTGACTTCACATTCCAAGATGTCTGGCTCTAGATTAGTGATCACATCATCATGATTATCTGGGTCGTGAAGATCTTTTTTGTACAGTTCTTCTGTGTATTCTTGCCACCTCTTCTTAATATCTTCTGCTTCTGTTAGGTCCATACCATTTCTGTCCTTTATCGAGCCCATCTTTGCATGAAATGTTCCCTTGGTATCTCTAATTTTCTTGAAGAGATCTCTAGTCTTTCCCATTCTGTTCTTTTCCTCTATTTCTTTGCATTGATCGCTGAAGAAGGCTTTCTTATCTCTTCTTGCTATTCTTTGGAACTCTGCATTCAGGTGTTTATATTTTTCCTTTTCTCCTTTGCTTTTCGCCTCTCTTCTTTTCACAGCTATTTGTAAGGCCTCCCCAGACAGCCATTTTGCTTTTTTGCATTTCTTTTCCATGGGGATGGTCTTGATCCCTGTCTCCCGTACAATGTCACGAACCTCATTCCATAGTTCATCAGGCACTCTATCTATCAGATCTAGGCCCTTAAATCTATTCCTCACTTCCACTGTATAATCATAAGAAATTTGATTTAGGTCATACCTGAATAGTCTAGCAGTTTTCCCTACTTTCTTCAGTTGTCGGTAAATTTTGGTAGCTAGATTCACAGAAATTAAATTTTTAAGGTTGGAAAGATTCCTTAGGAACACACTAGAAGATCCTTTCCGTGTTATAAGTAGGTTTCAGCCAGTGAGGGCAGTGTCTGAATCTCAACTTGACCCATGTTTCAGTCATTTATGTTTTGTTCAATTTCCAAAAATGAGATGAATCCTTCAGCATGAATAACATAATAAAAATTATATTCTACTGAAAATTATGCACTCCAATTAGAAACTGAACTATATTTATGGAAAACTAGGTCCCTAGGCAAGAGAAAGGGAAAAGAGCCTGAGCTCTGCTGAGCTACATCATTGCTGTATTACCAACAGTGTTGGTCAGCCAAGCTCTTTTGAATACCGTCATTTGACTTTCTTTCATGACATAAGGAGAAGGAAATGGCAGTCCACTCCAGTGTTCTTGCCTGGAGAATCCCAGGGACGGGGGAGCCTGGTGGGCTGCTGTCTATGGGGTCACAGAGAATTGGACAAGACTGAAGCGACTTAGCAGCAGCAGCAGCAGCATGACATAAACAGGAGGTTCTACATGGACCAAACCAGGCAGAATGTTGGCTAATTTGATATAAGGATAATTTTCTCAAGCAGGTAGTGTAGTTACGGCATGTTGTAAATTAGCAAACAATACATTAAGCAAGTACAAAATTCACAGTTACGTAAGTCCAGGTTTAGGTAATTAAAATGACTTGAGTTGAGCTGCCAGGAAGAAATTAAACATTTCTGGGTCTAGATGAGACTTCTAAGTCAGCTGTATAGTTACGTATGGTCTTAGTTTGGGGCTCTGAGACTAGAATTTGAGGTGCATGTAGTTTATTTGAGAAGTGATTCTAGGAAGCATCAGTCCAGAAGTGGTTAAGTGAGACAGGGAAAGAATGATGTGCTTCAAGCAGGTGACTGATGTGGGCAATTGTAGTTCAGTTCCACTGGAAACTTCTGGGGGGTGATATAAAATAAATCTCAGAGTTGTCATATCTGGGTATGCGGATGATGGAGTTTGTCATTAGTTGTGAGCTTCTCCCATAGGTATTAGCTCTTTGGCACTTCTGATCTTCCCTCCTCTTGGCTGTGACTAGAGAAAATTCTAATGGATGTGGGTGGCACATACTCACTTGTACTATACACATGTATGTGTTCAGTTCAGTTCAGTCACTCAGTCGTGTCTGACTCTTTGCGACCCCATGAATTGCAGCACGCCAGGCCTCCCTGTTCATCACCATCTCCCAGAGTTCACTCAGACTCATGTCCATCGAGTACGTGATGCCATCCAGCCATCTCATCCTCGGTTGTCCCCTTCTCCTCCTGCCCCCAATCCCTCCCAGCATCAGAGTCTTTTCCAATGAGTCAACTCTTCGCATGAGGTGGCCAAAGTACTGGAGTTTCAGCTTCAGCATCATTCCTTCCAAAGAAATCCCAGGGGAGCCCCAGCTATTACTTATTTTGCCCTCCAGCAGTTATTTTCCCAAATGTGGAGTCATGTTTTCTCTATGATTCTTGAAGCATTTAAAAGATACTAAGTCAGGAGTTCCTTAGGAAGCTAAAGTATTAAGCATCTAAAAAAAAAATACTACTTGCTAGCTCAAAGATGTATTTTCCCTTAATGGAGAATTTTTATCTATATATCACTGAATCCTATTCAGAAATGGTTCAGTTATAGAGCATAACAGATAAAGGGACTCTCAAGAGTCTTCTCCAACACCACAGTTCAAAAGCATCAATTCTTTGGCGCTCAGCCTTCTTCACAGTCCAACTTTCACATCCATACATAACCACAGGAAAAACCATAGCCTTGACTAGACAGACCTTAGTCGGCAAAGTAATGTCTCTGCTTTTGAAAATGCTATCTAGGTTGGACATAACTTTTCTTCCAAGGAGTAAGCGTCTTTTAATTTCATGTGTGGCAATGTCTAAATGATTGCTTAATACCTCTAGACAAGCAATAGTGCAGTAGGGAAGTCTGAATTTACCAGGTTCAACCCATAGCAATTAAAAAGATATGATAGCAAGATATTCTCAGAATGTGAAGATAAAGTGATCATGAGAATGATATTGTGGAAAATCATAGCAGGCAGTAATAGATTCCTCCAGTCTACTTACTTGGGTGTAGCTTTAGGTGAAGTCTAACTATAAAGTCACGGCTAAGCTTGCTGATGCAGATTAAATTGTATTATCATAACTAAAGAGGCATCAGTTCAGTTCAGTTCACATGGAATCAGTTAGACTGAAGTACTTAGCAAAAAAGTTTTGAAGAATAGCGGGGAAGGGGAAGCAACTGGCAGTGCTCCCATAATACTCTCTCTTGGCCGAAGCTAGAACTCCTGCCGCTAATGATGCCAGTCATCCCACTAGCTCCTCTTGCTCTCGTCAATGCTCACCAAATAACCTTCTGAGTTCAATCTGACTTCCCAGATAGACTGAACTCCAAAGAGAAGAGGTACTAGGCAAAGGATATGGATGCTTGACAATTTTGTTTTTCATTACCAGTAAGTAAATTTTTAAGAACTAATCTGAACCTGACCTTAGGGATTGATATTATGATATTGGTCATGACAGAGTCAAGTTTCTGGGCATGTATTATGGTGACTTCTCCAACATATTGTGAGACCTCCTGGAAATGCATTTTTGGGTCAGCATCTCTCTGGTATAACCTCTATAACTCTCAGCAATGGAGACCTGCATTTTGGGAACCAAACCATTATTCAGCAGAACAATGATGTCTCTATTGAATTTCTATAAACCTTTTTCATTTGTAGAAAATAAAGTTTCAGTAGTTGGCACTGTAACGAGGTGACAGTTTAGAATAGAGTAGAATGTGAGTTCAGCTTAAATCTAAATCAACTGAGAAGGCATTCAATTACTTATGTGTTCCTTGGAACTCTTCATCCATCAAAGGCTTAAGTTTTCAGGTCTAAAATGTTTGAAAATATCATACATTCTATTTATGTTTAGAGATTTAGAATGTAATGGGCAAAGGAGCCTGGCAGGCTATAGTCCATAGGGTCGCTAGAGTCAGACACGACTTAATACATATATTAGCCTTTTGAGGTTTGGGAAGTCTTAAGGATACCTCTAACTTTAACACAATATTTTATCTCTTCTCCATCCCCTTCCTACTTTTTTTGACCAAACACTTATTTATATCCCTTAGAAGGCATTTGTTGTTCTAGGGAGATTATCATTACCATCAGTCTCTTATCCTATTTTACATTTTAAAAGTAATCCAATATTATTAAAGTTTGCAATTGGGAAAATTAATCTGGTTTTGCACAGTTATAAAGGGTGAATACATTATCATTATTTACTTTGCCCTGCAATAATATTCAAATCAATTTCTGCTTATCTCCTTTTTACATGAGGTTTGTCCTCTTAATAACATTCAGTTTACCAAATATGGCAAATATGCATTTTCATTTCTCACACAGCTAGAAAATCTTTGTAGTATCTGTGCAAATAATTTTCTTCCTGCATCTCCTAGTGTACATCTATTTACATTGCTCTGTCAGTATGCTTGAGTTGCAAATGTAAACACTGAAATGTTCTCAAATTCCCTCTAACAGAGAGGTTTCCACTACTGATATTCATTTCTCATTGTATGTTTTGCTGTGTGAACAATTCCTTTCTTTGTTCATACGTTAAGGCTTCGCCAGAGGCAGACATTTATGGTATTAATATACAGAATGTTGTGTGTATCTCTTTCATTATCTGGAAAGAAAGCAGATAAAAACAACATTGAACTCTAAAGGCATAAGCAAATATTGAATACTAAAGATTCCAAGGAGTGAGTGGTAGCTGAGGTTTTCTTCAAGTTCAATATACAGCCATCTAACACTGGGGGTGGGGTGCTTGCATCTCTGTAGGCATGTGTGCATGTACATATGTGCCTATCAGAGAGAAAAAAGGTTTTCATCATAGTCTTGTTTCAAACATTACCCTTTTTTTGACTCTAAAGAGAGACTAGAAAGACAGTTTTTAAACATACTTGCTATAACACAAAGTAAAATTTTGAAATATCACAGCAAGTCCATCACTACTGATGCAAGAGTATTTAAATGAATAAGTTTATACTCAAGGGAAAAATAATACTGCAAAGGGAAAAGTAATAATGAAAAGAGAAAAACACTGGGCTGCATAGAACTATTTTTTGGTGAAAATCCTAAATGAAATTTGGAGGTATCCGGAGGAAGCAAAAGAAACCAAAAGAAACACTACTGTTATCAGACTCTCCCAGAGGTTACGTGATTCAGTGGTTGAGGCACTTTCACTAATGAGGCTCAGGCTTAATCTCAGCTTTAAAAGGAACTTGTGGAATTTGTAATAACTCTCCCTAATGTCCATAACACTCTCTTTCTTCATTTAGCTTTTTTTTTTTTCATTAGGCTTGTCTATAATGAACACTTATATGGATCACATAATTTCTATTTAGCCACATCTCTGAGCAACTCAGAACTGTGAATGTTTCCAACTTCCATTATTGATCCCATTTATTAAAACGAGGGAGGGAGCAGCCAGGAAACATCATTCCCATTTTATAGACAAGAGCATAGAAACTGGTTTTTTAAGTTCATAGAGAGGACCTGGAGTGATAGGTGGATAAATATGGAAATTTTATAACTTGATTAGGCAAAACTCACTCTTGCACTTGTAAATCCTAGAAGCTGGAAATTAAATCAGTGATGTGCTTTTGGAGGTGAGAGGTCAGGCTTGTAAAGAGAAAGAAAAAGGGACCATGAGGAATCAGTTCCTTCTCATATTGTAGCACTGTCATGCACAGAGGCAGTTCCACATCTTGAACTGTGAATTTTAGGAATGAAGTAGAGCCCAGAGGGACTGACAGTCAGTGAGTGGAGTTAACCCAATAAGGAAGCTGGATTAACTTGGCAGTTTATTTCCCACACACGCCTCCTGAGACAAGAACAGCCTTTCCCTCCTGGTCATGACAGGATAAGACACAAGAAACTCAGTGGGAGGCACATGGATGCTTTTCTGCTTCTCTGCACCACATGAAAGCCACGAAGGGAAAAGAAGGACTTAGTTACTGCCACATTAAGAAAATAAAGTGCCAAGTGAAACCCCAAACCTCATTTTTACAGCCACCAAGAATTTACAGTTCAGAATTTATGCTGGGAAGCAAGCTGCAAACATAAAATTCAGGGCCCACATCATGGGACAGCACCACCGATACGTCTCAGCCTCCTGCTGCTCTTGGCACAGTGAGAGACACTTGAAATCAGGAGTCCACATTTCATTTTTTAAAAGCAGCTTGATTGAAGTATAACTGATTTACAATAAAAGGCAAATATTTAAAGTATACAACTGATGGGTTTCAACAAATGTATACATCCTTGAAACCACTGGCATGATTAAGAGAGTGACATTATTATCACCCTCAGAAGTATCCTTGCTTTAGGAGTACTGGTCCAGAGAATTCTCTCTGATCTCTGTAGTGCATCCCTCAGTGGCAAAATAACCCAAACAAGGTGGCCGGAAAGCCAGCACCCTTGCTGGGACAGGCTCAGTTCAGTTGTGCCCAGTGTCCAACTTCCTGTGAATTTCTCGGGAGCATGGCAGAGAACATCACGCTGGCCCTCTCTGTCTGTCTGCTCCTCTATTGGTTTTCTATTGCTGCTGTAACAAATTGCCACAACCTTGGTGACTTAAACAACGTGAATTTATTATTTCACTGTTCTGGAGGTTAAAGTTCGGAAATCACTCGCACTGGGCTGAAATCAAGTTGTCAGCTGGGCTTCATTCCTCTCTGGGGGCTTTAAGGGAGGGAAAATCCATTTCCTCATCTTTCTCAGCTACTAGAGGCCGCCTGCAGTCACTGGCAGCAGAGTCCGCAGTGGCAGGTTGAGTCCTTCTCATATCACAATATTCCACCCTCCTCTTCAGTCATCACATCTCCTCTGACTCGAGCTTCACTTCCCTCTCTCCATTCCTCTTTTAAAGACCCATGTGATTACAGGGGCCTACCCAGAAAATCCAGTATAATCTTCTTATCTGAAGGACATTTGATCAGTAATTCAGTTTCCATCTGCATCTTAATTCCCCCATGCCATGTACCCTAACATGT
The DNA here is from genome assembly GCA_006410635.1 of Cephalophus harveyi. Classification (NCBI taxonomy): domain Eukaryota; kingdom Metazoa; phylum Chordata; class Mammalia; order Artiodactyla; family Bovidae; genus Cephalophus; species Cephalophus harveyi. The sequence goes on from SJYT01005297.1 coordinate 59,186, forward strand.
TCATAAATCCCGGGATTAGGATGGGGACATCTTTGGAGATCTTCATTCTCGCTAACATAGTATTGTAGGCACGCATCTCCCCATCTGCTGTCATGCTGTCTCTATGTAGCCTTGGATGTTTGCACTATGTGAAGGTTAATTCATCCCTTGGTTTACTTTTGCTTTTTTATGTTTAATAAGTATTTTCACACATATTACCTCTCTTGATTCTTAAAAAACATGAAAACCCCCATTTTACAGATGAAAAGTGAGGCAAAAAGGGGTTAAATGACTCTGCCATATTGTATATGAATTGGTGGCAGAGGTGATATTTAAGTCCGGTTTGGCCGTCTCTGGATTTGATGTTACTTCTGTTATGTAATTCTACCTTTCATATAGCCACACACATAATAATCTATATAAATACATAGAGACACACTTATTTTTACATATTTTAAGTGCATATATACCTTCATGGTAATCTACCTGCCTTGCAGGAGACCCAGGTTCAATCCCTGGGGTTGGGAAGATTCCTTAGAGAAGGGCGTGGCAATCCACTCCAGTATTCTTGCCTGGAAAATTACATGGATAGAAGAGCCTGGTGGGCTACAGTCCATGGGGTTGAAAAGAACTGGACACTGAATAACTAACGCTTTCACTTTCGTACCTTCCTGATCTCTCTCTTCATTGATCAGTAGGGAACTGATACTTCTTTCTTAGAGTCATTGATAAAATTAAAGAGAAAAGATATATAGGACCAGCCCCCTAGATAAGAGTAAAAACTATTAACTTCATGGTTGAAACTGCCATATCCCCCCTCATCCTTCCTAAAGTGTTTGATTTAGCTAAAGGAATGTTTAAAAATTAGGATTTGAGAGTCTTTAGATTTGGGTCATAATCTCTAGGACTCACCAATCTCTAGTGTTTTATACCAAGCTGGAATCATGGCTTTTACTGCCTGCTTGGGCTGTATAGGCATATAACTTTGTATCCCTGAAATAAGTCAGCAAGGAAAAATGAAAAACCCATGAATATTTTGAGACATTAATTCTTTCTTAATGCACACAGACATCCAAACTCACTGGTAAGGAACAGTGCGTTAGATTATGCTTCTTTTCTTCAGTCAAATCAGAAGCCAGTTAGCAGAAAGAATAAATAGAGAAAAATCACCATTAGTTTTTTTTGGAGGGAGACAGGCATGTAACTGAAAATTCTTTCTTTAAATGCTGAAATATACAATCTATTCTTCCATGAACAGCAGATTCTCAGACACAATGATCTTTAACATGAAACTACATTAAACTATTCTCTACTTCATTTTGTTTTCCTCCTGCTAACTAAAATTCAAAATAATGCTCTATTGCTCCAAGCTCACCTTCTAGAACTGTAGCTCAGACTTCTTGGACAGAGGAAGTTCCTTTCACCTTATCATCCTATTGATGAGGTCAAGGTCAGCCATGGATCAAGTTTGACATAACATTAGGACAGAGGATTTTGGTGCTTAGATAAAAAGTAAAGTAATTGTTCCTTCCTGTGCATATCTTTTATAATGTAAATAATTCTAGAACTGATGGAGAAATGTGTAAAATAAAAAAGAATAAATGATACTACATGGAATAATCTGCATATAATTCTTTTGAAAATAATATATCCAATTTAGTAACAAAATGAAGAGAAGTCTGCCAAAAGAGACTTGATATTGATTCACAAAATACTTTCACCTAGAGTTCAACATCAGCTAGATTCAGTTCAGTTCAGTTCATTTGCTCAATCGTGTTCGACTCTTTGTGACCTCATGGACTGCAGGATGCCAGGCTTCCCTGTCTGTCACCAACTCCCGCAGTTTACTCAAACTCATGTCCATTGAGTCGATGATGCCGTCCAACCATCTTATCCTCTGTCGTCCCCTTTCCCTCTTGCCTTCAATCTTTCCCAGTATCAAGGTATTTGCGAGTGAGTCAGTTCTTCATGTCAGGTGGCCAAAATATTGCAGTTTCAGCTTCAGCATCAGTCCTTCCAGTGAATATTCAGGACTGAATTCCTTTAGGATTGACTGGTTGGATATCCTTGTAGTCAGCTAGATTAGCGGCAATTAATTTGTGATTTAATAAAGTAAGTATAAAATTTGTCCACAGAAAATGGGTACTCTACCAAAGAGAAATAGCAGAAAATTAGATGCTGAGTGACTCTGTACACAGCTTTTACTTCTGATTTTTGTAACTAACATCTGCTGCAGCTAATTCATCTTAGTCTTGGCTATTTTACTCTATAGAGTTATTTGTGTGTGTGTTTTGATTCAAAATAAGAAATACATTTTAGAAATAGTGATAGTAAGGAAACAGGAGGGAAGGGGGCAGAACACAACCTTTAAAAGAATGACATAGCCCGAGGACATGACATAAACTGGTTAAGACCAAACAGTTCCAAGATGACAGACAAGTTGATTTCTACCAGACCTTGAACCTCAGTATACACTCACTATAACACATTAGCAAGCTAAATGACAGTCATAGGGGACATGTCAGTTCCAAAGAAAGAAAAGAAAAAAGTGAAGTCGCTCAGTCATGTTCAACTCTTTGAGACGCCATGAACTTACCAGGGCTTACCTGAGTTTACCAGGCTTCTCCGTCCACAGGATTTTCAAGGCAAGAATACTGAAGTGGGTTGCCATTTCCTTCTTCAGGAGATCTTCTCGACCCAGGGGTTGAACCTGGGTCTCGCGCATTGTAGGCAGACGCTTTACTGTCTGAGCCACCAGAAGTGACAGATCCAAGGCTGACCAAAAACGGTAGTAGCTCAATTCCTAGAAATCCCCATTTCTTTTCCAAAATAGCTGGTATAGTCTTCCTGACCGTTAGCCTATGAACTACATGGAATAATCTGCATATAATTCTTTTGAAAATAATATATCCAATTTAGTAACAAAATGAAGAGAAGTCTGCCAAAAGAGACTTGATATTGATTCACAAAATACTTTCACCTAGAGTTCAACATCAGCTAGATTCAGTTCAGTTCAGTTCATTTGCTCAATCGTGTTCGACTCTTTGTGACCTCATGGACTGCAGGATGCCAGGCTTCCCTGTCTGTCACCAACTCCCGCAGTTTACTCAAACTCATGTCCATTGAGTCGGTGATGCCGTCCAACCATCTTATCCTCTGTCGTCCCCTTTCCCTCTTGCCTTCAATCTTTCCCAGTATCAAGGTATTTGCGAGTGAGTCAGTTCTTCATGTCAGGTGGCCAAAATATTGCAGTTTCAGCTTCAGCATCAGTCCTTCCAATGAATATTCAGGACTGAATTCCTTTAGGATTGACTGGTTGGATATCCTTGTAGTCAGCTAGATTAGCGGCAATTAATTTGTGATTTAATAAAGTAAGTATAAAATTTGTCCACAGAAAATGGGTACTCTACCAAAGAGAAATAGCAGAAAATTAGATGCTGAGTGACTCTGTACACAGCTTTTACTTCTGATTTTTGTAACTAACATCTGCTGCAGCTAATTCATCTTAGTCTTGGCTATTTTACTCTATAGAGTTATTTGTGTGTGTGTTTTGATTCAAAATAAGAAATACATTTTAGAAATAGTGATAGTAAGGAAACAGGAGGGAAGGGGGCAGAACACAACCTTTAAAAGAATGACATAGCCCGAGGACATGACATAAACTGGTTAAGACCAAACAGTTCCAAGATGACAGACAAGTTGATTTCTACCAGACCTTGAACCTCAGTATACACTCACTATAACACATTAGCAAGCTAAATGACAGTCATAGGGGACATGTCAGTTCCAAAGAAAGAAAAGAAAAAAGTGAAGTCGCTCAGTCATGTTCAACTCTTTGAGACGCCATGAACTTACCAGGGCTTACCTGAGTTTACCAGGCTTCTCCGTCCACAGGATTTTCAAGGCAAGAATACTGAAGTGGGTTGCCATTTCCTTCTTCAGGAGATCTTCTCGACCCAGGGGTTGAACCTGGGTCTCCCGCATTGTAGGCAGACGCTTTACTGTCTGAGCCACCAGAAGTGACAGATCCAAGGCTGACCAAAAACGGTAGTAGCTCAATTCCTAGAAATCCCCATTTCTTTTCCAAAATAGCTGGTATAGTCTTCCTGACCGTTAGCCTATGAAATTACCCACCCGAATAAAACCTGATAATCGCATATCCTGGTGCTGCTCTCACCTTCTGGGATGGCCCACACTCTGTCTGCAGAGTGTTTCTCTCTAACACATGTCCTACCTATCACTTTGTCTCCCGTTGAATTCTTTCTGTTGAAGAAGGAATTCACAGGGCCTCCATCTTAGGCCTGTTCATGCTGATTATGCTCAGCTACCTTTCCAATGGACTCTGAACTCTGTGTTTAGTGACTATGAAAACAACAACAGAAAGATAAGACCCCCTCCAGACAGGGGAACCTTGAAGATCATATCTAGGTTACTCATCGCCTGAAAGAAAGCATACACTAATCACCCCTTCCTCCAGACAGGCCATACATTTTTCTGTATCAGTCAGAGTGTAACCTCGAGTTTATTGATTATTGGCTAATTGTTTGACTGTTTGAGCACATGAGCACATAACATGTGAATGATCGGGTTATTGGGATTGTATTTTCCTTGGTTTGTGTAAGTCTCAAGGAATTTGGAGTGGTGGGTTCAGACACATACACATGGGGTATAAAAGATTTTCACAAACGCTGGTCGGGGTCCTTGGCTAAGAGGAGACTCTGCCTGGGGTGTAATAAACTGCACTCCACTATCTGCACTGTCCTTCTGAGTGAGTTTGTTTCCTGGAATGTGGGGCTACAACACTGTGATGAGACATTAAGAACCTGAGCTTCATTACGTCCTAAGACCAGGTGTGATTCCATTTAAAAGATCATGGATCCAAGTTCCAATCTGAGTTACATGGTTTCAGTACAGAGAGTGGACTATTTTTTAAAAGCAATGCATTCCAAAATTGTTCAGAAAGGATAACTCAGTTGAATAATGTGATGCTTATTTCCAGGCAAGTTCAAATAAAATATAATGAAAAATATCAGAAAGCATTAGAAATTAGAAATAATATTTAGGAAAATTAATTGATTATATCATAAAGTCATTTAAAATTCTTTCTTAAAATAATGTCTGTCTTATAGGTTTTGACACATCTTCTCCTGATTTCCCACTAAAAAGAGATGAAAACTCAATAACATTGAAAACCAAAGCTGTCTGACATGCTGTTAATGTAACTTGAGGATAAGATCTACTAAGCATGAGATTAATGGCTTGTCTATATTTGCCTTGTGTCTGACCCAGCAAACTCACTTGCTTGGAAAAAAAAGAAAAGTGGCAGGTATTTTGGTATTTTATTTCTTCTCTATTCTCTGGCCTATAGCTCAGGAATTGAGAATTTGAACCAAGTACAAAATTGAATAATAGTCCCCTCACTTTAAGTACCATAAAAGTAGGAAATAGATCTACCTGTTTGTGCTGACATTTCATAATCCAGACCAGCTACAGTGTTAGGAATGTATAGAGTGAACAATTTTTGAATGAATGAACAGAATTAGTTAGTAAAGTAAAATCTAATGATTGGAGGAACACTGATGAAAATTAAAATCAAGCAACTAAAAGTTCTTGGGCTAAAATAAGATTTACACATCTGGATTGAAAGCTATAGGCTAGTTTGAACCCAAATCAAGAGACTCACACCTACAGATATTTAGAATTTCTTTTACTCTTGGAATTTCTTTTAATTCCAAGAGTAAAAAATATTTACAAGCATTGCAACACCCTTTTTACAACTTTCCTAGATAGAGGGAGCAGACACTGCTGAGGAGCACCCTAGGCTGGACCTGCTGTGGAAAGGTAGCTAAACTTGTGAGGCACAGAAATGGGACATTCACGCTGAGAGCTGTCCTATACTCCTACGATGGCAGTTTGGTCACAGAGAGACTTCTGGCCTATAAATGAGAGGACTGCGTATTTGCTCAGCTAAGCACTTAATTCATTATGTCATTTTTTGGACTTCAGTTTTTGTTTTGTTTTTTCCCCACATGGAAGAGGCTGGATTCTTAAGGGTGTCAATTAGTAACCTATGAGGTGAAGCCAGCCTGCATACATGTCTTATTTGGAAAGGAATACGAAATTGCCTTTATTTGTAGAAGAGTAAGACTTGGTTATGTACAGAGAAAATCCAGATAAATCTATAAGCAAACTATTGGAACTAATAAGAGAGTTTAGTAAGATTGTATGAGACAAGGTCCATTTAGAAAAATAAATAGAATTTTTAAATTCTAGCATTGGTCAATTTAAGATTAAAAAAACAAAACAAAACAAAAAACCAGCATTTAAAAAATCCCTATCAAACTCTTAAGAATAAATTTAACAAAAAGTTTACAAGACTTGTGCACAGAAAATCTGAAAATTGCTACATGTTACTTAGAGAAATTAAAAAAGATCTAAATAAATGAAGAGTATATTTTATTCATACATTGGAAAAACTCAATATTTTTAGACATCTATTATCCCCAAATTTATTCAAGTCTTAGCAGATTGTTTTACAGAAGATGGGCTCATTCTAAAATTCATATTTAAATTCAAAAGAACTAGAATAGTAAAGAAAATCTTGAAGACAGAAAATAGTTGGATGAAAACTAAATTTTGAGATAAACTATGAAGCCACAAGAGCTTCCCTGATAGCTCAGTTGGTAAAGAATTTGCCTGTAATGTAGGAGACATGGATTCAATCCCTGGGTTGGGAAGATTCCCTGGAGAAGGGAATGGCTACCCACTCGAGAAGTCTTGTCTGGAGAATCCCATGGACACAGAAGCCTGGCAGATTGCAGTCCATGGGGTCACAAAGAATCAGACACCATTGAGCAACCAAGCACACATACACACAAAGCCATAAACGTTAAATTTGTATAGTATTAGCATAGAAAGGGAGCCACTGGGCTTCCCTGGTGGCTCAGATGGTAAAGAATCCACCTGCAATGCAGGAGACTCCAGTTCAATTTCTGGGTTGGGAAGATCTGCTGAAGAAGGAATAGGCTATCCACTCCACTATTCTTGGGCTTCCTTGGTGGGTCAGATGGTAAAAAATGTGCCCACAATGCAGGAGACCTGGGTTTGATCCCTGGGTTGGGAAGACCCCCAGGAAAAGGAAATAGCTACACACTCTAGTATTCAAGCCTGGAGAATTATGAATAAAGGAGCCTGGCAGGTTACTGTCCATGGGGTCACAAAGAGTCAGACAAGACTGAACGACTTTCCCACATACACACAGACAAATCAGTGGTGACTCAGTGGTAAAGAATCTGCCTGTAATGCAGAAGACACTGGCTAGATCCTTGGATCAGGGAGATTCCCTCAAAATAACAATCCTTTCCAGTGTTCTTACCTGGAAAATCTTAATCCATGGGGTCACAAAAGAGTCAGATATGACTGGGTAACTAAACAACAACAAAGACAAATCAACAGACAGAATAGAGAGTTCAGAAACAGATTTATACACATATGGCCAACTGAGTTTCAATAAAAGTACCAAAGAAATTAAGCAAGAAAGGAAAATATCTTCAACAAATGTTGCTGGGAAAACTGGATGTTCCGTAGAAAAACAAAAACAAAACTTGGACACCTATTCCTAACACCATGCATGAAAGTTGACTCAAAGTAGCTCATAGACCTAAATGTCAAGTCTAAAAGAACAGCTTCTGGAAGAAAATGTAAGAGAACATCTTCCTCACTATAAAACAGGCAAATATTTCTTAGGGTACAGAAACCATCACTATGAAAGAATAAATAAATAGGGATTTTATCAAAATTAAAAAAAAACAACTTCTCATTCAAAAATATTCTTAAGAAAATGTAAAAGCAAGTCACAGATTGGGGAATATATTCACAATACATGTATCTGACTTTCATCCAAAATACAAAGTGAATTGCTAAAAATAGAATTTAAAAGGATCAACAGTGACACAGACTTCACAAAAGGCATAGGATTGACTAATAAGCACACAAAAAGGAGCCCAACATCATTATTTTTTGGAAAAATGTAATTAAGCTTTGAAAAGGGTAACGCTTCACACCCATAGAATGGCTTACAGTAAAAAGACTGATCATATTAAGTACTGATAACAACTTGGATGGGGGCTTCTCAGGTGGTTCAGTAGTAAAGAATCCACCTGCCAATGCAGAGACTCATGAGACTCTGGTTCGATCCATGGGTCAGGAAGATCCCTTGCAGGAGGAAATGGCAACCCATTTCAGTATTCTTGTTGGGATAATCCCATGGATAGAAGAGCCTGGTGGGTTACAGTCCATGGGGTTGCAAAGAGTTGGACATGAGTGAACACATGAAAAAAAAAAAAACAGTTTGGATCAACTAGAACACTAATGCATTGACACTGACAGTGTAAAATAATACACCTAATGTTGGCAACTGAGATTTTAAAAATATAGTTAAACATGTATTTTGCTATAACTCAGAAGTTATAGCCAAGAAAAGGAAAATCACATCTACAAAGAGTTGTACAAGAATGTTCATAATAACTGTGTGCCTAATAATACAAAACTGAAAACAGTTCAGATGTTCATCAAATAGAAAATGAATAACTAAACTATAGAATAGCCACATAATGGAATTTGTTTAGAAATTAAAAGAAGAAATTTGATATTGTCAACTACAAATTGGCACTTGCCAAGAGCATATGCCAGCTACTGAACAACAACAAGGGTGTTTGCCATCTGCCTCTGTGGAGATTGAACCCTGTGTAACTGCAGCTGCTGACCTTCAACACCCCCTGAGGGGAATTTAGGCTGGAGAGTGAGGCACTCTGTGCCCCAGGGAAATTGGTGAAACAGGTCTTTAGATAGTTCAATATTTTCAGAAACTGATTTCATGACCCCAATCCTTGCATCTCCTCATATCTAGAAAATCACTAAATCCCTTCATGGTGACATCAGCTCATCTTGACTAGCAGAAAACATTTTGTAAAGTAAACACTTGATTGCATTGAACTCCCTTGTCACCAAAATCTTATATATTGACCTCCTCCCACTGGCTCTTTGGGGAAGTCTCTCAGAGCTGTCTGAGGTGCCGTCTCCATGCTGCACCAAGTAAAACTTAACTTGCAGCTTTCACGTTGTGCATCTTTTTAGTCAACATAATGTTTTATGTACAATAATATGGACATATCTCTAAAACATTATGTTGAACAAAAGAAACCAGATGGAGTATAAACTTATGATTCCTTGTATTTCAGTTCAAGAACAGGAATACTACTCTAGGGCAAGGGTTGGCAAGCTTATTCTGTAAAGGGCCAGATAATAAAGATTTTAGGCTTTGTAGTGACAAATTTTTAGTATCTGTGTTCATTTGTTTTGTCCTGAAAGCAAACAAGAAGTTTCTGGATAAAGGCAGACTAGAATTGCTTGCAGCAATCTTTACATAAATTTCCTATGCTTTGTTCTCTCCCTTCAGGGAAATGTAGTAAAAGCCAGAAGTTCAGGGCTACAGTACAAATAGGAAACTTTGTACCACAGGAGAGGAACCCCAGAAAATCTGGGATTTTACTTGGGAACTGCTTTGCAGCTGCCCTTCACTCCTCCTGAAAAAGGACCTATATCTTATCTCTCTTATGTAAATAAATCTTCACTGGGGAAGAAAAAGAAGAAGGCCCCTATTATACATTATTTTGAAATGAAAACAAATGGCTCCTAGTTCTGTCCCCTTTTAAATGTAAATTCATACCCTTCAAATGTAAAGTTACAAATGTTTCCAGGAGACAAATAAAAGCATTCTATCTTTACGACTTGTCAATTTTTCTAGCTCAGGAGGCTGGGTCTCTGCAGGAACACTAGAAAATCCAGAAAAGACAGACTTTCCAGTGAGCGCAGTAATGTCTCAGTCTCAACTAGTCAGCCTTGCCCTTGTGATGTGAAAGCAGTAGCTTGCTAAAGAATGGGTGTGACTTCATTTCATTAAAACCTTACTTACCCAAATAAGTTGTAAGCCAGATTTAACTGATCTGAGCTGTGGTTTGCCAACCCCTGTCCTAGCATGAAAGCAAGCTTTGCAATGGTTTCCTCAGATGTATTGACTGACAAGGAAGTCACGTGAACTTTCAAGAGTAGGGGAGATACTCTTAATTTTTATCTGGGCAGTGGTTAAAGTGGCCCGATGGACTATAGCCTGCCAGGCTCCTCTGTCCAGAGATTTTTCCATGGCAAGGATTCTTGAGTGGGTTGCCACTTCCTACTCCAGGGGATCTTCCTGACCCGGGGATCTTCCAAGCCCAGGGATCAAACCCGCATATCTTGCATCCTCTGCATTGGCAGCTTGATTCTTTACCACTAGTTTCACCTGGGAAGCCCCCGATGGGTGTATGAAAGTGAAAGTGAAGTCGCTCAGTCGTGTCCAACTCTGCGACCCCATGGACTGTAGCCTACCAGGGTCCTCCATCCATGGGATTTTCCAGGCAAGAGTACTGGAGTGGGTTGCCATTTCTTCCTCCAGGGGATCTTCCCAACCCAGGGATCAAACCCGGGTCTCCCACATTGCAGGCAGACGCTTTACCGTCTGAGCCACCAGGGAAGCCCAGATGGGTGTATATGTTTGTCAAAACTCATCGAAATGTGTTGCTCAGATCTGTGCATTTTACTTTTGCAAAATTTACCTGTTTAAAAAGAATCACTACAGATTCTTGCAGCCAATAAAAAGATAATAATGAAATACCGTGAACAATTTTACGCTCCTTAATTAAACAAAGTAGAAGAAATGGACCAATTCCATGAAAATCACAAGCTGCCAAAATTCAACTAAGACAAAATAATCTGAATAGTCATATAAACATTAAAGAAATTGAATTCATAATTTAAAAGCTACTGAAGAAGATATCTTCAGGACAAAATGGTTTCATTGCAGAATTCTATTAGATATTTAAAGAAGAATTAACATGAGTTCAGCACAACCTCTTTCAGAATACAGAAGAGTATGCTCAACTTGTTTTATGAGGCCAATGTTAATTAACCTCATACCAAATGAGAGGAAGACAGCACAAAACAAAACAAAGCAAATCTATAGACCAATATACCTTAGACACAAAATCCTTAACAAAATATTAGCAAACATGTAATTCTACCTCTTAAAAACAGCTCCATTTAAAAAAATATAGCTTTTCTTTTCTTTTTTTAAACCTCTGTGGAAGTAGATAGGTGTGTTGCTATGTGCACATGTGAATATGGATGTGTGTGTTTTCTGTAAGAATTCAAATTAGAAACCTCGTAGGCCTTCCCTAATGGCTCAGTTGGTAAGGAATCTGCCTGCAATGCAGGAGACTTGGGTTCCATCCCTGGGTCAGGAAGATCCCTTGGAGAAGGGAACGGCTACCCACTCCAGTACTCTTGCCTGGTGAATCCCATGGACAGAGGAGCTAGGCAGGCTACAGTTCATGGGAAGCAAAGAATTGGACATGACTGTGTGGCTAACTTTCACTTTTTACTTTCAACAATGGGCTGAAATATTTAGATCTAGGTATGCTGCTGCTGCTGCTAAATCACTTCAGTCGTGTCCGACTCTGTGCAACCCCATAGACGGCAGCCCACCAGGCTCCGCCGTCCTTGGGATTCTCCAGGCAAGAACACTGGAGTGGGTTGCCATTGCCTTCTCCAAGATCTAGGTATAAAGTAAAAGAAAGTAATCTGAGGGCTTCCTTGGAGGCTTAGTGGTAAAGAATCTGCTTGCCAATGGAGGGCACATTGGTTCGATCCCTGATTTGGAAAGATCTCACATGCCGTGGAACAACTAAACCTGTGTGCCACAACTACTGAGCCCATGTTCTACAACTACTGAAGCCTGTGTGCCCTTGAGTCTTAGAGTTGTGTGCTCCACAGCAGGAGAAGCCACCACAAGAAGTCTGAGCATCACAACTAGAGAATAGCTAGAGAAAAGCCCGTGCAGCAATAAAGACCTAGCACAGCCATAAAACAACTAAATAAAATACAATTATAAAAAACAATCTACAGAAAGAAATGCACTGTTATTTCTCCTAAGGAATTTTACTCATTTTTTTAATCTGGAAAAAAAATCATTTCAAATGTCAATAATTCTTGGAATTCTATAATTCCAAGAAACATTATCCTCATAGATAATTCCCCTCAATATCTTTTTGTGTATGCATGTATGTGTGACAATGTGTTAGACATTTGACAATTATAACTTTAACAAATGAGCACCAAACCGGGCTCAAACAGATCACAAAATAGATTAACCACTGACATATTGAAAAAAGTAATACAATTTCCCAACATGAACTATTGTGGTCAAGTCATAAAGAATTACCCTTTTAAAATGTTCCTTAAAAACACCAGCTTACCATTATGACAAATTAGCTGCTTTTCATAGATAGATACTATTGTGTAAATACAAATGAAAATACATCAGTGGCCATTATTATATTAACAGTCTAGTAGTAATATAATGTCCAAGAATCAGCTATAATTACAGTAAAAGCCCCATGACTTGGATCTGCCATGGGTTTCTTAAATAATCAATCTGAAAAGCTGAAATAGTGATATAGGGACATCTTTACCAAATGAAAAATTACATTTTCATTAACAATAACACATCAGTTTTTATTTTAAATGGACATTAATGAATAAAGAATGTATTTAATGTTATAGCATAGATTCCCAGATATCTCTTTTTCCTGGTTAATATGTTACATAGTTTGAAACAATTCCAATTTCCACATTTTAAAAATTATAGATATGACCTTTACTCCTTGAATATAGGAAAGTGCAGAGACAAAGAGAAAAATAGCTCTCTTTCTTTTGTGGATCCTAAGGAAGTACACACACACACACACACACATTTGGGATATGAGTGCTAGTGTTTATTTCCATTCACAGTAGAGGGGAACAAAGGGAAAAAGGCCACTTAACAAAGACTCTGAGTTGACACACACCTTTTTTTTCTGCTCTTAATTCTTATTTTTTCTACTCTAGGAAAACTACCCATAGTCTAGTTAATGAAAAATGATATTAACATAGGTTAATGTTCTTCTAGGTTCCTCCCTGTACCACAGGGCATAACATCTGGAAACTGTTCTACAGATTCCCTTGCCAGCAGGATTCTAGTTACAAACTATCAGTGAAAGATATTTACATTAAATTTGTAAGGGGAAGAAAAGGAAAGGCCATTAATGCTTTAGGTTTAAACAGACCTTAGGTAGACGGAAGAGGTAAAGTTTTACCTTTGGCATTTTGAGATCTTCGTGAGTGAGTGAAGTCGCTCAGTCATGTCCGACTCTTTGCAACCCCATGGACTGTAGCCTAACCAGGTTCCTCTGTCCACGGGATTTTCCAGGCAAGAATACTGGAGTGAGCTGCCATTTCCTTCTCCAGGAGATCTTCCCAACCCAGGGATTGAACCCAGGTCTCCCGCATTGTAGGCAGATGCTTTACCGTCTGAGCCATCAGGAAAGATCTGTCTTCCTGAGTATCAGCCATTAGATGCTGCAGATATTGAAGACTTTTGGTCTTGACTTACCTTCAATTCTTCCATGTTAACATTTCTCAAAAGAAGCCTTCCCGGCCTTCACTTTTACCTTCTTACAGGTGAATGAATCTTTAATTCTCTATTTGATCCACAAAGCAGAAATTTCATGTGGTTCATCCTAAAAACAATATAAAATTTGAAATTATTTTCAGTAAAAATGTATCAGTAACACTGTCAATCACCCAAATGAACCACATTTCCATTTTAAACAATAAATGGGCTGGGAAAGTATGTGCCTTTCCATATGGAAAAGCAAATCTCATGCTCAGTTGTGTCTTTGCCACCCCATGAACTGAAGCCCACCTGGTTCCTCTCCATAGGGATTCTCCAGTCAAGAATACTCAAGTGGGCTGCCATTTCCTCAGGGGATCTTCCCAATCCAGGTATCAAACTCACGTCTCCTGCATTGCAGGCAGTTTCTTTACCATTGAGCCACCAGAAAAGTCCCAAAGTATGTCTGCAAAAGGTATAATTCCACATTCTATACAAACCCCCTGTTAGTGCAGAAGTACTTCTCCTTATATGGCTAGCCCAGGTCTTGGTGAGCTTGGATCATTCATCTTCTACTTTCATGTGCAGTCTCACCTAGAGTCTAGAATGGCCCAGTCTTGATAAAAGATGTGCTTATGTTATTTTTCAGTCACCCACAGGTACCTCCCTGTACAGACCCTGCTCTACACTGCACATTCTGGGTCAGGCATTAGTGTCCCGTGTTTTTCTTTACTGCCTTTTCTAATAAAACTGGAACCCTGTCACTTGTTGAGATCACATGGTTTCCAGGTATGCATATGAGTAGCAGGACCTCAACAGGTCATTTTGCTTTGCTTGCCTATCAGGACATTGATTTTTGTTGTTGTTGCTTATTTTTGTTTTTTCATTTTTTCATCCCGTGTGTAGAAGGATGTTTTGAAATAGTGCCTAGATATTGTTATACTACTGTGCATAGTGCCTAGCATACTTCATTCATATTAAATGAAAGAAAAAAGGATTAAAAAAAAAAAGATTATTTGGAGCAGGCCCAGGTTAATGGGAACTCAGGGTAGAAAACTAAAGATATTTAGAGAGCATTTCATACAAATTTACTTAAGGGATTCAAGTCATGTCAGGCACTTCATTGAGGTTAAGCCCAAATCTTTGCCTACTTGGTCAAAATGGACTCAAGAGAAAGGCTGATTTTTTCCCATGAAACAGTATGATCTTAGGCAGACAATCTCAAGTGGGTAGGTATGATCTTCATTCACATTACTGAAGCTGCCTCAGTGGTTTCTAGCCCCCTTTGAAGCTTGCAGGAAAGAGGAAAGATGTGGGAGGAAACCAGCTTTTTTTTTTTTAACACCTTACCTGGATATTGCATCTATATCACTTCTAATCATCTCCCGCAGTAGTAGATATAATGGTCATCTGAGTTAAATTCACCCATTCCAGTCCATTTTAGTTCGCTGATTCCTAGAATGTCGACGTTCACCCTTGTCATGTCTTGTTTGACCACTTCCAATTTGCCTTGATTCATGGACCTGACATTCCAGGTTCCTATGCAGTATTGCTCTTTACAGCATCGGATCTTCTTCTATCACCAGTCACATGCACAACTGGGTATTGTTTTCGCTTTGGCTCCATCCCTTCATTCTTTCTGGACTTATTGCTCCACTGATCTCCAGTAGCATATTGGGCACCTAATGACCTGGGGAGTTCCTCTTTTGATATCCTATCATTTTGCCTGTTCATACTGTTCATGGGGTTCTCAAGGCAAGAATACTGAAGTGGCTTGCCATTCCCTTCTCCAGTGGACCACATAGATATAATGGTCATCTGAGTTAAATTCACCCATTCCAGTCCATTTTAGTTCGCTGATTCCTAGAATGTCGACGTTCACCCTTGTCATCTCTTGTTTGACCACTTCCAATTTGCCTTGATTCATGGACCTGACATTCCAGGTTCCTATGCAGTATTGCTCTTTACAGCATCGGATCTTGCTTCTATCACCAGTCACATGCACAACTGGGTATTGTTTTCGCTTTGGCTCCATCCCTTCACAGCCTTGTCTAACTTCAGTTCATAGCGGTTACTTAACCTTTCTGTGCCTCAGTTTCCTCAACAGTAAAGTGGAGAATATGGATTTTAGAAAAAAAACCGATCAGCATAGAGTTCTTCAAATATATATGGTACATAGTAAGTGCTAAATGCTTTTATCGTCATCATTATAATCATTATGTATAACATCTTTGTGCACCTACACAAGGGAATTGATTTCTAAAGATGGAATTACTGGGTTAAAGTTAAGCACATTTAAGATTTTGACAAGTTTTGCCAAACTGCCTTCCTAAAAGTCTTTAACAATTCCTACTTTCATCTGCAGTGGTTAAGAGTGCCTTTCTTAGTTGGTCACTATCCATTTTAAATATATTTGCTCTACTATTAGAGATCTGCGCTAATTAGCTATTGTCATTCTTAGTGTCCTTTACTGTCAAGATTGAAGTGTAAGGCTTCTGGTGGGCGTCAAGTCACGTTTGGGCCACTAGCCCTTCACCAGAGGAGCTAGTCAGCGGCTTCGGGTTCTGCTCTGTCCATTGCCCGCACTGCCTCTCTTTAGTGGAATGCATGTGCCCTGAAACATGTCTGCTGCTTCTTTTCTTTTGGGTGGTTTACGTAAAACGAAATTAAAATCCTGTATTTACCTCAAAAAGAGTTAAAAGCAGCAGCAGAACACAAAACAAGTATTAGGGAGTAAGCGCTCATTGCCAAAGTTTAAAGATTTAACAGACATCACATTTGAGGCGAAAGAAATGTTAGACTTTAAAGAAACGTGTCTGAGCTTGTCCTTTAGCAAACTGGTGTGCAGCCTCCTTCTGAGTCAGGGCTGGAGCTGGCGGGGCTAAAGGAATGCTTCAGGCTCCACCCAGCCCTTTGGGATTAAACCGCGCAGAAGCTCTCTAGTGCCCTCTTCTGGGCAAATTGAGGAGATACATGCTTATCAGAGAATGTTCCTGTATCCTCCCAACATTCAGAATATTTGTTTACAAAGTTAACAAAAAGAGTTAAGAAAGAGGGGAAATTTGGTGTTTTAAGAGAGAAAAATTAAATTGCTGACTGGAGTGTTTATTAATATCTATTTTTTTCAATTGAGAAAACCAAAAGGAGAAACAAATATAACTATTTTTCACAGCATCCTATTGAGTGCACTTTCAAAACAATAAAAACCATGTATCCACCATACAAAACTTCTACAATTCCTAGACCTTCAGATACACTCACTCAGTGTTTTCTGACCAATACAAACCTTATTTAAATAAAAGGGAGGGGATATATGTATACCTATGGGTGATTCATGTTGAGGTTTGACAGAAAACAGCAAAACTCTGTAAAGCAATTATCCTTCAATTAAAAATAAATTAATTAAATAAAATAAATGCTTAACATATAGAAAAATGTGAAAATAATATGCTAGCAACATTAAGAACTTTATAAAACTATAGCTACTCCTTATTTACCTGTGTTCTTTATATCCAAATTGTCCTCTGGGAATGACTGGGTGAAACAGAAAACTTTTCTCCCCTTGCAGCTGTCAGAGTTGAAGGTTTTCCTCTGACTTCCTTCAGATCTTTACTCAGAAGTCAGCTAATTCAGAAGTCAGCTGAATTTAATTTTGAATGCCCAAACACCTAAACGTTGGCTAGAACAAATGGAAATTGAATCTTCCCAACTTCCATTCTTGATCTAGTTTCCCCCTGCTCCGTTCACTTTCCAAAGCATGCCAAAGTCATGAACTACCCCCAAAGACATAGTGACTATCTGAATAGATATTCACAGTTTCGCCTTCTGCTAGCATGCAAGCTCTAGTTAAAGTATAGACTTTTGTGTGCTGGGCTGAAGTAGCAGTCATCAGCAGGGCTGCCTCGATAGCTTCAAAGGAGGAGGTAACTGCATACCCAACACAATATTCACCTTTGCCATTTTTCAAATAAGAAACATCCATAATTCATGCAATCTCTGCATTAGCATTAGTAGTTTCTTGTAAGTCAGCTCTAAGGATTAATAACTGTTGAGTCAGTTATTAATGAGTTATTATGAGGAGTTTGGTGAGTAGGTAAAGGGACAGGCTTGCACGGTTCAAGTTGTTGCAGTGAGAAAGGGTTGTGTGAAGAGAAGTCAGTAACCATATTTCATATGAAGTAAGATGGCTTGCAGAAAGGTGTTTATGGTGATGAGACTTGAGCCAGGCTATATCACGTGGGGAATACAGATGATGAGTGGACAGCCCATAACTGTTTGCTCAGTTGATTTTGCAAGGGTTGCTACCACTGAAGTAGCTCTCTGGCATGGGGGAAGACCTCTGGTTACAGGGTCTAATTGTTGACTGCAGTAGCCAAGGGGTCAATGTTGATCTGTTGCCTTTTAATAAGCACTTCTCGGGCATTCTTTTCCCCTTCTTATACAAAGAGGAAAATAAGAAGCTGGTAATTAGGATGTCCTAAAGCAGAGACTGAGAAGTCTGCTTTTCAGGTTCTGGAAAGCCGTAAAATGTGTTTTTCTCCCCCTCTAAGAGATCTGGTCTTTCAGCTTTGAGCAATGCATAAAGAGATTGGGCAATTAAGAAAAAGTTAGGTATCCAGTTCCTGCAGTATCTGGCCATACCCCAAAGTCCTTGAAGTTGTCTTTCAGTCTGTGGGAAATCTGAGACCCTGTGAATCTTATTAGGTTCTAAAAGGAGTCCTTGATCTGAGATCAAGTGTCCTGGGTATTTGATCTGAATTTGAGCAAGGTATCATTTCTTTAGAGACCTGAAGACCTTTAGTTACTAACAGCTTGAGGAGATGGATCCTATCTTGCTCACTTGCTTCCTTGGAAGAGGAGCAGAAAAGAAGTTTGTCAACATATTTTAAGAGGGTAGACACTTGTGGAAAATCGACATCTGCTAAATCTGCTTTTAGGATCTGTGAAAAGTAGAAAAAACTTTCAGTGTAGTCAGGTGTATTATTGTCCTTTCCACATGAAAGAGAGTAAAGATTGACTCAGGATCCACAAGGTATGTTGAAAAGTGCATTATAGAGATTTATCATAGTGAAAATTTTACTCTCTGTAGGTACTGCAACCCACTCCAGTATTCTTGCCTGAAAAGTCTCATGGACAGAGGAGCCTGATGGGCTACCGTCCAAAGGATCGCAAGGAGTCAGACACGACTAAACGACTAAGCACAGAAGATCCCCTGGAGAAGGAAATGGCAACCCCCTCCAGTACTCTTGCCTAGAAAATCCCATGGAAGGAGGAGCATGGTGGGCTACAGTCCATGGGGTCGCAAAGAGTCAGATATGACTGACTTCATTTCATTAATTGCCACTAAAAGGGTGTGAGGGTTGGAGACAACTGGATGACAAGGGATAACAACGTTATTAACAGCCCTCAGATCTTGGACAAATCTCCACCCTCTTCCTTGGATTTCTTAACAGGGAATACAAGGACTGATGCCAGGGACTAGTGAGCCTTGTGTCTCATATTCCTCTATGATTGGTTAATTCCTGCTAAGGCCTCAGGATTTAAAGGATACTGTTCAATATTAGGAAAAGGCTTACCAGAGTCAATTTAAATTTGAAGTCAGTTCAGTTCAGTTCAGTTGCTCAGTCGTGTCTGACTCTGCAACCCCATGGACTGCAGCATACCAGGCTTCCCTGTCCATCACCAATACCGAAAGCTTTCTAAAACTCATGTCCATCGAGTTGATGATGCCATCCAGCCATCTCATCCTCTGTCATCCCCTCCTCCTCCTGCCTTCAGTTTTTCCCAGCATCAGGGTCTTTCCAAATGAGTCAGTTCTTCACATCAGGTGGCCAAAGTATTGGAATTTCAGCTTCAATATCAGTCCTTCCAATGAATATTCAGGACTGCTTTCCTTTAGGATGGACTGATTGGATCTCCTTGCAGTCCAAGGGACTCTCAAGAGTCTTCTCCAATGCCACAGTTCAAAAGCATCAATTCTTTGGTGCTCAGCTTTATGGTCCAACTCTCACATCCATACATAACTACTGGAAAAACCATAGCTTTGACTAAATGGACCTTTGTCAGCAAAGTAATGTCTCTGCTTTTTAATATGCTGTCTAGGTCAGAGAAGGCAATGGCAACCCACTCCAGTACTCTTGCCTGGAAAATCCCATGGATAGAGGAGCCTGGTGGGCTGCCGTCTATGGGGTCGCACAGTCAGACACGACTGAAGCAACTTAGCAGCAGCAGCAGCAGGTCGGTCATGGCTTTTCTTCCAAGGAGCACATGTCTTTTAATTTCATGGCTGTAATCACCATCTGCAGTGGTTTTGGAGCCCAAGAAAATTCAAAAATTTGAATTGAGAATGCTGAATGAATCCACCCAATGTTGGTTGTGGACTTTGCCTGGAGTTTCTCAGGGACTTGTTTGGGGAGTTTTAAGTTTATCTTAGAAACTTGTCTTAAGGGCAAAAACTGCTAATGGGATTGGGAGCTTGGAATGCCATGAGTTGTTGAGGAGGTTATATCAATTTCAAGGATAATTTCCCTTTAGGGGAAAAAAAGATGGCAGCATGATATTTTTAAAGTCTTTCCCTAAGATGTTGACAGAAGCAAAATTGACCAGGAGGGAGGAATAGCTGTCCTGGAAGGAGCCCAGTGGGAAAGCTAAGGGACTTATAAGCTATAAGGGGTTTATTAGACATCGCCACCATATGAATGTGCTCTGAGGAAGGGGTTGCTTGTGGATGGTGTGAAAGTGAAAGTGTTAGTCACTCAGTCCTGTCCACCTCTTTACAAGATAGCATGCAAGCTCTAGTTAAAGTATAGACTTTTGTGTGCTGGGCTGAAGTAGCAGTCATCAGCAGGGCTGCCTCGATAGCTTCAAAGGAGGAGGTAACTGCATACCCAACACAATATTCACCTTTGCCATTTTTCAAATAAGAAACATCCATAATTCATGCAATCTCTGCATTAGCATTAGTAGTTTCTTGTAAGTCAGCTCTAAGGATTAATAACTGTTGAGTCAGTTATTAATGAGTTATTATGAGGAGTTTGGTGAGTAGGTAAAGGGACAGGCTTGCACGGTTCAAGTTGTTGCAGTGAGAAAGGGTTGTGTGAAGAGAAGTCAGTAACCATATTTCATATGAAGTAAGATGGCTTGCAGAAAGGTGTTTATGGTGATGAGACTTGAGCCAGGCTATATCACGTGGGGAATACAGATGATGAGTGGACAGCCCATAACTGTTTGCTCAGTTGATTTTGCAAGGGTTGCTACCACTGAAGTAGCTCTCTGGTATGGGGGAAGACCTCTGGTTACAGGGTCTAATTGTTGACTGCAGTAGCCAAGGGGTCAATGTTGATCTGTTGCCTTTTAATAAGCACTTCTCGGGCATTCTTTTCCCCTTCTTATACAAAGAGGAAAATAAGAAGCTGGTAATTAGGATGTCCTAAAGCAGAGACTGAGAAGTCTGCTTTTCAGGTTCTGGAAAGCCGTAAAATGTGTTTTTCTCCCCCTCTAAGAGATCTGGTCTTTCAGCTTTGAGCAATGCATAAAGAGATTGGGCAATTAAGAAAAAGTTAGGTATCCAGTTCCTGCAGTATCTGGCCATACCCCAAAGTCCTTGAAGTTGTCTTTCAGTCTGTGGGAAATCTGAGACCCTGTGAATCTTATTAGGTTCTAAAAGGAGTCCTTGATCTGAGATCAAGTGTCCTGGGTATTTGATCTGAATTTGAGCAAGGTATCATTTCTTTAGAGACCTGAAGACCTTTAGTTACTAACAGCTTGAGGAGATGGATCCTATCTTGCTCACTTGCTTCCTTGGAAGAGGAGCAGAAAAGAAGTTTGTCAACATATTTTAAGAGGGTAGACACTTGTGGAAAATCGACATCTGCTAAATCTGCTTTTAGGATCTGTGAAAAGTAGAAAAAACTTTCAGTGTAGTCAGGTGTATTATTGTCCTTTCCACATGAAAGAGAGTAAAGATTGACTCAGGATCCACAAGGTATGTTGAAAAGTGCATTATAGAGATTTATCATAGTGAAAATTTTACTCTCTGTAGGTACTGCAACCCACTCCAGTATTCTTGCCTGAAAAGTCTCATGGACAGAGGAGCCTGATGGGCTACCGTCCAAAGGATCGCAAGGAGTCAGACACGACTAAACGACTAAGCACAGAAGATCCCCTGGAGAAGGAAATGGCAACCCCCTCCAGTACTCTTGCCTAGAAAATCCCATGGAAGGAGGAGCATGGTGGGCTACAGTCCATGGGGTCGCAAAGAGTCAGATATGACTGACTTCATTTCATTAATTGCCACTAAAAGGGTGTGAGGGTTGGAGACAACTGGATGACAAGGGATAACAACGTTATTAACAGCCCTCAGATCTTGGACAAATCTCCACCCTCTTCCTTGGATTTCTTAACAGGGAATACAAGGACTGATGCCAGGGACTAGTGAGCCTTGTGTCTCATATTCCTCTATGATTGGTTAATTCCTGCTAAGGCCTCAGGATTTAAAGGATACTGTTCAATATTAGGAAAAGGCTTACCAGAGTCAATTTAAATTTGAAGTCAGTTCAGTTCAGTTCAGTTGCTCAGTCGTGTCTGACTCTGCAACCCCATGGACTGCAGCATACCAGGCTTCCCTGTCCATCACCAATACCGAAAGCTTTCTAAAACTCATGTCCATCGAGTTGATGATGCCATCCAGCCATCTCATCCTCTGTCATCCCCTCCTCCTCCTGCCTTCAGTTTTTCCCAGCATCAGGGTCTTTCCAAATGAGTCAGTTCTTCACATCAGGTGGCCAAAGTATTGGAATTTCAGCTTCAATATCAGTCCTTCCAATGAATATTCAGGACTGCTTTCCTTTAGGATGGACTGATTGGATCTCCTTGCAGTCCAAGGGACTCTCAAGAGTCTTCTCCAATGCCACAGTTCAAAAGCATCAATTCTTTGGTGCTCAGCTTTATGGTCCAACTCTCACATCCATACATAACTACTGGAAAAACCATAGCTTTGACTAAATGGACCTTTGTCAGCAAAGTAATGTCTCTGCTTTTTAATATGCTGTCTAGGTCAGAGAAGGCAATGGCAACCCACTCCAGTACTCTTGCCTGGAAAATCCCATGGATAGAGGAGCCTGGTGGGCTGCCGTCTATGGGGTCGCACAGTCAGACACGACTGAAGCAACTTAGCAGCAGCAGCAGCAGGTCGGTCATGGCTTTTCTTCCAAGGAGCACATGTCTTTTAATTTCATGGCTGTAATCACCATCTGCAGTGGTTTTGGAGCCCAAGAAAATTCAAAAATTTGAATTGAGAATGCTGAATGAATCCACCCAATGTTGGTTGTGGACTTTGCCTGGAGTTTCTCAGGGACTTGTTTGGGGAGTTTTAAGTTTATCTTAGAAACTTGTCTTAAGGGCAAAAACTGCTAATGGGATTGGGAGCTTGGAATGCCATGAGTTGTTGAGGAGGTTATATCAATTTCAAGGATAATTTCCCTTTAGGGGAAAAAAAGATGGCAGCATGATATTTTTAAAGTCTTTCCCTAAGATGTTGACAGAAGCAAAATTGACCAGGAGGGAGGAATAGCTGTCCTGGAAGGAGCCCAGTGGGAAAGGTAAGGGACTTATAAGCTATAAGGGGTTTATTAGACATCGCCACCATATGAATGTGCTCTGAGGAAGGGGTTGCTTGTGAATGGTGTGAAAGTGAAAGTGTTAGTCACTCAGTCCTGTCCACCTCTTTACAACCCCATGGACTATAGCCCACCAGGGTCCTTTGTCCATGCGATTATCCAGGCAAGAATACTGGAGTGGGTTGCCATTTCCTTCTCTAGAGGGTTTTCCCGATTCAGGGATGGAATCCAGGTCTCCCGCATTGCAGGCAATTTGTTATCGTCTGAGAGTTTGGTGTGGGTGAGCATGAATACTGTGGCTTCTGTGTCAATTAAGACAGTAAGGGCTTCATTTCCAATTATAAAAGAGGGAAGGATCGGAAAAACCCCTTGTTTGTCTTGGAGCAGGTTCTGTCCATAAGAGAAGCTGAATGCTTAACGTGGGAGAATTGTTTATAGTGTTTTAGTTTAAGGCAATCTTTTATCCAATGACCAGGTTTCTTAAAAAATGGCAGAAAGTGTGAGAGTTTGAAGGCTTTAATTTAGTTTGTTGAATCCCCTGACAGAGGCTGCTGAATCTGTGAATTCATGATTTTAGTGGCTTTCTATTTGTTTGAATTTTGAATAGTCCAGGTTGATTTGTTTGCTGGATTAACCACATTGGGAGATGCCATGGTTTCCCAATTAAGTTGTGCTCACTTTACTGGAATGGTGAGATCTTCGTCTGAGCTGTTTATGAACAGCTTGTTTATGAACAAGGTATTAAAGCCCACCTTAGTGACTCTGCATCTAAAGAGAGTCCAGGGTTTTCCTTAAAAACAATTTTAGGTCGGTTGTAATAGTTATGCAGAGGTTCATCAATCCTTGAGTGCATGCTTGGATTTTATTTCAATCAACAGATTTTGGGAAGGCCCGGGAGATGGCGTCATATAAGGTTTTTGCTATTTCTTGAGCTTTGAATCAGTCATCATGATCCAGTGAAGATTCTCCAGAGGATGATTCCAGCTAGCTTTAGCCATCAAGTGTTGGGCCTGACCTTCTTGCATGAGCATGTGGACTAATTGATAAAGATCAGGAAACACAGGCTCATAGGTTTGGACAACAATGTTAAATTCCTTTGCAAAATGGCCAGGCCTTCAGTAACCTTGGGAAATTCTTTGGCCATATCTTGCAATTCTGCCTTTGTCCAAAGTGTATAAGCTACATTTAAAAGGGTGCTCTGGGAATTCCCTGGAGGTCCAGTGGTTGGGATTCCATACTTTTACCACTATCAACCAGTGTTCAATCATCCTGGTCAGGGAGCTAAAATCCTGCAAGCTGTGCAGTGCAGCCAAATAAATAAATAAAAGGGGGCCTTCAGTATTGGGTTCCAATTTAAAGGGAAGAATTTGAAATGGTTTAAGTAAGTGGAAGAGGTTGGGCTGGAAGATCAAGGGAGGTCTTGTGGTTTCTGGACTAAAAGGGGAGTTCAGCAAAGGAATGGTAAAGGGAAGCAGAAGTGGAGGATGGGTGGGCAAAGGGCAGACTGAGGAGCGGGGGCAGGAGGGTGACAGAGAAGAGTTATGAGTCTTTTGTGACAGAGAAACCTACTCAGAAAGTCTAAAATTTTCATGTTGGAGGGAAGTGATTTTGAATCTTGGACTCATTTGCTGCTAAGTCATTTCAGTCGTATCCAACTCTGTGCGACCCCATAGATGGCAGCCCACTAGGCTCCCCCGTCCCTGGGATTCTCCAGGCAAGAACACTGGCCTCTAAATACCAATTAAAGTGTCCCATTCAATCTGCTTAGTTCTGTAGTTCTCAAGTTTATTGTGCAGAAAAATAAGTTTAGGGACTTCAAAAGAACTCCACTGTGGCCATTGTAATTTAAAAAATATTTGGTGGTGTTAATCCATTGAAAGAGAAATTTATAAAATTAAAGATCATGGGTTTTTTGGTTTTCATTTAGTTTTATTTTTTCTATCTTGGCCCTACCATGTGGCATGTGGGATGATTCCCTGAACAGGGATTGAACCTCAGTCTCTGCATTAAAAGCACCAATTCCTAACTACTAGGCCACCAGG
The DNA here is from genome assembly GCA_006410635.1 of Cephalophus harveyi. Classification (NCBI taxonomy): domain Eukaryota; kingdom Metazoa; phylum Chordata; class Mammalia; order Artiodactyla; family Bovidae; genus Cephalophus; species Cephalophus harveyi. The sequence goes on from SJYT01005297.1 coordinate 84,349, forward strand.
AAACTCCAACAACCATAGTTTTTAGACTTAAAATCTGCTTGGGTCCCTGAGGGAGGCTACTTGGGAGAACTTAGAAGAGGATAGTCCCACAATTAAAGAAGCATGCAAAGAAAACAGAACACTCACTGGAAGGGAAATCTTTCTAGAGGCATAGTGATGAACTGGCACAGTGAGACAGTCAATATGTACCAGGGCGTCTGCCCACCTGATCCCAAAGAAAGGCAGAGACCTCAGCCTCAACTTAGTTGAAGGAGATGGCAAGTTGTGAAAACAGTGAGCACAAGAGGGTCTGGGTGTACTACACCAATTCCTGGAGGTATCAATCCTGTGGCCTTGAGACGGCTTCAGATCCCACTTCTGACACCCCTCAACCCAAAGAAACCTAGAAGGGCATAATCAGGCAAAAAAACCTTTATTGGTGATCAAAGAATTGCCATTCAAGGCGTATAGATTCCAGTAGCAACCCAAAGAGTATCCCGCTAGGGAGTAAAAGTTAGGGTCTTTTAAAGGCAGGGAAAGGAGGTTTGCATTAAAAAGACTTTTAATTGGAGTTGGAGGCAGAAGTTAGTCTTGGTTAAACATGACTGAATACCAAGATTATCTCTAGAGGGAATAAGTCTGTTCCTGTGACAAGTTGCAGGTACTCTCATAGAGTCTTTGAACGGCTTGTGGTTTGGCTCAGTTCAAAAGTTCCTGGTTCCACCTGGTGAGGATGTGCATAAAGCCCACCTCCTTAATAGCCTCCTGGCTCCATTTTAAAACCCTTGCCATAAGTGACTCTATTTTATTTCACATTTCACAAATCCTCCAGGTCTCTGCTGTCTCCAGTATCTTCCTCCAGTTCCCAAACTGGTTTTATTACACTCCAGCCTCTATTCCATCTCTGTATTTATTCCAGGTGTGTCTGCACTGCTCCTGACTCCAAATCTCTCCTTGAGATAATAAGGAAATATCAAGAAAACTCTGAGGCAGGGTGAATCTCTGAAATGCCAGTTAAGTCTTATCTACTCTTTGTTTTGCCTAGGGCTAGCTGTTATTACTCATCAGGGCTTTGTTCTTTCCCTTGAAGACCAAAAAAAGACTAAAGAAGACCTCAAAGAATTAATATTCAGGGGCTTCAGGATTGAAAGAATTTACAAGTCTGCTTTTTCTATTCAAAGTGACCTAGGAAGAAAAAGAAGGTTTGATCAGAAATACTTTCTGATAAAAAATAACAAATTCTACATTTTAAATAAAATTTTGACATTTAGATTGTTTGTAGGAGACAATCTGTGGAGTTAACCAAGATAACCTAACCCAAAGAGAAAAACAGTTTACAAATATTCACATGAATCTAAAGAACTTAAGCATACATGTGCTAAGAACTGGTAATGTGAGAACTCTGTGCTGAAAAAAGTTCTATAGTGGGCATCAAGGAGATAAAAGGGGAGAAGAACAAATATACATTTCAACTCAGAAATTGAAAAAAAAAATTTTTATACATTCCAAGTGTACAAAAGGGCACAGAGGAGAGAAATTTCAGTTCTGACAAGGGACGTGTATTGGAACATGGCCTAGAGGAATTTTGACAGGTGGAGACAAGCAGGAAGGGCTTGTGCAAGTGAAGAAAACATCAGGAACAAGGTAGGACAATGGCTAGTGTTCAGATAACTGGGAATGAGAGACAAAGAAAGATATCCAGGACCTTAGATTTCTCAAATTCATTTCTGCTATGGCGAAGAAGAACTAAAGAGCCTCTTAATGAAAGTGAAAGAAAGTGAAAAAGTTGGCTTAAAACCCAACATTCAGAAAACTAGATCATGGCATCCAGTCCCATCACTTCATGGCAAATGGGGAAACAATGGAAACAGTGACAGACTTTATTTTTGGGGACTCCAAAATCTCTGCAGATGGTGACTGCAGCCATGAAATTAAAAGATGCTTGCTCCTTGGAAGAAAAGCTACAATCAACCTAGACAGCATATTAAAAAGCAGAGGCATTACTTTGCCAAAAAAGGTCCATTAAGCTATGATTTTTTCAGTAGTCATGTGTGGATGTGAGAGTTAGACCATAAAGAAAGCTCAGTGCTGAAGAATTGATGCTTTTGAACTATGGTGTTGGAGAAGACTCTTGAGAATCCCTTGGATTGCAAGGAGATCCAAGCAGTCCATCCTAAAGGAAATCACCCCTGAATATTCATTGGAAGGACTAATGCTAAAGCTGAAACTCCAATACTTTGGCCACCTGATGCAAATAACTGACTCATTTGAAAAGACCCTGATGCTGGGAAAGACTGAAGACAAGAGGAGAAGGGGATTACAGAGGATCAGATGGTTGGATGCCATCATTGGACCTGATGGACATGAGTTTGAGCAAGCTCTGGGAGTTGGTGATGGACGGGGAAGCCTGTCATGCTGCAGTCTATGGGGTCACAAAGAGTCAGATGCGACTGAGCGACTGAACTGAACTGATAGCCAGGCATCCCCTTCAAGATCCTTGTGAGGAACAAGACAAACCTGGAGGTTTTTTTCAACAAAACCCCAATGTGGAAACTAGCCATGTATACAGAACCCACAGACTCCTTATTTTTGGCTGACTGGAGCTCTAATGTCCACACAGGCCTGGCAGCATCCTGCTCTTTTCACTTTGGGGCCTTACTCAACTACCAAAATCACGCATTTTACTACTACAATGGCTGCTGCTGCTGCTAAGTCACTTCAGTCGTGTCCGATTCTGTGCGACCCCATAGACGGCAGCCCACCAGGCTCCCCCGTCCCTGGGATCCTCCAGGCAAGAACACTGGAGTGGGTTGCCATTTCCTTCTCCAATGCATGAAAGTGAAAAGTGAAAGTGAAGTTGCTCAGTCGTGTCCGACTCTTAGCAACCCCATGGACTGCAGCCCACCAGGCTCCTCCATCCATGGGATTTTCCAGGCAAGAGTACTGGAGTGGGTTGCCATTTCCTTCTCCAATGCATGAAAGTGAAAAGTGAAAGTGAAGTTGCTCAGTCGTGTCCGACTCTTAGCAACCCCATGGACTGCAGCCCACCAGGCTCCTCCATCCATGGGATTTTCCAGGCAAGAGTACTGGAGTGGGTTGCCATTTCCTTCTCCAATGCATGAAAGTGAAAAGTGAAAGTGAAGTTGCTCAGTCGTGTCCGACTCTTAGCAACCCCATGGACTGCAGCCCACCAGGCTCCTCCATCCATGGGATTTTCCAGGCAAGAGTACTGGAGTGGGTTGCCATTTCCTTCTCCAATGCATGAAAGTGAAAAGTGAAAGTGAAGTTGCTCAGTCGTGTCCGACTCTTAGCAACCCCATGGACTGCAGCCCACCAGGCTCCTCCATCCATGGGATTTTCCAGGCAAGAGTACTGGAGTGGGTTGCCATTTCCTTCTCCAATGCATGAAAGTGAAAAGTGAAAGTGAAGTTGCTCAGTCGTGTCCGACTCTTAGCAACCCCATGGACTGCAGCCCACCAGGCTCCTCCATCCATGGGATTTTCCAGGCAAGAGTACTGGAGTGGGTTGCCATTTCCTTCTCCAATGCATGAAAGTGAAAAGTGAAAGTGAAGTTGCTCAGTCGTGTCCGACTCTTAGCAACCCCATGGACTGCAGCCCACCAGGCTCCTCCATCCATGGGATTTTCCAGGCAAGAGTACTGGAGTGGGTTGCCATTTCCTTCTCCAATGCATGAAAGTGAAAAGTGAAAGTGAAGTTGCTCAGTCGTGTCCGACTCTTAGCAACCCCATGGACTGCAGCCCACCAGGCTCCTCCATCCATGGGATTTTCCAGGCAAGAGTACTGGAGTGGGGGGGCCTTCTCTGCAGGCCTTCAC
>SJYT01005297.1:88429-181807 GCA_006410635.1 Cephalophus harveyi
GTGTCCGACTCTTAGCAACCCCATGGACTGCAGCCTACCAGGCTCCTCCATCCATGAGATTTTCCAGGCAAGAGTACTGGAGTGGGCGCCATTGCCTTCTCCTACTACAATGGCAAGGAAAACCAAATCAAGGAAGTATGTACCCCTCTCTCTCACACACACCCGACCCCACCCTACCCACTCCACCCCCACCCTCCTCTTTGCAGGGTATAGAGTGGAACTGGCCTCATTTAGCACTCAAGGCCTTGCTAATTAGAATTACTAATCAAACATTAGAATTGTTCTAAGTGCTGTGAAAAAGTACAGAGTGATTTAACACTGATAGGATGTACCTCAAAGACTAGCTAAATAGATAAACATATTACCTCATTACCACAAACTTATTTATTTTTAGTGTTAAATTTTTATTGGAGCATAGTTGATTTACAGTGTTAGTTTCTGCTATAAAGTGAATCAGTTATACATATATCCACTCTTTTTCAGATTCTTTTTCCATCTAGGCCATTACAGAGCATTGAGTAGAGTTCCCTGTACTAAATGGTAGGTTCTTACCTGCCTATCTTTTGTAGTAGAATGTATGTGGCAATCCCAGCCTCCCAGTTTATCTCTTCCCACTCCCATTCCCTCCCTGGTAACCATAAATTTGTTTTCTACATCTGTGACTCTATTTCTGTTTTGTAAGTAAGTTCATTTGTACCATTTTTTTTTTTTTTAACCACAAACTTATTTGAGTCTCATTTTACTGGTAAGGAAACTAAGGCCATAGAGAGGAGGAGAAACTTACCTTTATATCACAGCCAAGCCACTAAAACCAGGCAGTCTGCCAGAGTCCATGCTCTTGATCATTCATTATACAAATTAACTTAAGCAAAGAAGTGAATTGAGAAAAAGTGCTAGAGGAGAAGAAAGCTCAAAGACAGGAGTCCAGTGAGATCAGCTATATGGGCATTCAGACTTTTCAAATCCTTTGCATGTCTCCATCCCTTAAAATCCTTGACTCCCAGCCTTAGGGAAAGGATGACTGATTCTCTGTAAGTCCAGGGAGGGTGCCTAATTCCCCATCAGTTCCCAAAGCTAAAATTGATTGACTTAATATAACCTCAAGTGCTGCAACTAACACTCTTTTAGACCAATAGCTCAGATGAATCAGCACTGAGTCCAATTTTGTAGAGTTCTGTGAGTTTGAGTGAACTCCGGGAGTTGGTGATGGACAGGGAGGCCTGGCGTGCTGCAATTCATGGGGTCGCAAAGAGTAGGACATGACTGAGCAACTGAACTGAACTGAACTGATTCTATCTTACATCCCAGTTCTGATAACTGCAAGTAGTGGATGCTGGGGTGAACTGCCCCCACCCCTCTTTTAGAACCAAGACAGTCATTTTCCCAGCTGCTGAGAATGCTGCCTACTAAGACTCACATCTGTATCCCTCTCTGGGAGTTGGCCTCAGCCACATGGAGCTGCCACCACCACACATCCCTTAGAATGGACAAGATTCAAAATACTGATATTTTGAATATGGAGAGGATATACAGGAATTCTCATTCACTGCTGTAAGGAATGCAAAATGGTACAGCCCACTTTGGAGAACAGTTTGGCAGTTTCTTATAAATGGAGCTGCCACATCCAGGTGATGCTCTCTCTTTTTGAACAGCTCACATTCAATGACTAGAAGATCCAGAGGTACAGAGGCCCATTCAACTAAAGGGCCATCCCAGTCCCAAGCTGCCAGTAGGAATGGCTGAGGACTCATTTTACAAGTATCAGAATTCAATAGCCCTCTTTGCCATTTCCATTTCCTTCATTCCCTTATAGATGTGTTTTTCAAAAAGACTCCCTTGAATTCTCTTTATGTAAATCATCATCTGATTCCCAGGAGACCTAACCTAAAACAGTTGGTATGAAAGCAGATTGTGTGTTAGTTGCTCAGTCGTATCCAACTCTTTGCAAACCCTCCAGGTTCCTCTGTCCATGGGATTCTCCAGGCAAGATTATTGGAGTGGGTTGTCATTTCCTTCTCCAATGGAAGTAGATTATAAGGTAATATTTTGGAACTGGATCACCAACTGTCAATGAGGACACTGTCATTGGTGGTAGGTGGAATACTGATAGCTCCTAGCATGATATGGAGGTGCAATTGTTAAAACTTTCACTGTGGGTGAAAGGGAGGGGCTTCACCAGTGGTACAGCATTGGGAGTTTGAGAAGTTAGGGAAAGAGGTAATTATAAGCACTATAGAATCTCAACATTCAAAGATCATGGCAACCAATCCCATCACTTCATGGCAAATAGATGGGGGAAAAGTGGAAAGTGACAGGTTTCATTTTCTTGGGCTCCAAAATCACTGTAGATGGTGACTGCAGCCATGAAATTAAAAGATGTTTGCTTCTTGGAAGAAAAGCTATGACAAAACCTAGTTGTTGTTGTTTAATTGCTCTGTTGTGTCTGACACTTTGTGACTCCATGGATCCCAGCACGTTACGCTTCCCTGTCCTTCACTATCTTCCATAGTTTGCTCAAATTCATGTCCACTGAGTCGATGATGTCACCCAACCATCTCATCCTCTATCGCACCCTTCTCCTCCTGCCCTCAATCTTTCCCAGCATCAGGATATTTTCTAACGAGTCGGTTCTTCTCATCAGGTGGCCAAAATATTGGAGCTTCAGCCTCAGCATCAGTCCTTCCAATGAATATTCAGGGTTGATGTCCTTTAGGGTTGACTGATTTGATATCTTTCATGTCCAAGGGACTCTCAAGAGACTCCTCCAGCACCACAGTTCAAAAACATCAATTCCTCGGCACTCAACCTTCTTTATGCTTTATTTTAAAAGCAGAGACATCACTTAGCTGACAAAAGTGTGAATAATCAAAACTATGGTTTTTTCAGCAGTCATGTATGGATGTGAGAGTTAGATCATAAAGACGGCTGAGGACTGAAGAACTGATGCTTTTGAACTGTGGTGTTGGAGAAAACTCTTGAAAGTCCCTTGGGCTGCAAGGAGATCAAACCAGTCAATCCTAAAATAAATCAACCCTGAATATTCATTGGAAGGGCTAATGCTGGAGCTGAAACTGTAATACTTTGGCCATCTGATGTGAAGACCTGACTCACTGGAAAAGATACTGATGCTGAGAAAGATTGAGGGCAGGAGAAGGGGGCTACAGAGGATGAGATGGTTTGATGGCATCACAAACTTGACGGACATGAGCCTGAACAAAGTCTGGGAGATAGTGAAGCAATCCATGGGATCACAAAGAGTTGGATACAACTGAATGACTGAACAATGGCAATAGAATCAAATGGCTCTTGCTAAGTCTTATTTATTCTCTTCACGGGCATAAGACAAAGAAAGGCTGAGGTAATTAATTGCCAGTTTAAGGTTTGAGGCCAGAGGCCTCCAGTACAGCAAATAAAAATACTCATTTACTGTTGAAGGACAGAAAAAACATAGCTCCAGGTTTTTGTAAGAGTAATTAAGCTTCAGAGTAGGTTGAGTTCTCAGCCAGAGCAAGATTGCTAAGCCAAAGTGAAGCTCTGATTGGGAGGGAATAAGATCCTCAGACTTGGGGACGTCTTGGTTGACACATTTGAAAATATTGAATCCCCAGATTCCCTTGAACTTTCTGAGTGTACAGCAACCCATTAAATCCTGCTCCCCTATTGGAGATGATGTCTTACGTAAGTGTCTTACGCAATTTCTGACGATCCACCCATATTTCCTCCTGGCCACCAGTCTAATAAATAAGATTAAGATACAACATAACACAGCCAGAGAAGCACTGGGTCTGCCAAGGGAAGACAAGAACACTGAAGGAGTGGCCCATATATACTGGCAGGTAGTGGGAAAGTTTATCTGGAAATGGATACTGAAGGTGCTAGATCAGAGGGTAGAATATAAAGCTGGTTAAGGGACAGTCCTCGTGACTCATATGGTAAAGAATCTGCCCGCAGTGCGGGAGACCTGGGCTTGATCCTTGGTTTTGAAGATTCCCTGGAGGAGGGCATGGTAACCCACTCCAGTATTCTTACCTGGAGAATCCCCATGGACTGTAGCCTGTCTGTCCACGGGGTTGCAAAGAGCTGGACACAATGGAGCGACTAAGCACAGCAAGGATAGTTTATCAATATGGTTGGAATTCAACTCTTTAATACATCATATATGTGACTCTTTGTGATATGACTTTTGCATGTCTTTCAAATCAGAGGTTTTGTCTTAATTTGCCCCCTCTGTTCCAATAATACCAAGTTACTTGGCCAAGTTATTTCATTCCTCTGTAAAACCATTAACAACTCTCTTCATCTAGAATGCTTACCCTACTCCACCCCCATTCTACCCCTGCCTTAGACACCTATAGCCTACTTCTATTTCACACAGCCAATCTGGGAATCTTATCTGATAATGGAAGTAGAAATTAATACATCCTTTTTGGGAAACAATTTTGCAATACTGAGAGCCTTAAAATGGTTCAGGAACCCCACTTTTCTGGTGGGTGGGGATCTGAAATTTTCAAAAATTTATGCACAAAGATGTTAAAAATGGCATATTTATTATTATGAAAATCAATGTAACCAATATCTGAAAGCATAGGTTTATGGAAATTATATCCATACCAAACAATTGAGTGTAGTTATTGAAAATGATGTGTTTAAATAATTTGCAATGATAAGAAAATGTTTATGATACACTAAATAAAAAATGAAATTATTAGGACCAAAACTTTGCAATAATGTGACAGGAAAAAATATTGAAAAAAATTACAAAATTTAACAATTTTTATTGCCTGAGATGAAAGTGAAAGAGGAGAATAAAAAAGTTGGCTTAAAGCTCAACATTCAGAAAACGAAGATCATGGCATCTGGTCCCATCACTTCATGGGAAATAGATGGGGAAACAGTGGAAACAGTGTCAGACTCTATTTTGGGGGGCTCCAAGATCACTGGAGCCATGGTGACTGCAGCCATGAAATTAAAAGACACTTACTCCTTGGAAGGAAAGTTATGACCAACCTAGATAGCATATTCAAAAGCAGAGACATTACTCTGCCAACAAAGGTCCGTCTAGTCAAGGCTATGGTTTTTCCTGTGGTCATGTATGGATGTGAAAGTTGGACTGTGAAGAAAGCTGAATGCTGAAGAATTGATGCTTTTGAACTGTGGTGTTGGAGAAGACTCTTGAGAGTCCCATGGACTGCAAGGAGATTCAACCAGTCCATTCTGAAGGAGATCAACCCTGGGATTTCTTTGGAAAGAATGATGCTAAAGCTGAAACTCCAGTACTTTGGCCACCTCATGTGAAGAGTTGACTCACTGGAAAAGACTGATGCTGGGAGGAATTGGGGGCAGGAGGAGAAGGGGACGACCGAGGATGAAATGGCTGGATAGCATCACTGACTCGATGGACGTGGGTTTGGGTGAACTCCGGGAGTTGGTGATGCACAGGGAGGCCTGGCGTGCTGCGATTCATGGGGTCGCAAAGAGTCAGACATGACTGAGCGACTGAACTGAACTGAACTGAAAGTAAATTTACTTAAATTTCCTTTTTTCTTATGCTTTTCCATATTGCCAAATTGGCTCAGAGAACAGATACTGCTTTCAGAATCAAGATTCAGCTTAAGTATCACCTCTGGAAAGAAAAGACCATTTTTCTCACAGTGTGGAGAATATATGTGTGTGTGTGTATATATATATACATATTATCATTGTTCTTACCAAAGACAGCCACGTATTCACCCATCCGCACCCTTCACTAGGATTAAGAAGATAAGAATCTTGTCATTTATTTCTATAACTTAGGCATCTATGCACTGCCTGGCAAATAGCAGCTTCCTAACAAATTGTTTTCTTTCTTTTTCTTTGGTGGGAGGTGGTGGTTGTTTTTTTTTTTTTTTTTGAACTTTTGACTAAGGACTTTTGACTAAGGTCTCTGTTACTCTGAACCTAAAGAGTAAAAAGCCCAAATTTTATTAAAAGCAAACTTTTTCAAGGAATGCTAGTGTAATTTATTTTTCTTTTGATGAGTAAAATCTACAGTTAGGGATAATTTTTTTTTAATCCAGGACTTCTGACAAAAGGAATAAAGAGTCAAATATGATGAATGTTGTAATTATTCCCTGAACTATAGTTACACGATATTAATACTAATATTTTCCTCAAAATAAACTGCAAATTTAACACAGTGTCCTTCCAGATGAGCGGGAAGGCAGGCAGGTGTTTTCCCAATGCTGTTCCTCTCCGTGGGAGCTGTCAGCCCCAGCGCAGTATTTCACAGCTAGACTGTAAACAAAAGTTATTCCAATTGGCTCAACAGTAATTTCAATAGCAAAAATAACAGAAACGAACGGTCTCTGTTCTCCAAAACTATCATCTTGAGCAGACTTTTATTGTGAAAGTGTTCGTCATTTGCACACATTACTGCCAGCTGGAAAATTTGGGTCCAGTTGAACTGTTAAAAAACATATTTTTCACGTGAGAATTTTGAGCAGCACAAAAGGGACATGAAAATAGACGAAACCTATCCTTCTTGGCATTCAGTGTCTTCTTTAAAATGTAAAGAAAATCTTATTTTGGGAAACTTGTGAAAAATTGGCAGAGAAGGCAATGGCGCCCCACTCCAGTACTCTTGCCTGGAAAATCCCATGGATGGAGGAGCCTGGCGGGCTGCAGTCCATGGGGTCGCTGAGGGTCGGACACGACTGAGCGACTTCACTTTCACTTTTCACTTTCTTGCATTGGAGAAGGAAATGGCAACCCACTCCAGTGTTCTTGCCTGGAGAATCCCAGGGACGGGGGAGCCTGGTGGGCTGCCGTCTATGGGGTCACACAAAGTCGGACACGACTGAAGTGACTTAGCAGTAGCAGTGAAAAATTGGGGGGAAACCTAGGTCGCTGGATTTGTCACTAGATTTTCCTCTAGTAATAACCAGAAAGGTCCAGCTACCATTGCCACTCAGTATAAAAATAAACTTTCTTTCAGGCTGTATTTGAGCAGACACGTGTGCATGGAGGGTTAGGTAGCACCTACATATAGTAGGTTATGAGGACGTGGAGGGTGTCCCACAGTCATCCTGAAAACGTATAAGGACCCTACGAAAATCTTCCTTTGGGAGAGAATTCCATCTCTAAAGAGACGGTTCTAAAGAGGGCAAGGTGAGGTTAGACCTAGCGTCTGATATCTCACTCGGTAAGGACTCTGCCTGCAATGCAAGAGACCCAGGTTCGATCCCTGGGTGGGGAAGATCCCCTGGCGAAGGAAATGGCGCCTCATTCCAGTATTCTTGCCTGGAAAATCTCACGGACAGAGGAGCCTGGTGGGCTGCAGTCTATGGGGTCCCAAACAGTCGGACACGACTGAGCGACTAAACCACCACCACCATCCCCACACCTAGCGGGCGCCAAGCGGGCCGTCATCTTGTGGCGCCCCCGCCCCCGCCCCCGCCCCCTGCCTCCTGCCCCCTGCCCCGCCCCCGCGCCCACGCAGCCCCCAGATTCGGACCCGCGGCCAACAACCTCTTCCCCCTGACCCACTCCGGGCGGCACCCCCTCGAGCCGCCGCGCTCGTCGCGGGCCCTGCAGGTACGGCTCGCCCAGTGACCCGCGCGGCCCGGGCCGGAAAAGTGACTAACGGCTGCCGCTGGCGCGCAGCGTGCCGCGGAGATGGCGTCGGGGCCCCGGGTGCCTGAGGACGCGGTCCGAGCCGTCAGCCCCGGCCGGCGAGGCGAGAAGATCGTCTCGGCGCTCACCGGGGACCTGGGGATGGCTGCGGCCCTCAAGAGCGCCGCGTCCCCGGTGCGGTCGGTGGTGGCCTCCCCTCGCCCGGTGAAGCGGAAAGCGGGCCGGGAGGCGGCCCGGCGGCGGCTCCAGCTCCTGCCGGGCTCTCAGGCCGAGGGCCGGGGACAGGGCCCAGAAGAGGAGGAAGAGGAACCCCTGCTCTCAGTGCCCGAGGAAGACGAGGAGGCGCAGCCGCTGCCCCCGGTGTGCGTGTTCCCCATGAAGGGGATGTGGCGGGAGGAGAAGGTGGCGCTGTACTGCGACGAAGTGCTGCAGGGCTACAAGGTGAGGACAAGACAGCGGGCCCCGAGGGACTCGGGGCCACCTTCCGTGCGGATGCGGGCACAGAGCGCACAAAGAACCTGCAGGTCCCAAAAGTAAATCTACTCCACGCTTACAGGACTTCCACCTGGATAGAGGTTCCCAGGCCCTGTTAAAGGAATTCCAATTCGATTTTTCCTTCAAACAGATCACATAGCGTTTTCCAGTTTTTTTGAGAGCTGAAGGAAGATAGGCCTTATCAGTGCCCTGGTCATAACTTTTCTTCCCAGGATTAAGCGTCTTTTAATTTCATGGCTGCAGTCACCATCTGTAGTGATTTTGGAGCCCCCCAAAATAAGTCTGCCACTGTTTCCCCATCTATTTGCCATGAAGTGATGAGATCAGATGCCATGATCTTAGTTTTCTGAATGTTAAGCTTTAAGCCACCTTTTTCACTCTCCTTTTTCACTTTCATCAAGAAGCTCTTTGGTTCCTCTTCACTTTCTGCCATAAGGATGGTGTCATCTGCATATCTGAGGTTATTGACGTTTTTCCCGGCAATCTTGATTCCAGCTTGTGCTTCTTCCAGTCCAGCGTTTCTCATGATGTACTCTGCATAGAAGTTAAATAAGCAGGGTGACAATATACAGCCTTGACATAATTCTTTTCCTGTTTTACTGTGTCATTAATCAGTCAGGGTTTAATGTCTGAGTTTCATACTAGTTTAGATTATCATCCTGAGGTAGTTGAACTGAAATACAGAAAATAAAATGGGCAAAAATTCTTAGTATGCTCATTTGTTTTATAGAATGGATTTCTATTTTAAAATTTTATGTGCTGAGTAAATTCTAAATAGGTCATTAAATCTTTAAAGTTCAGAAAAAATTCATGACTAGGTTTTTAAACATGATAATAACCATGTTTTTGTATGTATAATTACAGTAGAGCTGCCTGGAGTAACAGGCAAGTTTGGCCTTGGAGTACAAAATGAAGCAAGGCAAAGGCTATCAGAGTTTTGCCAAGAGAATGCACTAGTCATAGCAAACACCCTCTTCCAACAACACAAGAGAGGACTCTACACATGGATATCACCAGATGGTCAACACCAAAATATTCTTTGCAGCCAAAGATGGAGAAGCTGTATATAGTCAGCAAAAACAAGACCAGGAGCTGACTGTGGCTCAGATCATGAACCCCCTTATTGCAAAATTTAGACTTAAATTCAAGAAAGTAGGGAAAGCAACTAGGCCACTCAGGTAAGACCTAAGTCAAATCCTTTACAATTATACAGTGGAAGTGAAAAATAGATTCAAAGGATTAGATCTGATGGAATGCCTGAAGAACTATGGACGGAGATTCGTGACATCGTACGGGAGACGGTGACCGAGACCATCCCCAATAAAAAGAAATGCAAAAAGGCAAAATGATTGTCTGAGAAAGCCTTACAAATAGCTAAGAAAAAAAGAGAAGTGAAAGGCAAAGGAGAAAAGGGAAGATATACCCATTTGAATGCAGAGTTCCAAAGAATAGCAAAGAGAGATAAGAAAGCCTTCCTATGTGATCAAAGAAATAGAGGAAAACAATAGAATGGGAAAGACTAGAGATCTCTTCAAGAAAATTAGAGATACTAAGGGAACATTTCATGCAAAGATGGGCACAATGAAGGACAGAAATGGTATGGACCTAACAGAAACAGAAAATATTAAGAAGAGGTGGCAAGAATACACAGAAGAACTATACAAAAAAGATGTTAATGACTCAGATAACCATGATGGTGTGATCATTCACCTAGAGCTAGACATCTAGCAATATGAAGTCAAGTGGGCCTTAAGCATTACCACAAACAAAGCTATTGGAGGTGATGGAATCCCAGTTGTTATTTCAAATCCTAAAAGATGATCCTGTTAAAGTGCTGCACTCAAAATGCCAGCAAATTTGGAAAACTCAGCAGTGGCCACAGGACTGGAAAAGGTCAGTTTTCATTCCAATCTCAAAGAAAGGCAATACCAAAGAATGTTCAAAATTGCCGTCATTCTCACACATTAGCAAAGTAATGCTCAAAATTCTCCAAGCCAGGCTTCAGTGGTATGTGAACCAAGAACTTCCAGATGTTCAAGCTGGATTTAGAAAAGTCAGAGGAACCAGAGATCAAATTGCCAACATCTGTTAGATCATAGAAAAAGCAAGAGAGTTCCAGAAAGACATCTACTTCTGCCTTATTGACTATGCCAAAGCCTTTGACTGTGTGGCTCACAACAAACTTTGGAAAATTCTTAGAGATGTGAATGCCAGACCACCTGACCTGCGTCCTGAGAAATCTGTACGCAGGTCAAGAAGCAACAGTCAGAACTGAACATGGGACCACAGACTGGTCCCAAATCAGGAAAGGAGTACATCAAGGCTGTATATTGTCTCCCTGGTTATTTACTTATATGCAGAGTTCATTATGCAAAATGCTGGGCTGGATGAAGCACAAATTGGAATCAGGGTTGCTGGGAGAAATACCAATAACCTCAGACATGCAGATGACACCACTCTTATGGCAGAAAGTGAAGAGGAACTAAAGAGCCTCTTGATGAAGGTGAGAGAGGAGAGTGAAAACACTGACTTAAAACTCAACATTCGAAAAACTAAGATCATAGCATCCAGTCCCATCACTTCATGGCAAATAGATGGGGAGGCAACGCAAACAGTGACAAACTTTGTTTTCTTGGGCTCTAAAATCACTGCAGATGGTGACTGCATCTACAAAATTAAAAGACACTTGCTCCTTGGAAGAAAAACTGTGACCAACCTAGACAGCATATTAAAAAGCAAAGACATTATTTTGCCGACAAAGGCCTGACTAGTCAAAGCTATGGTTTTTTCAAGTAGTCATGTATGGATGTGAGAGTTGGACCATAAAGAAAACTGAGTGCTGAAGAACTGATGCTTTTGAACTATAGTGTTGGAGAAGACTCTTGAGAGTTCCTTGGACTGCAAGGAGATCAAACCAGTCAATAATATAAGAAGTTAGTCCTGAATATTCATTGAAGGGACTGACGCTGAAGCTGAAACTCCAATTTGACCACCTGATGCAAAGAACTGACTCATTTGAAAAGACCCTGATGCTGGGACAGATTGAAGGTGGGAGGAGAAGGGGATGACAAAAGATGAGATGTTTGGATGACATCAATTGCTTTTATAGGTCTATAGGTTAAATATTGTAGCATATTTGACATCATAAATCTGATTGCCTTAAAGGTCAATTATCCTGTGTAGAAATTAATATTTGCAATCACAAATGATACTCCTGCTTCAGATAGATATTTAAAATCTGTGGTTTTGGTAACAAGAAAAAAATTTTGTGTTTGAAACTCATTACATTACATACTATCAGAAAACAATTCAATTCTGTGTTATATAGAAAATAAGTTATGGATACATGTATATGTATGGTTGAGTCACTTTGCTGTTCACCTGAAACTGTCACAACATTGTTTGTTAATTGGCTATGCCCAAAACAAAATACAAAGTTTAAAAGAGAGAAGGAAAGAAAGCATGGTTAGGTAAGAAAACCAAACAGTCAATTGACCGTAACTTAATTCCTTTTAATAAATTAAGCACCAAAACGCTGTATATAAAAAAAAAAAAGTAATAACTTTTATTGGACATGTATTTGAAAATGTTCAAAATGTATTATTGGTAGTGTTTATTTTTTCAGTTTTATTGAGTTATAATTGACAAGATTGTAAGATAGGGTGCATAACATGATGATTTTATACATACATATGAAAAAGTGAAAGTGAGGTCACTCAGTCGTGTCTGACTCTTTGCGACCCTGTGGATGGTAGCCTACCAAGCTCCTCCGTCCATAGGATTGTCCAGGCAGGAGTCCTGGAGTGGGTTGCCATTTCCTTCTCCAGGGGATCTTCCCAACCCAGGGATTGAACATGGGTCTCCCACATTGTAGGCAGACGCTTTACTGTCTGAGCTACCAGGGAAGTCATATATACATATACTTCATGGCAAATAGATAGGGAAAAAATGGAAAAGGTGGCAGATTTTATTTTCTTGGGCTTCAAAATCACTGTGAATGGTGACTGCAGTCATGACATTAAAAAACACTTGCTCCTTGGAAGAAAAACTATGACAAACCTAGACAGCATATTAAAAAGCAGGGACATCACTTCACCAACAAAGGTCTGTATAGTCCAAGTTAAGGTTTTTCTATGTATGGATGTGAAAGTTGGATCATAAAAAAAGCTGAGGGCTGAAGAATTGATGCTTTTGAACTGTGTTGTTAGAGAAGACTCTTGAGAGTCCCTTAGACAGCAAGGAGATCAATCAATCCTAAAGAGAATCAAGCCTGAATTTTCATTGAAAGGACTGATGCTGAAGCTCCAATCTTTTGGCCACCTGATGCAAACAGCCAACTTATTTGAAAAGACCCTGATGCTGGGAAAGGTTGAAGGCGGGAGGAAAAAGGGGCAACAGAAGATGAGATGGTTGGATGGCATCACAGACTCAGTGGACATGAATTTGAGCAAACTCTGGGAGATGGTGAGGGACAGAGAGGCCTGGCATGCTGCAGTCCATGGGGTCACAAAGAGTTGAACATGAGTTGGTGACCGAATAACAAATGATCAACTGTAGTCACTATGTTATATGTTAGATCCTTAAACCTTTTTCATTTTACAGCTGAAAATTTGTACCAACTTCTGTAATTCTATATTTTGTGCTAATACTTAGTGTAATTTATTAATTTTTAAAGCTACTGTGCATTGGTTAAGATTTCTCCTTTCAATGCAGGGTGTGTTGGTTTGATCCCTGGTCAGACAGCTAAGACCCAAGGACTTAGGACTTAGGACTCCCCGCCAAAAACCAAAACATAAAACAGAAACCAGAAACAATATTGTAACAATGGCAATAAAAACTTTAAAAAGAAATAAAGCTTCTTTCAACTCAGTGATTTCATGCACTTATTTTCAGATGTGCTAGAGGTTATAAGGGGGAGCCTGGTGGGCTGCCATCTATGGGGTTGCACAGAGTCGGACACAACTGAAGTGACTTTAGCAGAGGTTATAAGACAGGAAAACACAAGTGTGTTGTTTATGAAGCTAAATTTATTCAATCTAAGGACTTTACCTTTTACTTTTCTTTTTAGGACTTAACTTTTTTATTATGTCCATTCCACTTTTTTGATATTTTATAATCCTTTCTTTTACTAATACTGTAATAAGATAATCAGTTCAGCTGCTCAGTAGTGTTGGACTCTTTGTGACCACGTGGACTGCAGCAGGCCAGGCTTCCATGTCCAATAAAGACAATAGGATATTTTAAGACATACTTTCATGGCAAAATTAGTCCAAATTTTTTTTAATACTACTGTTTTATAAAATCCAAAAGTCTGGCAACTCAAACTTAGAAATTATGTAGGAGACAGTTCCTCTCATGAACCTTAAAAACTAATAATTGCTTAAGAAGTGTTTCAAAATTTGTGTTGATATTTTTTTTCTCTATTGATCTATTGTTATGTATGTTGACTGTTAGAGAAGTCATAAAAATTTAAAAGAAGAAATGTTATAAGTAGCTCATATTTGAAGAAGAATCTTTGTGATTTACTTTCATTCACAACTACAAACTTTATATTTATCTTAGGTAACTTGTAAACCAAGCCAGAGCTCATCGTCTTGTTTCAGGGTTACTGTTTCTGTTGCTGAACCCTTTTCTTCTAACATTGCAAATATTCCAAGAGATTTGGTTGATGAGATTTTGGAAGAACTAGAGCATAGTGTGTCTCTCTTGGAAGTGTACCCTGTTGAAGGACAAGATTCTGATTTACATGATATTGCTTTGGCCTTGGAAGTTGTAAGGTATTAGAGCTTTTTACTTCTGAAAGTTCTCATATTTAAAAAGTTGATTTAATATGTAAGTCTTGTTCATATAGGTACTTTATTTAACTTTTACTGAAATCAATTTTTCTATTTTTAATGTACATATTTGTACCTAAAATATTCTCTCTTGTGGAAGTATTTTATGTGGGCAATAAGTTTGCTGGGTTTTGATCTTACATTTTACAAAAATTGAATTTTTAAAACTTTTAGAGATAGGTCACACTAAATTCTAGGGTATTCCTTGGCTTTCACTGATGGGACCCAGGTTCAATTCCTGGTCAGGAAATTAAGATCTGGAAGGCTGCAAGGGGTGGTAAAAAATAACCCCCAAAACAAAACCACCATATTCTGCTCATATTTAAGCATCTTAAATATATTAGATTTCATTTTTCACATTTAAAAGCATTACAAGTACCAGAGGTCATCATCCCATTATGATTGCTTCTTACACATTGATGCAATTTGAGAGAAGCTATATATAAGCATAGTACAGAATATTTGGGGGCATGTCTTTGTTTTCCTAATACTCCCCCAATATGAAATATGATTCTATCTCAGATATTACTTCTTTGGTAAACAAAATCAGCCACAGTCTATGAAATGTGGAACATGAATTTTATAATCCCACTTCAAGAAACATTATCTGTAGTAACTTGAAATATAATGCAGATCATCTAATGTTTGAAGTTTTACTTTTAATATTAGTTCACTGAAAGTTTATTTTGAAATATTGGTGATGGACAGGGAAGCCTGGCATGCTGCAGTCCATGGGGTCACAAAGAGTCAGACACGACTGAGTGACTGAACTGAACTGACTGATTTTTTTAAACGATTAAGATTCATATAAAGATTTCTGACATCAGGATATCTTTTTAATTATAAACATGGTACTGGCTGATTTTGACCACTGTCATCTCAATTTGATTTGTCATAGGTTTTTTTATGACTTTCTTTGGAGAGACTGGGATGATGAAGAAAGTTGTGAGAATTATACTGCTTTGATTGAAGAAAGAATTAATTTGTAAGTATAGTTAAAAACTTACTCATCACATTATGTAAGATAAACATTGTCACTGTACTGATACTTTTCAGGTGGTGTGATATACAAGATGGAACTATACCTGGCCCTATTGCACAACGTTTCAAAAAAACTTTGGAGAAGTATAAAAACAAGCGAGTTGAACTCATTGAGTATCAGAGTAATATTAAAGAAGATCCATCTGCGGCAGAAGCTGTTGAATGTTGGAAAAAATACTATGAGATAGTAATGCTCTGTGGATTACTGAAAATGTGGGAAGATTTACGCCTCCGGTAATAATTTGCTCTATTTAAAAAAAAAAAAAAAGATTTATTTATTTATCTATTCATTTTTTTGGTTGTCATAGGTGTGGGTCCTCATTGCTGTGTGCCAGCCATTTCCAGATGCAGCGAGCAGACGCCACTCTTTGATGCGATGTGAGGGCTTCCCACCTTGGTGGTCTCTCTGTTACAGAGCTCAGGCTCTGGGTACACTGGCTCAGCAGTTGTGGCACACAGGCCCAGCCACTTCAGAGCATGTGGGATCCTCCCAGACCAGGGATCAAATCAGTGTCCCCTGTATTGCAAGGCAAATTCTTAACCACTGGGCTACCAAGGAAGCCCTGAACTATTTTAAATGGAAACAAAAAGATTGCATGGTCATTCTTTTTTTTTTTAATTGGAGGCTAATTAATTTACAATATTGTAGTGGTTTTTGCCATACATTGACATGAATCAGCCATGGGTGGTGTACGTGTGTCCCCCATCCTGCATCCTGAATCCCCCTTCCACCTCCCTCCCCATCCCATCCCTCAGGGTCATCCCAGTGCACTGGTCCTGAGCACCCTGTCTCAAGCATCGAACCTGGACTGGGAATCTGTTTCACATATGGTAATATACATGTGTCAATGCTATTCTCTCAAATCATCCCACCCTTGCCTTTTCCCACAGAGTCCAAAAGTCTGTTCTTTACATCTGTGTCTCTTTTGCTGTCTTGCATATAGGGTCATTGTTACCATCTTTCTAAATTCCATATATATATGTTAATATATTGTATTGGTGTTTTTCTTTCTGACTGACTTCACTCTGTATAATAGACTCCAGTTTCATCCACCTCATTAGAACTGATTCAAATGCATTCTTTTTAATAGCTGAGTAATATTCCTTTGTGTATATGTACCACAGCTTTCTTATCCATTCATCTGCCGATGGACATCTAGGTTGCTTGGTTCCATGTCCTAGCTATTGTAAATAGTGCTGCAATGAACATTGGGGTTACATGTGTCTCTTTCAATTCTGGTTTCCTCAATGTGTATGCCCAGTAGTGGGATTGCTTGGCAATATGGTAGTTCTATTTCTAGTTTTTTAAGGAATCTCCACACTGTTCTCCATAGTGGCTGTACTAGTTTGCATTCCCACCAACAGTGTAAGAGGGTTCCCTTTTCTCCACACCCTCTCCAGCATTTATTCTTTGTAGACTTCTTGATAGCAGCCATTCTGACCGGCATGAGATGGTATCTCATTGTGGTTTTGATTTGCCTTTCTCTGATAATGAGTGATGTTGAGCATCTTTTCATATGTTTGTTATCCATCTGTAAATCTTCTTTGGAGAAATGTCTGTTTAGTTCTTTGGCCTATTTTTTTATTGGATCATTTATTTTTCTGGAATTGAGCTGCGTGAGCTGCTTGTATATCTTTGAGATTAATTTTTTGTCAGTTGCTTCATTTCCTATTATTTTCTCCCATTCTGAAGGCTGTCTTTTCACCTTGCTTATAGTTTCCTTCCTTGTGCAAAAGCTTTTAAGTTTAATTAGGTCCCATTTGTTTATTTTTGCTTTTATTTCCATTACTCTGGGAGGTGGGTCATAGAGGATCCTGGTGTGATTTATGTCAGAGAGTGTTTTGCCTATGTTTTCCTCTAGGAGTTTTATAGTTTCTGGTCTTACATTTAGATCTTTTTTTTTTTTTTTTTTTTACATTTAGAGCTTTAATCCATTTTGAGTTCATTTTTGTGTATGGTGTCAGAAAGTGTTCTAGTTTCATTCTTTTACAAGTGGTTGACCAGTTTTCTTAGCACCACTTGTTAAAGAGATTGTCTTTTCTCCATTGTATATTCTTGCCTCCTTTGTCAAAGATAAGGTGTCCATAGGTTCGTGGATTTATCTCTGGGCTTTCTGTTTTGTTCCATTGATCTATATTTCTGTCTTTGTGCCAGTACCATACTGTCTTAATGACTGTAGCTTTGTAGTATAGTCTGAAGTCAGGCAGGTTGATTCCTCCAGTTCCATTCTTCTTTCTCAAGATTGCTTTGGCTATTCGAGGTTTTTTGTATTTCCATACAAATTGTGAAATGATTTGTTCTAGCTCAGTGAAAAATACTGCTGGTAGCTTGATAGGGATTGCATTGAATCTGTAGATTGCTTTGGGTAGTATACTCATTTTCATTATATTGATTCTTCCAATCCATGAACATGGTATATTTCTGTATCTATTTGTGTCATCTTTGATTTCTTTCACCAGTGTTTTATAGTTTTCTACATAAATAGGTCTTTTGTTTCTTCAGGTAGATTTATTCCTAAGTATTTTATTCTTTTCATTGCAATGGTGAATATAATTTTTTCCTTAATTTCTCTATTTTCTCATTGTTAGTGTATAGGAATGCAAGGGATTTCTGTGTGTTAATTTTATATCCTGCAACTTTACTATATTCATTGATTAGCTCTAGTAATTTTCTGGTGGTGTCTTTCAGTTCAGTTCAGTTCAGTCGCTCAGTCATGTCTGACTCTTTGAGACCCCATGAATCTCAGCCCGCCAGGCCTCCCTGTCCATCACCATCTCCCGGAGTTCACTCAAACTCATGTCCCTCAAGTCAGTGATGCCATCCAGCCATCTCACCTTCTGTCGTCCTCTTTTCCACCTGCCCCCAAAACCTCCCAGCATCAGAGTCTTGTCCAATGAGTCAGCTCTTCGCATGAGGTGGCCAAAGTACTGGAGTTTCAGCTTTAGCATCATTCCTTCCAAAGAACACCCAGGGCTGATCTCCTTCAGAATGGACTGGATGGATCTCCTTGCAGTCCAAGGGACTCTCAAGAGTCTTCTCCAACATCACAGTTCAAAAGCATCAATTCTTTGGCACTCAGCTTTCTTCACAGTCCAACTCTCACATCCATACATGACCACTGGAAAAACCATAGCCTTGACTAGACGGACCTTTGTTGGCAAAGTAATGTCTCTGCTTTTCAATATGCTATCTAGGTTGGTCATAACTTCTTTTCCAAAGAGTAAGCGTCTTTTAATTTCATGCCTGCAGTCACCATCTGCAGTGATTTTGGAGCCCCAAAAATAAAGTCTGACACTGTTTCCACTGTTTCCCCATCTATTCGCCATGAAGTGATGGGACCAGATGCCATGATCTTCGTTTTCTGAATGTTGAGCTTTAAACCAACTTTTTTACTCTTCTCTTTCGCTTTCATCAAGAGGCTTTTTAGCTCCTCTTCACTTTCTGCCATAAGGGTGGTGTTATCTGCATATCTGAGGTTATTGATATTTCTCCCGGCAATCTTGATTCCAGCTTGTGCTTCTTCCAGGTGGTGTCTTTAGGCTTTTCTATGTAGAAGATCATGTCATCTGCAAACAATGAGAGTTTTACTTCTTCTTTTCCAATCTGGATTCCTTTTATTTCTTTTTCTTCTCTGATTGCTGTGGCCAAAACTTCCAAAACTATGTTGAATAGTAGTGATGAGAGTGGGCACCCTTGTCTTATTCCTGACTTTAGGGGAAATGCTTTCAATTTTTCACCATTGAGGATAATGTTTGCTATGGGTTTATCATATATGGCTTTTATTATGTTGAGGTATGTTCCTTCTATGCCTGCTTTCTGGAGGGTTTTTATCATAAACGGATGTTGAATTTTGTCAAAGGCTTTCTCTGTATCTATTGAGATAATCATATGGTTTTTATCTTTCAATTTGTTAATGTGGTATATCACATTGATTGATTTGAGGATATTGAAGAATCCTTGCATCCCTGGGATAAAGCCCACTTGGTCATGATGTATGATCTTTTTAATATGTTGTGGGATTCTGTTTGCTAGAATTTTGTTGAGGATTTTTGCATCTATGTTCATCTGTGATATTGGCCTATAGTTTTCTTTTTTTGTGGCATCTTTGTCTGGTTTTGGTATTAGGGTGATGGTGGCCTCATGGAATGAGCTTGGCAGTTTACCTTCCTCTGCAATTCTCTAGAAGAGTTTGAGTACGATAGGTGTTAGCTCTTCTCTAAATTTTTTGGTAGAATTCACCTGTGAAGCCATCTGGTCCTGGGCTTTTGTTTGTTGGAAGATTTTTTATTACACTTTTGATTTCCATGCTTGTGATGGGTCTGTTAAAATTTTCTGTTTCTTCCTGGTTCAGTTTTTGAAGGTTATACTTTTCTAAGAATTCATCCATTTCTTCCAAGTTGTCCATTTTATTGTCTTATAGTTGCTGATAGTAGTCTCTTATGATCCTTTGTATTTCTGTGTTGTCTGTTGTGATTTCTCCATTTTCATTTCTAATTTTGCTGATTTGATTCTTCTCCCTTTTTTTCTTGATGAGTCTGGCTAATGGTTTATCTATCTTCTCAAAGAACCAGCTTTTAGTTTGTTGATTTTTTCTATAGTCTCCTTTCTTTTTCATTTATTTCTGTCCTAATTTTTATGATTTCTTTCCTTCTACTAACCCTGGAGTTCTTAATTTCTTCTTTTTCTAGTTGCTTTAGGTGTAAAGTTAGGTTATTTATTTGATTTTTTCTGTTGTTTCTTGAGGTAAGCTTGTATTGCTATGAACCTTCCCCTTAGCACTGCTTTTACTGAATCCCATAGGTTTTGGGTTGTTGT
Source organism: Cephalophus harveyi (assembly GCA_006410635.1). NCBI lineage: Eukaryota > Metazoa > Chordata > Mammalia > Artiodactyla > Bovidae > Cephalophus > Cephalophus harveyi. The sequence continues at coordinate 108,227 of SJYT01005297.1, forward strand.
GTTTTCATTTTCATGTTTCTAGGCATATTTTGATTTCTTCTGTGATTTGTTGGTTATTCAGAAGCGTGTTGTTTAGCCTCCATATGTTTGTATTTTTAACAGTTTTTTTCCTGTGGTTGATATTTAATCTTACCTCATTGTGATCAGAAAAGATGCTCAAAATGATTTCAAATTTCTTGAATTTACCAAGGCTAGATTTATGGCCCAGAATGTGATCTATCCTGGAGAATGTTCTGTGTGCACTTGAGAAAAAGGTGAAAGTCACAGTTTAGGGGTGAAATGTCCTATAGACATCAATTAAGTCTAACTGGTCCATTGTATGATTTAAAGTTTGTGTTTCCTTCCTAATTTTCTGTTTAGTTGATCTATCCATAGGTGCAAGTGCGGTATTAAAGTCTCCCACTATTATTGTGTTACTGTTAATTTCCCCTTTCATTCTTGTTAGTGTTTGCCTTACATATTGCAGTGCTCCTATGTTGGATGCATATATATTTTTAAAATTGTTATATCTTCTTCTTGGATTGATCCTTTGATCATTATGTAGTGTCCTTTGTCTCTTTTCACGGCCTTTACTTCAAAGTCTGTTTTATCTGATATGAGTATTGCTAATCCTGCTTTCTTTTGGTCTCCATTTGCATGAAATATCTTTTTCCAACCCTTCACTTTCAGTCTGTATGTGTCCCTTGTTTTGAAGTGGATCTCTTGTAGACAGCATATACAGGGGGTCTTGTTTTTGTATCCATTCAGCCAGTCTTTGTTTTTTCGTTGGGGCATTCAACCCATTTACATTTAAGGTAATTATTGATAAGTATGATCCCGTTGCCAATTACTTTGTTGTTTGGGGTTCGAGTTTATAAACCTTTTCTGTGTTTCCTGTCTAGAGAAGATCCTTTAGCATTTGTTGATGAGCTGGTTTGGTGGTGCTGAATTTCTCAGCTTTTGCTTGTCTGTAAAGCTTTTGATTTCTCCTTCATATTTGAATGAGATCCTTACTAAGTATAGTAATCTGGGTTGTATGTTTTTCTCTTTCATCACTTTAGGTATGTCCTGCCATTCCCTTCTGGCCTGAAGAGTTTCTGTTGAAAGATTAGCTGTTATCCTTATGGGTATCCCCTTGTGTGTTATTTGTTGCTTTTCCCTTGCTGCTTTTAATATTTGCTCTTCATGTTTGATCTTTGTTAGTTTGATTAATGTCTTGAGGTGTTTCACCTTGGGTTTATCCTGTTTGGGACTCTCTGGGTTTCTTGGATTTGGGTGGCTATTTCCTTCCCTATTTTAGGGAAGTTTTCAACTATTATCTCCTTAAGTATTTTCTCATAGCCTTTCTTTTAGTCTTCTTCTTTTGGACTCTTATGATTTGAATGTTGGGGCATTTAACATTGTCCCGGAGGTCTCTGAGGTTGTCCTCATTTCTTTTAATTCTTTTTTCTTTTTTCCTCTCTGTGTCATTTACTTCCACTATTTTATCTTCCACCTCACTTATCCTGTCTTCTGCCTCAGTTATTCTACTGTTGGTTCCCTCGAGAGTGCTTTTGATGTCAGTTATTGCGTTATTCATTATTGATTTACTCATTTTTATTTCTTCTAGGTCCTTGTTAAACATTTCTTGCATCTTCTCAATCTATTTATCTGTAACTCCATTTTGTTTTCAAGATTTTGGATCATTTTTATTATCATTATTCTGAAATGTTTTTCAGGTAGACTCCCTATCTCCTCCTCTTTTGTTTGGTTTGGTGGTCATTTATCATGTTCCTTTACCTGCTGAATATTTCTCTGCGTTTTCATTTTGTTTAGGTTGCTGTGTTTGGGGTGGCCTTTCTGTAGGCTGGAAGTTTGTGGTTCCTCTTTATTGTGGAGGTTGCTCCCTGTGGGTGAGGTTGGACTAGTGGCTTGTCAAGGTTTTCTGGTTAGGGAAGCTTGCGTCTGTCTTCTGGTGGATAGAGCTGGATTTCTTCTCTCTGGAGTGCAAGAAAGTGTCCAGTAGTAAGTTTTGAGGTGTCTATGGGTTTGGTGTGACTTTGGGCAGCCTGAATTTTAATGCTTAGGGCTGTGTTCCTGTGTTGCTGGAGAATTAGCATGGTATGTCTTGCTCTGGAACTTGTTCGCTCCTGGGTGGAGCTTGGTTTCAATGTAGGTATGGAGGCTTTTGGATGCGCTCTTGTCGATTAATGTTCCCTGGAGTCAGGAGTTTTCTGGTGTTCTCAAGTTTTAGATTTAAGCCTCCTGCCTCTGGCTTTCAGTCTTATTCTTACAGTAGCCTCAAGACTTAACCATCCATACAGTACAGATGATAAAACATCTAGGTTAATGGTGAAAAGATTCTCCACAGTGAGGGTCACCCAGAGAGGTTCACAGAGTTACATGGAAAAGAGAAAAGAGAGGAGGGAGATAGAGGTGACCAGGAGGAGAAGAGCGGAAATCAAAAGGGGAGAGAGCAGTCTAGCCAGTGATCAATTCCCTGTGTGCCCTTCACAGTCTGGAACACCCAGAGAAGTTCATAGAGTTACATAGAGAAGAGAAAATGGAAGAGGGAGATAGAAGTGACCAGGAGGAAAAGAGGGGGAGTCAAAGGGGAGAGACCAATCTAGCCAGTAATCAGTTCCCTAAGTGTTCTCCACAGCCCAGAACACCCAGAGAGATTCACAGAGTTAAGTAGAGAAGAGAAGGAGAAGGGAGGAGACAGAGGTGACCTGGGGGAGGAAAGGGAGAGTCAAAAGGAGAGAGAGCAATTAAGCCAGTAATCATACCCCTAAGTAAATATGGGTACTGAATATTAGATTCTTAAAGGTACAACATTGATAAAAAATACCAAAAAGCAAAGATTAAAAATCTAGAGTAGAGGTTAGACTCTCAAAACTACAGTATTAAAAATACAAAACAAAATCAATCACAAAAATTATAAAATATATATATTTGAAATTTGCTTTAAAAATAGGGTATTTTTTGCAAGGTAGTAATAGGTTATAAAAATGAAAGTTAGAGGAGTAATAACCTAAAAATATAAAAAGGGAAAAAATAAAAAATGATAATAGTAAAAATATATCTAGGAATTTCTCTGGAGCTGTTTAGGGCAGTTGGGGTCAGTTCAGTTTCAGATAGTTCCTTGTTCCAGCTTATACTTCTTCTCAAGGTCTACAGGCCCCTTCCAATGCTTAGTCAGTGCTAACTACAGGGTTTTAATCTGTTGCACCTGTCACTTCTAGAGCTGTTCCCTCTTCTTTGTTTATTGTGGCTTCCTCTGTTTGCAAGTCTCTTCAGTGTCTAATTTCCACCCTGACACAAGAGGGCAAAGGTGGTCACTTATTTAGGCTCACTTGTTCAGTTGTGCTCTGGGAAGGGAGGAACACTGCAAACAAATATCACTGGCGTGTGTGGGGAGTGCTCGGTACAGACCACACTGGGTTTGCCCCAGCTCATGGTGGCATGTGCTTTCCTGGTCTACAGTGCTCAGGCTCTGCAGGAGAACTGTCCAAAGCAGGCCCTGTGTTTCATACACTTCCCAGGTCTAAGATGCTCAGGTTCAGGTTCTCAGATACTCCACAAAGGCACAGACTTGGTTGGGCATGTGTTTTGTGCCCTTCCCAGGTCCGAGCAGCTCAGGTGACCAGGTGCTTGGTGAACACACTGTCCCAGGTGGGCTGTGCGTCTTAATCACCTGCCCGGTCCCAGCTGCTTGGTTTCCTAGGTGCATCAGGAGAGCATCGTCTCAGGTGTGCCATGTGTCTCCTCTGGGGAGCTGATCTCTGGCTGCAACCCTCCTGGCAGATGTCAACTGTCCAGGATCCCAGGAAGACTTGGTTAGCAACTTGGAGCCTGCTCACAGTTTGGTGGAGGATGCTGTCTCTGGGGCCAAGATCGCCTCTCATCTGGCTCTGGCTGTCACCCGCCTGCCTCTCTGCCTCTGGCAAGAGGAGGGGCTGGTCCAGAGCCGGCTAGCTCTCCTTTGGTATTTATGCAATCCTTTGTTCTGTGAGCAGGCCAGGCTGTGCCTTAGGTTAGAGCTTTTCACAGGAAAAGTTCTCTCTCTCTCTCTCTTTTTTTTCTCTCTCTGGCTATCTCACAGTTTGGGTGGCTATCTCACAGTTTGGGTTGCTATCTCACGTTAGCTCCCTCAGATTGTCTTCAGGGTATTCAGGCCCGGTCCTTACCCTAAGTATTCAACCCGCACCTCCCTGTCCAGCCCCTGCTCACTGGTGGTGGACGCAGCGTCTGGGCTACTTCGCTGGGAGCTGCAGTTAGGCGTGTGTTCTGTGGGTTGGTTTTTTTTTTTTTGTCCTGGTTATGTTGCCCTCTGAGATTCCAAAACTCCCCACAAACCCACCGGTGAGAGGGTCTCCTGCTATTTGGAAACTTCTCCTCCTTCATGACTCCCTTCCCGGGACGGGTCTCCATCCCTAACTCTTTTGTCTCTTTTTTTGTCTTTTATATTTGTCCTACCCTCTTTCAAAGAGAATGAGCTGCCTTTCTGGGTGCCTGGTGTCCTCCACCAGCGTTCAGAAGTTGTTTTGTGGAAGTTTTTCAGCATTCCAATGATCTTTTGATGAACTCATTGGGGAGAAAGTGGTCTCCCTATCCTATTACTCCATCTTCCATGGTCATTCTTTTATCATATTACTTGGCATATATCACTGAGGTGAGGTGAGGTGAGGTGAAGTCGCTCAGTCGTGTCCGACTCTTTGCGACCCCGTGGACTGTAACCTATTAGGCTTCTCCGTCCATGGGATTCTCCAGGCAAGAATACTGGAGTGGATTGCCATTTCCTTCTCCAGGGGATCTTCCCGACCCAGGGATCGAACCCGGGTCTCCCGCATTGGAGGCAGACGCTTTAACCTCTGAGCCACCAGGGAAGCCCCATATATCACTGAAATAGGTTATAAAAATAGACATCTAATTTATGCTTTTGAACTGTGGTTTTGGAGAACACTTTTGGCAGTGCCTTGGACTGCAAGGAGATCAAACCAGTCAGTCCTAAAGGAAATCAGTCCTGAATATTCATTGGAAGGACTGATGCTGAAGCTGAAGCTCCAATACTTTGGCTACCTGATGCGAAGAACTGACTCATTGGAAAAGACCCTGATACTGGGAAAGATTGAAGGCAGGAGGAGAAGAGGACGACAGAGGATGAGATGGTTGGATGGCATCACTGACACAATGGACATCAGTTTGAGCAAGCTCTGGGAGTTGGTGATGGACAGGGAAGCCTGGTGTGCTGCAGTCCATGGGGTCACGAAGAGTCAGACACAACTAAGCGACTGAACTGAACTGAACTGAATCTATGAGATAAGCACAGGCACAACTACCAATATTGGAAAATTATTTTTATATGAACTGAATTCACTGAAATCAATGTTTTGGGGTTTTTATTTTTTAAAAAATCTCATAAATCTAGTCCTTGCCTTACCTTTCTTCTTTACCTTCTTAATTTTGGCCAAAGCATAAGAAAAGAGTCAGGAGACATTGTCCACATATAAAATGCAAAGTAGAGAGTGAGAATTTGTGGCGTTTTGGTTTGAGGGTCATCACCAGCTGTTATAGCACAGGTAGCAAAAAAGTGCCATCTTACTGTTTCAAGGTGACACAAAGGACAGAATTCGAGGCTGACAGAGTAGCTGGAAATTTAGTTGGGATATTCTGAAAGTGAGAGAGCTGCAAAAGGAGTGAGACCCCAAATTTGAGCAACAGAGAATCTCAACAGAGAAATGAAGACTATAATAAAAAAGAACCAAGAATTTCTGGATTTAGCTCTGACATGCAAAGAGCGTGTGAGTTATCATCCCTATCTTTACAACAAGAAAAAAGCTGAACAAACTTGAAAATTACTTTCTTGGAACCATCAGAGAACCAAGATCACAGGACAAACTTACACCCTAAAATTTGGAGAAAGGTAAATTCAGAGAGTCGCAGCTAAGATCTGCTTATCATTAACATTTAAGTGGTAATTTTGATAGATCGCTGGATGCTGAATGATAACTATTATGAAAGAAACTCACAGGGAGCTGCAGTTATTAGTGAGATCCCATACCTTTGTGAGGTTTTACCTCTAAGAGTCTCACTAGGTTCTCAGTGAAGAGCCAAGAAAGATTCTATTATGACTCTGGAAGGGTGAAGGGAGAAGTACCCATTATGAAATATACCCAGAGCATTCTCCATAATTAAGATCTGCTATTCTCCAGAAGAAAAGTCTTTACCAGAGCTTTTTGCCACTAGGTGAAGGTGAAGGTGAAGTCGCTCAGTCGTGTCCGACTCTTTGCGACCCCGTGGACTGTAACCTACTAGGCTTCTCCGTCCATGGGATTCTCCAGGCAAGAAGACTGGAGTGGATTGCCATTTCTTTCTCCAGGGGATCTTCCCGACCCAGGGATCGAACCCAGGTCTCCCGCACTGCAGGCAGACGCTTTAACCTCTGAGCCACCAGGGAAGCCACTTTTGCCACTAGAGGAAAGGCATTTCTCTGACTCTAGTCCCTTCTAGCCTTCCTGTCTGGGGAAAGAGAGGATTAAGAAACAGTTGTGAAGGTCACAGTCTAGGGACATAGACTCAGAAAAAGACTGATAAGTAATCACAAGAGTATAGACACTTCCTCTCCGCTAAATCTTAAAACCATACCAACAGATTCCAGGATAATAACTGGATTATAGTTAAAAGAGCTGTAAGACACAGACTCTTCTAAAGAGTAGTTTGGGGCTTCTAAAGGAAGCCTAAAGATATATAGAGGAGACCGAAAATTGGAAATCACAGGAATTTGAAGTCTTTGACACACAAAGCTACAGCAAATAAACATAGGCTACCTCCTGGTTGGGTTAATAATTAATCTACCTCACTTCCTGTTAGCCATGTGTGGGTTTCAAAAAAAATTATGATATGCTAAAAGGCAAGGAAAAAACCAAGTCTGAGGAGGGAAAGCAAGCATCAATAATAGACTCAATTATGATTTTGGTATTTACCAGACAGGAAATTTAAAATAGCTATGATTAGGACTTCCCTGGCAGTTCAGTGGTTAAGACTCTGCACTTCCACTGCAGAGGGCACAGGTTCGATCCCTGGTCAGGGAACTAAGATCCCACATGCCATGCAGTGCAACCAAAAAAAAAAAAAAAATAGCTATGATTAATATGTTAAGGACTTTAATGGAAAAAAGTATACAACATGCAAGAAAAAAATGAATAATGTTCAAGCAAAACATGGAAACTGTAAGAATGAATTAAAAGATCATTCTAAAAATCAAAGACACTGTAAATAGAAATGAAGACTTCCTTTGAAGGGGTCATGAATAGATGGGACACAACTGAGGAAAGAATCAGAAAGCTTGAAGATATGTCAATCACATTGTCTCAAACTGAAGTACAAAGAGAAAAGATAATGAAAAAAAAAATCTAAGAATTGTGGAATAGTTTCAAAGAATGTAGCATATGTGCAATTGGAATCCCAGAAGAGAAGAAAGCAAATCCAGCTGAAAAAAAATATGCAAATTCATAATGGTGAAAAATTTCCAAAATTAAATGAAGACACCAAACCACAGATCCAAGAAGCTTAGAGAACACCAAGAGTAGGACAGATACTCCCAAATGTACAAATAGGCATATTATATTTAAAATGAAGAAAATCACAAATAAGAAAAAATCTTGAAAGAAGCCAAGAGGGTAAAGAAACCCTACCTGTGTGTGTGTGTGTTTAGTTGTTCAGTCATGTCCGACTCTGCAGTCACATGAACTGTAGCTTGCCATGCTCCTCTGTCCATTGGATTTTCCCAGAAAGAATACTGGAGTGGGTTTGCATTTCCTACTCCAGGGGATCTTCCCAAACCAGGGATTGTACCTGTGTCTCTTGCATCTCCTGTGTTGGCAGGTGGATTCTTTGCCACTGAGCCACCAGGGAAGCCAACACCTTTTTTTTTTTTTGCAAAGTGTTCCAAAAAATAAAAAGAGAAGGGACTACTTCCCCAACTCATTCAATGAGGACATTATCACCTTGATACCAAAACTATAGAAAGATATCACAAGAAAACTGCAGAAAATATGCTGTATAAATATAGATGCAGGGACTTCACTGGTGGTTCAGTGGTTAAGACTCTGAGCATCCAATGCACAGGATGTGGGTTCAATCCGTGGTCAGGGAACTAAGTCCCACATGCTGCAGGACACAGCCAAAAGACTGAAATAATAAATATAGACGCAAAATCTTCAATAATACTTTAACAAACTGGGTCTAGCAACATATGAAAAAGACACTATGACAAGTGGAATTTATCCCAGGAATGCAAGATTGGTTTAACATATGGAAATAAATCAATATAATACACAAAGCCACATTATCATCTCAAAAGTTACAGAAATATAATTAGACAAAATTCCTCTTTCGTGATAAAAATTCTAAAAAAACTTAGAAGGGATCTTCCTCAACCTGTTTAAGGCTATCTGTGAAAATCCTATAACATCATATTCACCAATGAAAGAATGGATGTTTTCCCGCCTAAGATCAGGAACAAGACAATGATGTCCACTCTTGTATTCAGTTGTGCTGGAGGTTCTAGCCAGAACAATAGGAAATAAAAGGAAATAAATTCATCCAGATCCAAAAAGGAAAATGAAAATTATCTCTATTGCAGATGACATAATCTTGTATATAGAAAATCCTATGAATTGATGCTTTTGAACTGTGGTGTTGGAGAAGACTCTTGAGAGTCCCTTGGACTGCAAGGAGATCCAGCCAGATTGGAGGGACTGATGTTGAAACTGAAACACCAATACTTTGGCCACCTGATGCAGAGAGCTGACTCATTTGAAAAGACCCTGATGCTGGGAAAGATTGAGGGCAGGAGGAGAAGGGGATGACAGAGGATGAGATGGTTGGATAGCATCACTGACACAATGGACATGGGTTTGGGTGGACTCCAGGAGTTGGTGATGTTCAGGGAGGCCTAGTGTGCTACAGTTCATGGGGTCGCAAAGAGTCGGACACAACTGAGTGACTGAACTGAATAATGAAATATTTTTCTGTAATGTAAAGAAATTGCTGATATACAAAATAACATGGTGGATCTCAAAATAGTCTGACTGGAAAACTCTAGACACAAGAGAGTACATAGCATATTCTACTTTAAAATTCCATTTTAAAATTACAAAAAAGGTAATCATACTGATGAACCTATTTGCAGGGCAGGAATAGAGATGCCGACATAGAGAACAGACTTGCATACACAGCTGGGGAAAGAGAGGGAGGGACGAATTGAGAGAGTAGCATTGAAACATATACATTACCATATAAGAAACAGCTAATGGGAAGTTGCTGTATAATACAGGGAGTCAACCCAGTGCTCTGTGACAACCTAGAGGGATGCAATGGGGTGAGGGGTGGGAGGGAGGTTCAGTAGGGAGGGGACACATGTATACTTATGGCTGATTCACATGGCTATATAACAGAAACCAACACAACTTGTAAAGCAATTATCCTCCAATTAAAATTACAAGAAAGGCAAATCTATGACAAAAAGATTAGTGGGTTTCTGAAAGTCGATGTTGAGGACTGACTGCAAAGATGTATGAACTTGTACAATGGGAATGTTCTATATATTGAGTGTTATGATTGAGTTAAATGGGTGTATACATTTGTGAAATCTCATAGAGTGGTTCACTTAAAATGAATGTTATGTAAATTACACCTTATTAAAAGTATAATTTTGAAAATCACTGACATATACCTTTAATTTTAAAGCTAGGATTGTATGGTAAACTATTTCCTGCATGTAAGATGCTGTATTCTTGGAGCAACTAATAATTAGATATATGGTGAAAAAAATGTATGAGTAGTTCTCTTTCTCAAATCAAAATTTGCTTAAATAGGTATAAAAGTGCTAAATGGGTTTGATGTTGAAATGTTAAATGAAACTTTTCCTTTGGAAGACATTGCTAATATCTTAGAGTTCAAAATTTAATCATTGGAATGATAAATACTTAGGAACAGTTCTCTGAAATTTTAAGCTTCACAAAAATATTGGTAACTGAGATATTGCTTATATGTGGAACCTAAAAAGAAGGGTGCAAATGAACTTAGTTACAATACAGAAGTAGTGTCACAAATGTGAAAACAAACTCAAGGTTACCAAGGTATAAGGGGGAGGGGAGAGAAATAAATTGGGATTGACATATACACACTACAAAGTGTATATAAAATAGATAACTAATAAGGACCTACTGTTACAACACAAGGAGCTCTACTGTATACTCTGTAATGACCTATATGGGAAAAGAATCTAAAAAAAGGGTGGCTATATGTGTATGCACAACTGATTCACTTTGCTGTACACCTGAAACTAACACAACCTTATAAATTAATTATATACCAATAAATTGTTTTAAATATTAATAATTGAAACATAAGCTGAAAAATATTGGTATTAATGCTGCATCAAGCGATAATCAAAGTGCTGCAAAGAACCCAAAAGATTACACATAAGGTAAATATGGCTGACAGTAATGATAAAAGTTATACTCAATTTTTTTCTTTGTTTTGATAACACTCAAATAGGAAACAGGAACTGTAAAGGAAAGCAGAAAGAGGACAAAGAATGGAATTATCTAAAAGTGCTGAATAGCAATCAGTTAAAAACAATGAAGAAAGAAGCTAGAATTGTTTGATGGAGGCCAACAGCCAACTTATCCTGTTTCAAAGGATAAGTTCTCCATAGATACAAAAACAATCTTAATTAAACTATCAGAAAGTTTAATCCGTCCAGAGGTTTATAAGAATATGAAGTCATCGTGTCTGTATTGGATAGAGACGAAACTCACAGATGTTAAGTTACATAATACTTTCATATTAGTCGTTTAAAAGATGACATGACTTTTCTACTAACTCCATAACTAACATCACTCAACGTACGTCTAAAAGTCTCAAGTTTTCTAAAGTCTCAAGTTACCACATTTGTGAGTCAATAGATTTTCTAGAGTTAATAAGGTAATGAGAGTTCAACGAGTAACGAGAGTTCTTCGAGTTTTACTTACCTTGAATAAAGAGTTTCTACGAATCATGGTTCAAAATTCATCCACAGGGAACTCATAAAAAGTATAACTAAATTAATTTTTATTTACAAAAGTTGAAGTCTCAAGTACCTGGAAAGAAAGGTTCTTAAGACTCCGCATCCTTTCCTTTTTCTTTGAAACCTTTTTGATATTGTGTATAGCATCGTTTTCACTACTGATGACTGTACCATTCTTTATGTAAAATAAGAATAAACAAGTAAATGCAAAATCGACGTATAGTAATCTTTTGTTCGAGAAACTTCCAACCTAAGAACAGACTGCAATTACAGAATAAAGGAGGTAATGTGGGTCGAGTCACTAATTGTATATTATCCATGATTTATTTATTTACAGGTGTTGATAAATGTCTCATGAGTAGAACAACGGTCCACGATACGATCGTTTATACCCTCTCTTTATACTCTTTATGACGTAAACTCCCTCTATGTGAAAACTTGGTCTGGGTGTCAGGACGAAGAAGGTATGTAGACTCGTCAAACTTACTACCACCTCTACAACAAATCACCTTCGACTCAGTACAGGATGAGAAAAACACTAAGGCACCTGACATCGGACGGTCCGAGAAGACGGGTACCCTAAAGGGTCGTTCGAATGACCTCACCCAACGGTAAAGGAAGAAGTCCCCTAGAAGGGTTGGGTTCCTAGTTTGGGTGTAGAGGACGTAACCGTCCACCTAAGAAATGGTGACTCGGTGGACCCTTCGGGATACCACCTCTATGCCTGTTCATTTATCCGATAACGTCAACGGTGTGTCTTATATGAAGTGAAGTCGCTCAGTCGTGTCCGACTCTTTGCGACCCCATAGACTGCAGCCTGCCAGGCTCCTCTGTCCATGGGATCTTCCAGGCAATAGTACTGGAGTGGATTGCCATTTCCTTCTCCAGAGGATCTTCCCAACCGAGGGCTTGAACCCGGATCTCCCACATTGTAGACAGAGGCTTTACCGTCTGAGCCACCAGGGAATATACAATAGTAAATGCTACGATGGGAGTATATACAGGAGGCACTTAGGATGGGTACATAAGCAGAGTTAGGAATTGTGGCAACGCTGGCTGAAAGAAATAATGCAGATGAAACCTAAAGGATGAGTGTAAATTTAACTAGCCAAGTGGGGAGATGTTCTAAGTCATCTCACTTGACCTCTCAGTAATATTTCACAGCTCTCTCCTTGAATAGTCTTTCATTGTCTTCTGTTACCATACTTTGCTGGTTCAATCTCTCTAGTTGTGGTTGTATTTTTTCTCCTCCTGTACTCTAAATGCTTGGAACTTACCTTTTTTCTGCACTATAATATGCCTAAGTGATTTATGTGATCTTTTCCCATAACTTCAGTTATATACAACTGATAATCTAAAATGTGTATCCACAGCCCACATTTTTTGTTCTGAGCCCCAAACTGGTATGTCTAGCTACCTATTGCTCATCACCCCTTAATTATCTTCTCAGTACTTCAACTCAGTGTCCACAATTAAATTCATGATCTTATCCAGTACCTAGTTTATATTCTAGAGTTCTCTGTTTCAGTAAACAGCACCATCTTCCGAGTTGTTAATTACCATCTTCTGAGAGTTTATCGTCCCCTCATCGCCTTCATATACCCTTTTCTCCCTCACTAAACCACATCTTGGCGTACACCACATTGTTTCAGAGAGCTACCGTATGTCCTTTAGGTCTCAATTTAAATGTCATTTTCATAGGAAAAAACTTGCTCAACCTTCCAGAATACATAGACTACATACTGTGCACCCTGCGTATTCCCTTACTGTCACTTTTCCTTATCATGACTATGTTAACTATTTTCTGTGGCTACCGATTGAGTGTCTGTCTCTTTTACTATTAATATACTAGCTTTTAAGAGCAAGGCGAGTATGTTTACCACTCATCTAGTCACCGAGCATGATGATGGGCATAAGGTGGGTGCTGAGCATTTTTCATTGGATAGTAAATGAGTACATGTTTGATAGAGGATGGGGTATATATGAGTAACTAAAAGAAGTCCAGAAAGGATGGTATTTAATACCTAGTAGGAGAGTGAATAGAGATGAAGCCTGGCCTATTAGACTGGTCTTGTATGTTATCCTACCAATTTTTATTATTTTAAACAAAATTTAATTTTCCTTTGATTTGCTTGCTGGATCAGATTTTCAATAACATTAATTATTACAACAATTATATTTGTAAACATCTTTTGAAACATCATTGTAAAGTAAGGTATAGATTTTATCTCCAGCCTTTTAAAATATTTTTATTTTTACCTATCTTTTTATTTGTTTTTAAATCTGTTTTTGGCTTTATTTTCCTATATAACAGTAAAATGTTTCTGTGATTTTTATTCAGTGCTTTGCAACCCTGTCTTCATTTGTGTAAGTAAATATCTACAAACTTCAGACAACAGGACAATGAGAGGAAGACTACTCTGAGAAGGCAGCATCATCAATTTCTACTTTGCTCAGATCTTTGATTTTAGACTTATCTTTGAGGTGGACAAAATATTTTATTTGGTGTACCTAGACACAGCTGTATATATAAGCCTTTAACAGTTTCTCAACTTTGAAAATTTCTTTAGTCTTTTTCCTGCTCTATACTCTCCTTAAACAGTTTTAATCCATGCCCATTATCATTATGCTGGTGATCTTTACAAGTAGTGTAGTGAAAAGACATGGAGTTTGTAGTCAGGTAGCCCAGTGTTTAAATAGCCTGTTTTGGGCAAGCTGCCTAACTCTGAACCCCAATTTCTTTATTTTCAAAGTGCTTTAAAAAGAGAAAAAAAACTGTGCTGATTAAGAGGATGATCTCTGGAGCCAAACTGCCTGGATGCAGAGTCTGACTTTGGCACTTATTAATTATGTGATTTTCAACAAGCTGTTTTCCTATTTGCACTTTAGTTCCTCATCTGTAAAAGGGATAATATGTGTTCTTTATTTATAGAGACTATATGAATTCACATGTGTGATGTGCTTAGAATAATGGCCAGCACGCAGTAGGTACTCGATAAACGTTTTCTGCTAGTTTGATGGCTACTGCGCTACCACCACCATCACAACCGTCACCACCAGTACCACCACTAAGCTTTATGTTTTTGTTTTTTTGAGGATGAAATTAAATCCTATGTATAAAATACCTAGCAGTGCCTGGCATGCAGTGGCTTTTCAGTAAATTTGTCCCCCTTGCATTTTTTGCTGATCAACATCACTACAAGTTCTTCTCAGCATCTTTACCTTATGTCTCACTAACAGACAACGACCCTAAATTTGAACTTACTGTTCTTTTGTACACAGCCTGTCCTTAGTCCTCCTGTATTCTCTATTGAATTAATGTCCTAGATATCCTTCCAGTCAATTGAACTAAATATGTCTTTACTTCCTTAGTCTCTCAAATTGTGATGAGAGACCTAAATTCTGTCTTTAGGTTTAGACTCAGTCTGACTTCTGAATCATTCCTCACAGAGATAAGCAGTATTTGTTTCAGTGCTTAAAGTTCAACATTAGTTTTTCTCCTATATTTAGGAGAAATATCAATGTCCCCATTGTTCATCATAGGACTCTATCATGTTCCTTCTTTGTCTCGAGGGCAGGGTAGTGTGGTGGTGAAGAATATAAGCTTTACAATAATAGAAATCTAGGTTTGATTCATAGTTTTTCTTCATAATAATTGGGTTGGATTTTTAAAAATTACATAGTTTATTTTATTTCCTTATCTATAAAAAGGAGTAATGAAGTCTATCCTATAATAGACTCAGTTCAGTTCATTCGCTCAGTCGTGTCCGACTCTTTGCTACCCCATGAATTGCAGCACACCAGGCCTCCCTGTCCATCACCAACTCCCGGAGTTCACCCAAACTCATGTCCATCGAGTCGGTGATGCCATCCAGCCATCTCATCCTCTGTCGTCCCCTTCTCCTGCCCCCAATCCCTCCCAGCATCAGAGTCTTTTCCAATGAGTCAACTCTTCGCATGAGGTGGCCAAAGTACTGGAGTTTCAGCTTTAGCATCGTTCCTTCCAAAGAACACCCAGGACTGATCTCCTTTAGAATGGACTGGTTGGATCTCCTTGCAGTCCAAGGGACTCTCAAGAGTCTTCTCCAACACCACAGTTCAAAAGCATCAATTCTTCAGCACTCAGCTTTCTTCACAGTCCAACTCTCACATCTATACATGACTACTGGAAAAACCATAGCCTTGACTAGCCAGACCTTTGTTGGCAAAGTAATGTCTCTGCTTTTGACTATGCTATCTATGTTGGTCATAACTTTCCATTATTGATATTTCTCCTGGCAATCTTGATTCCAGCTTATGCTTCCTCCAGCCCAGCGTTTCTCATGATGTACTCTGCATGTAAGTTAAATAAGCAGGGTGACAATATACAGCCTTGACGTCCTCCTTTTCCTATTTGGAACCAGTCTGTTGTTCCATGTCCAATTCTAACTGTTGCTTCCTGACCTGCATACAGGTTTCTCAAGAGGCGGGTCAGGTGGTCTGGTATTCCCATCTCTTTCAGAATTTTCCATAGTTTATTGTGATCTACACAGTCAAAGGCTTTGGCATAGTCGATAAAGCAGAAGTAGATGTTTTTCTGGAACTCTCTTTGTTTTTGATGATCCAGTGGATGTTGGCAATTTGATCTCTGGTTCCTCTGCCTTTTCTAAAACCAGATTGAACATCTGGAAGTTCACGGTTCACGTATTGCTGAAGCCTGGCTTGGAGAATTCTGAGCATTACTTTACTAGTGTGTGAGATGAGTGCAATTGTGCGGTAGTTTGAGCATTCTTTGGCATTGCCTTTCTTTGGGACTGGAAGGCTTAAGTAAAATAATTTACGTAAATCTTTTAGGAAACTGCCTACCACAAAAATGTGAACTAATATTATTACTGTTTTGCCATTCAGATCTCAGTCATATATCTATCATTGCTAGAATTACAGTTTCTCTGTAATGCTTCAAGTGTGGTAACGTGTGTGGTTAAGTGTGTTAAAGTGTGTCTGAAAATATACCAGATGCAAAGAAGAATAATCGGTTCCCTTCCATCTGCACTACTGAGTCTGTTGCTACCTGACTCCTCAGAGAGACTGTGCTTTTGGTTATTCTTTCTCTTTCTTGTATATTTTTTCCCCTTTTTTTGAAATTGAGATGAAGTTCACATTAAAAATTGAGCTATTTTAAAGTGAACAGTTCACTGACATTTATTAATATTATTTCACTATATTGTGCAACTGTCAACTCTATCTAGTCCCCAAACATTTTCAGCACCCCCAAATATAACCCTATATCCATTCAACTGTTAATCTCATTCTTCCCAGGCCCTGACAACTACCAATCTCTTGTCTCTGTAGATTTACCTATTTTTCATATTTCATTTAGATAGAATCATACTATATATGACCTTTTGTGTCTGACTTCTTTCACTTAGCATGATGTTTTTGAGGTTCATCCACATTGGAGCATGTATCAGTACATCATTTCTTTTTCATGGCTGAATAATATTCCATTGTATGTATATACAGTTTGCTTATCCATTCATCAGCTCATAGACATTTGAGTTGTTTCCACCTATTGTGAATGGTAGAATATACAAATATTAGACTGACTACCTGTTTTCAGTTCATTTGAGTATGGTAATTCTATGTTTAACCTTTTAAAGGGCCACTAAAATGTTTTCCACAGTGGCTGAGCTATTTCATATTCCCACCAGCAATGTATGAGGGTTCTGATTTCTCCACATCCTTAGCAGCACTTACCTGTCTCTTTCATTACAATCATCCTAACGGATATGAAGTGGTATCTCATTGTGGTTTTGATTTTCATTTCATCTTTTCATGTGCTTGTTGGCCATTTGTATGTCTTGTTTGGAGAGAGATATACTCAAGTCCTATGCCTATTTTTAGTTGGGTCGTTTGTCTTTTTGTTATTGATTATGAATGTTTTATATAGATACTATATTCATTTTAGATATATGTTTGCATATGTTTTCTCTCATTCTGTAGTTGTCCTTTGACTTTCTTAATAATGTTCAATGATGCACAGAAGTTTGTTCAAGGTTTCAACTGCTATTTTGTCAAACATTCTTTCCAAAGAAAAGGTCCAAATACTTTTCTGGGTTTCCTCAGGTGGTTTGTGTCCATTCTTTTTTTCTTTTTAATTTTCCCCATGAATGGACCTTAGTTTCCTGTTTCTTTGTATGTCTTATAATTTTTGTTGAAAACTGGGTATTTTTACTATTCAGTTCAGTTCAGTCACTCAGTCATGTCTGACTCATGTACTGTTTGCCACAGATGTATAAGAGTACATAAGATGTAATACAAACACAAATGACTATCTTGGTTTGCTGACTTAGAGAGGATTATTATAAGAGTTTCATATATATATTTCTAGAAAAATGTTCACTCCTGTTATCAAGGAAAATTTAAAATTAGGCAGTGAAAATTGTTAAAATGGCAAATATTTTTCTACATTTAATAGATAACTCATCCTGATGAGCTTGCAGAAAGAAAAGTGAGTTCTCAGATCGAGTTTCAATTGGTTAAACTTTTCTGGAGGGCAGTTTAGCAATATGTATACAAGAGGCTTAAAATGTTTTATACCTTTTGACAGTAATTCTCAATGTAGCAATTTACCCTAAAAAACAACCAGAGATGTACATAATTTATTTGTGGTAGTATTTTCATGATATTGAAAAATTATAAGCCATCTAAATAAGGACAGAAAATCATAACATAAATTATGACACATCGAGATTTCCCTGATGGCCCGGTGGCTAAGAGTCTGCACTTCCAATGCAGGGGGCCCAGGTTCGACCCCTAATCAGGGAACTAGATCCCACATGCTGTATCTAAGACTCAGGCAGTCAAATAAATAAATATATACACATCTATATGATGTATTATTACATAACTTTAAAAAATTAGAAAAAATATTTAAAGACATGGAGAAATGTGATGTAATGAGAAAATCAGGATTCAAAATCATCTGCATCCATCTTATGATACATCAATATAAATGAGTCCCTTTCCTGCTTTGAATTTCTGTCTCCCTGACCCAACTCTTCTGTCCCTTCCCTTCCACTTTTAAGAACCCGTGGTTAGATTGAGCCCACCTGGATAGTCCAGGGTCTGTCTCTTATACACATCTTCTGCATCCATCTTATGATACATCAATATTATGCATGTGAGTATATGCATAGGAAAAAGACAAGAAGGAAAATGGCTTCATAAATATATTCTGTTTAGGTAAAAACTTGTTAAAATTTCCATTTTTGTTATGCTTTGTTTCAATTTTCTATTTTTTATAATAAAAAAGAGACATGAATGATAATGCCATTTCTATTGGGATAAAAGAATAGACATTTTTCATGGTATATATTTAGTTTTGAAATTTTATTTTTAAAGTTTCTCATTCTTACTGGTTCTAATAATGAAGTTCTTTCACCTTTTCTACTCCCAGTGCAAATTCCTGGTACTTTTTCATTTTAGTTTTAGAATCTATAATAAATTTTTGATGGTTTACCAAAATTTTAGGGTCAGTTTGAGTTAAAGAAAATAAAGTAGTAGTTTCCAATAGGAAAGAAATCTGGGGTCATCAAAACCTAGACCTAAAGTTTAGCTTCACCACTCACTCACTCTGTGTCCATAGGCAAATCATTCACTCTCACTGAGTTTCAATTTTTTAATATTCAGTTCAGTTCAGTTCAGTCGCGCAGTCATGTCCGACTCTTTGTGTCCCCATGAATTGCAGCACGCCAGGCCTCCCTGTCCATCAAAATCTCCTGGAGTTCACTAAGACTCACGTCCATCGAGTCAGTGATGCCATCCAGCCATCTCATCCTCAGTCGTCCCCTTCTCCTCCTGCCCCCAATCCCTCCCAGCATCAGAGTCTTTTCCAGGAGTTAACTCTTTGCATGAGGTGGCCAAAGTACTGGAGTTTCAGCTTCAGCATCATTCCTTCCAAAGAAATCCCAGGGCTGATCTCCTTCAGAATGGACTGGTTGGATCTCCTTGCAGTCCAAGGGACTCTCAAGAGTCTTCTCCAACACCACAGTTCAAAAGCATCAATTCTTCGGCACTCACCCTTCTTCACAGTCCAACTCTCACATCCATACATGACTACTGGAAATTTTTAACATTACAAGGGTATAATAATACTTTACCTCAAAGAACTATTGGGAGGCTTAGGGGGTAAAGGTCACAATAACTTCTGGCTGTATTTAGTAGCTGTAAAAATTATTAAGGATTGTAAGGAAAATCTTTCATTGTTCTTCGAACATTTAATGAACATAAATATATACAATATTTAAACAGTGCATTACCTATAAGATAATGTGAAAAAGCACATTACC
This sequence comes from Cephalophus harveyi, assembly GCA_006410635.1. Lineage (NCBI taxonomy): Eukaryota > Metazoa > Chordata > Mammalia > Artiodactyla > Bovidae > Cephalophus > Cephalophus harveyi. Next base: position 127,592 of record SJYT01005297.1, read on the forward strand.
AAGGAGTTAACTGATTTAAATGACCTATGTCAGTTGGACTTACTGTTCTGTTTCTTCTTTTCAGGTAAAGGACTTATCTCCAGACACACTTCTCCAACAGCATGATGATTTGGATTTGGCTTTGGATAGCTGTTACAGTGGAGATACAGTTGTTATTTTTCCAGGAGAATATCAAGCTGTAAATCTTGCTTTATTGACTGATGACATTGTTATAAAGGGTTAGCAAGGCATCCTTTTTAATCTTTTAATAGCAATGTATTCTGGACAAACTGTATATTATAAACATGGTTAATCAGATTACTAGAAATTAGAACAGTTTTGCATTTCACGAAAAACCCTTATGTGCCTTTTCCAATTAATATTTTCTCACCTGTCCAGTGTCGGCTTCTAGGTGGCTTGGTGGTAAAAAATTCAGCGGTCAATGCAAAAGATGCAGGAGATGAAGGTTCAGTCCCTGGGTTGGGGAGATCCCCTGGAGGAGGAACAAATACTGCCTACTCCAGTATTCTTGCCTGGATAATCCCATGGACAGAGGACCCTGGTGGGCTACAGTCCATGGGGTCACAAAGAGTCAGACACGATTGAGCAACTGAGCATGCACGCGCATATGCACCTGCCCAGTAGTATATTATCTGTACAGAGTACCTCATTTGGACATACTGTACCAGAGCAGATCAATGAGACTGCTTCCCCATGATAAACAATCAAAGTCAGAATAAAACAAAAAAAAAGCTGCTCACAATATCTTCCATCAGCTCTATTTTTTACCTACTTTTTTCTCTTCTGTCTCCACAGCATTTCATATTACTATAGTAGAAAACCCAAATGTAAAGTTATATTAAAATATACTCAGTATTTTCTCTAAAAGCTTTTATGGAAACTTACTAAACTAGAAGTAAAAAAGCAGAGTTTACTAAACTTCTTTTAGATTCTGAACATATTTAGTGACTTTAGTTCTGCCCTTTTACTTTAAGGTTATTCCCGTTGTCTGGCCAAAAGACAAGACAGATGAACTTAAACTTTGCTATCATTTCAAAAATTGAGCATAATTTCCACTAGATTTTGATGAATGTAATGTTCACTTTGCTGAAGTATATGGGTAATAAGGATATTTGTTAATTTTAAAAATTTGTTGTCTTTAATATACAATCCCTCATTTTTGGATAGATGGTAAACTTAGATGATTGCGACGACTACTAGAGCAAAATTATAGACACGATTACAATCATCTTGTAGCCTAATTCAGCAGTCTCTGCCAGTCTTTTTTATTATGGTTTTGAAACCAGGTTATGGTAAGATACTTTCTGGATGTTACACATTTTGTAGATTACTGCTCACTATGTAATATAGGGAAATATGTAGTGGAATGAGTGTGTTAAGTACCATAGGTACATTTAGGTTGATTATAAACCCAGATTCTTCCATCATGGCATCAAAATAAGGAAACAAGACTACATTATAGTTAAGTGTCTAAATGGTTGACTGAATAATTACAAATGTTACTTGTAATAACAAGTATTACTGAATGACTAACGGACTTTAAGCTTTGGAAGTACTCATTTAATTATGTATTTTTGTCCCTATAAATCAGGAATTGGAAAGAGAGAGGAAATTATGATTACTTCTGAACCTTCTCATGACAGTTTTGTGGTGTCCAAAGCTGATAATGTGAAACTAATGCATCTGTCTTTGATACAACAAGGGACAGTTGATGGTATTGTGGTGGTAGAGTCTGGTCACATGACTCTAGAAAACTGTGTATTAAAATGTGAAGGAACAGGAGTATGTGTTCTTACAGGGGCTGCTTTGACTATTACAGACAGTGAAATAACTGGTGCCCAGGTATTTTATTTTATAAAATTTATGGCTTTATTTGGCTATATATAACTTTGAGTGATCTTAATATGTAAACAGAAGGTACCAATTGTTTTATCTTTGAATGGAATTAAGCTTGGAAACTGATAAATTAAATGAGAACAAGTACAAGCATGTCATTTTATACACTTAGTATACTTAGGAACGAGAAGGCAATGGCACCCCACTCCAGTGTTCTTGCCTGGAGAATCCCAGGGACGGGGGAGCCTGGTGGGCTGCTGTCTCTGGGGTCGCACAGAGTCGGACACGACTGAAGCGACTTAGCAGCAACAGCAGCAGCATACTTAGGAAAGTGAACTGCCAAAATAAGAAATTAGTTTTGTTGATGTGTGCTTTTTAAAAAAATCAGGAAGCAGTGGTTATAAACAGATTATGAGTCAGGTTAACAGATTTTAACAGCATTATGAAGGATTTAAAGTACCTATACATTAATTTTTATAACTACTGAGAATAATTGCTGTTAAGAGATCTTCCCTTCTGACATGATTCGGGTGTGTAGAGAGCAATGTAATGGTCCATACAACTTCAGCCTTCCTATAGGTCTAATGATTCTTTGACACAGAGTTTGTTTTCAATGTTTTAAACATTATTTCCACAATAAATTGTACTATTGTATTTTCATGTAACTTAATATGTTTAGACTGCTAATATAGAACTTCATTTTTCAAATCTAAAGAAAATTTTGGAGGTGTACATGTGTTTTGTAGATTGTTTTATTTGCTTTTAATTTACAGGGTGCTGGTGTTGAACTGTATCCTGGGAGCGTAGCCATTCTGGAAAGAAATGAAATTCATCACTGTAATAACCTCAGAACCTGTGACAGTTCAAAAAGCACCTTAGGTGGAGTTAATATGAAGGTATTCTCATATTTTTTAACATAAGAATTATAAATATTATAAAGATACCAAAATATTAGCTTCAGCCTTAAATTTTAGTCTGTTAAGTATGGTACAAGCAATTAAAATACTGTTTAGATGATAGTTGACAGGAAACAAATTTAGTCTTATAATAATTTCAACTTAAATTCTTAGTAAATAACTTTGAATATGAGAAAGGGGTAAGTTCTTTTTAGATTTTGTTTTCATTGAGCCAGACTTGTGGTATTAATACATTTAGCTAAGTAAAGCGAATCAAGAGGATAAATATATTAAGAAATATTAAGTCATTCAAAAGTTGTAAAATAATTTAAGCTAACCAATTAAAACATAAATAGCAATAATTTGTAAGTGAGATGCTTTCCCATTCTTTTCTACTTATGTAAATTCTACTTTTCTAGGTCCCTCTCTCGACTTGTATAGTTAATGATAAAGTTGAAAACTTCATATACTATTTCCTCAAACTTTTTGTAGTTAATATTACATTAATCCAGTGTGAAGAAAATAACACTTGTTCAAAACTGAGATTCAGTTTTTTTAAGGTAATGTGTGAGCTCAAGAATTAAGTTCTAGAGTTTATGAAATGTTCATTAGTTCATATTTTTATAGAAATTACTGAAAACCCAATTTCCTTGAATAATTTAACAGGTTCTTCCAGCACCCAAATTGAAGATGACTAATAATCATATTTACAACAACAATGGCTATGGAGTAAGCATTCTTCAACCAACTGAACAGTTTTTTATTGTAGCAGAAGAAGCCCTCAACAAAGGGGCTGCTTCAGGAGATAAAAGAGATGATAACATGCTCTCCAAAGTAATGCAAAATCTGAATTTGGAAATGAACAATAATAAAATAGAAGCAAACTTAAAGGGGGATATTAGAATAGTAACAAGTTGAAGCATCTGGATTTAAAGTCTTATATTTCAGATATTTAATAAATCTCATATCCCACAGAAATGGTCATTTTAATTAAATTCAAATTTTAATTACAAAAATTAAATATTTAAAGGCTTCCCTAGTCGTTCAGACGGTAAAGCATCTGCCTGCAATGCAGGAGACCCTAGTTTGATCCCTGGGTCGGGAAGATTCCCTGGAGAATGAAATGGCAACCCACTCTAGTCTTCTTGCCTGGAGAATCCCATGGACAGTGGAGCCTGGTGGGCAGCAGTCCGTGGGATCACAAAGAGTCGCACACACCTGGGTGACTGTTGCACACACCTGGGCGACTCACGCACACTAGGTGAGCTAACCTGGTTGTATTTAATGCTCTCTCACTGAAGAGCCATTGTAATGTTTTCAAAAAATGTCTTTGAAATATCACACAACATAAAAGCTAAATGGTAATACCATCACCACCCATTCCAAAAGCAAACATGGTTTAAAATTCTTTAAATTTTTTGGTCACACCATGGGGCAAGAGCAATCTTAGCTCCCTGACCAGGGATTGAACCCAAGCTCCCTGCACTGACAGCATCGCCAGGGAAGTCCCTGAGTATTGTTTCTTACAGCCTTAGTCCAATAAGAAGCATTAGGTTTTTTATGTAGTTTCTGGCCAATTTAAGGTCAATTCCTGATTCATCCCTACCTATCTGTGCAGGTAACTGGAATAAGATAACAGTTATATAGGATTAACTATAGGAAATACCAGTGAAGGCAATGGCACCCCACTCCAGTGGAGAATCCCATGGACAGAGGAGCCTGGTGGGCTGCAGTCCATGGGGTTGCTAAGAGTCGGACACGACTGAGCAACTTCACTTTCACTTTTCACTTTCATGCATTGGAGAAGGAAATGGCAACCCACTCCAGTGTTCTTGCCTGGAAAATCTCAAGGACGGGGGAGCCTGGTGGGCTGCCGTCTATGGGGTCACACAGAGTCGGACACGACTGAAGCGACTTAGCAGCAGCATAGGAAACACAAAAAGTCAAAATAAGACAAAAAACAAAGAAAATGTATTTCTTCTTTATGTTCAAGAAATCCAGAGGTATTCAGTACAGAACTAGCAGATGTTCCACATGGGTACTCAGTATTAGGTGTTGAGTGCTAGAAATTCAAAGCACTTCAGATTTCTTCTTTCGTTTGTATGGTTTTCATCCAAACTCACCACATGGTCTAAGATAGCAACCGCTGCTCAAGCCAAGCAGAAGGGATGAGACCTCTCTAAGTCATACACATTATTTCAACTTTTATGCCCCCCGCTCCCAGCCAGAATCTAATCACATGGCTCTACCTAAGTGCAAATTAAGCTAGAAAATATAACCTTTAAATTGGATTACCATGTGTGCTCTACAACAGGGTTTTTTAAGAAACTGGTCTTTTTCACTAAGCACAATTTACATTAATTTCAGGATATAAAAGGAAATAAGCACAGGCTTCAGCCCTTCGTCTTTCCTTCTGCAAATTGACTATCTGTAATTTGATCAGTCCTGGGTGTTCTTTGGAAGGACTGATGCTAAAGCTGAACTCCAATACTTTGGCCACCTCATGAGAAGAGTTGACTCATTGGAAAAGACCCTGATGCTGGGAGGGATTGGGGGCAGGAGAACGGGACGACAGAGGATGAGATGGCTGGATGGCATCACCGGCTCGATGGACTTGAGTTTGAGTGAACTCCGGGAGTTGGTGATGGACGGAGAGGCCTGGTGTGCTGCGGTTCATGGGGTCAGAGTTGGACGCAACTGAACTGAATTTAGTAGAAGTGACCCTGTGTTGCTATAATCTCTTAAGGATAAGAGAATTTAATAAATGTTGTTCCTCAATATTTCACTGAATTCAGCTTTTTAAACACAAGGTTTGTTTTTGCCAAATGACATAATTTCAGGAGGAGGCCTTAAGAAAAAGGCTCTTTATAATGAATTTAATAAGCTGTCAAAGTGGGGGTTTTCCTTTCCAATTCTCTACTTTCTTGTTTCTTCCAAAGAGTGATGGACAGACAGGCCCTTCTGAGAGTGAACAGAAAGCAACAGCCTTGCATGAACAAGCTTCTCAATCATCGGTCACCTGCCTCCTTTTGGTTGCTTCCATCGGTTTCCAACCAATTACTTCTCAGTCCAGAATACAGTTCCTCCTGCCCCCCCTTCTCAGTTCATTGAAGCATACACAAAGCATTTTTAAGGTTTTCTAAGAACTTTGATAGTTATTTTTCTCCCTCTTTTGCCTTTCCATCCTTACTTTTTTCTCTCCATAACATACTAAGAAGCTTCAGTTCAGTTGCTCAATTGTGTCCAACTCTTTGCAATCCCATGAACCGCAGCACGCCAGGCCTCCCTATCCATCACCAACTCCTGGAGTCCGCCCAAACCCATGCCCATCGAGTGGATGATGCCATCCAGCCATCTTGTTGTCCCCTTCTCCTCCTGCCCTCAATCTTTTCCAGCATTAGGGTCTTCTCAAATGAGTCAGCTCTCCCCATCAGGTCAACATCAGTCCTACCAAACAAAGCACCAATTTATCTGTAGGTTATATTTAATTCTGTAGGTTGCTGTCTGGCATGGGTCCCACTGGGCTTAAAATCAGTGTTTCTGGATGCTCTTGGGGATTTGTTTCCTTGTTCACTTGAGTGTTGGCAGAATTGTTGTTGCGGTTGTAGGATTGAGAACCGTAGTCACCTGGGGGCTACTCCCAGCTTCTAGTGACAAACCGCATTTGGGTTATGTCTTCTGTCCTCCATCTTCAATGCCAGCAACGGAATGAGTCCCTTTCCTGCTTTGAATTTCTGTCTCCCTGACCCAACTCTTCTGTCCCTTCCCTTCCACTTTTAAGAACCCGTGGTTAGATTGAGCCCACCTGGATAGTCCAGGGTAATGTCCCCATCTCCCGGTCTTCAACTTCAGTTACACCTGCAAAGCCCCTTTTGCCATGCAGGATACACATTCACAGGCTCTGGGAATTAGGATGTGGACATCTTTGAGGAGCCATTCTGCTTACCACCCATCTTAATTTTCAAAGTCAAGAGATGACAAATCCTAATCCTAATCCTACTCCTCTCAAATGGGATTTAAGAAGCTTCCTCCTCCAGGACCAACCAACACATAGCTTGTACACATTTAGAAGAGATACTGATTCAGAACCTATAGAAGAGGTTGAGATTTTTCTGGTCTGTCTTTCCCTTTTGTGCACATACCTGGCTGGCCTACTAGACTAATTTTGGAGTACAGGCATCGGGTCCTAGTAACCACTGTATTCCACACTGTTCTGTGCATTGCAAGTAGTAATGTTAACTGTTTTAAAGGAATGCTACCAACGGATCTCTGCTTATGCAGAGAAATGAGGTTTATTCTCTGCTTATGCAGAGAAATATTGCAGGACTGTTAAGGATATTTCATCATAGTTGCTGGGGATGGAAATGTTAGGATTTTGGAGGTGAAGGCTGGACAAATCAAGATGAAAAGAGTGGTGTTGGTGTACAAGGAAAAGGGATGAATTAGAACCCCTTTTTTGTAAGGGGTTTTCTTTGCTCCACTGCAATGCCAGTAGCAGCTATGGTAGTCTCAACTAAATTAAGAACAGATTGGGAACCATAATACTAGTCTCTTGTCAATTTATTAGAAGCAGTCAAAGTGGCAGGTGGCTACAAACCAAAGGACTGAAAGGACTCCTCAGCAGCACAAGGTACAAGCAGTTGCTGATTCTCTTTGCGACACACACAAGATGCGGTTAATTACGGGGTTTTCTTCAGTTTGGAAAGCTTTGTTTCTGGACAGCACTCTACTGTTCAGGAAGCAGTTTTTTTTACAAAGGCCTGATGCACAGAAAGATCTCAGCTGGAGACAGATTTGAGAGTCTATAAATAAACTGGACTTATCAGCAGTTAACCGTTGAAGGTAATCCACGAGAAGAGGATTTTGAAAATGCCACTAAAACAAAATATAAGTTGTCTAAGATCATTCACATGTCAGCAGCATTAAGATATGAACTTGGTTCTGTCTAATCGAAAAACTCTGTAATCTCTACTATACTATACTGTGCTACTGAAATGAGAAATGTGAAAATTCACTGGAAACAAAGTATATACTAAGTGTATAAATGTCTCCAATAAAATAACCCAGCTTACCAAATATCCTTTGAAATGCATTAATGTAGTTATTTGTCAAACACCTGAATATTATGCACTGGTGAAGCTTCACTTACCTTAGTTTTTTGGATTAATTTTTAAATTGTAATTACAATTAATTTTAATACTGGAAACTACTAACCAGGAAAAAAGAGAATGCTGACCTTGGTCTTAGATTTTTCAAAGACAAAGGTTGGGAAAAAGTAAAAATACTCAGTCCTAGGTCAAAAGTTTTATTCAGGTACAGAGATTCATGTCAATTGGGTACCGGCCAAGTACTTAACACAAGAATAACAACAGCATTCCAAGGCTATTTATTCTAACTACTGTAAGTAATGACATCAGTTGGTATAGTTATGAAATGAAGTAGCTTTTCCCCTGATGTTTAAAACTAATGAATGTAATTAACTGGCATTGTAAAATTATTCTAATGTGTAAGATCAACAATTAACTATACATGGCCAGTATTCAATGTAATACTTTATTTTCTATCGTATTAAACTAAAGTCAAGAAAATATCAAGTATTTTAAAGACAATTCTCAACTCCTGAAAGAAAAAAAAATACAAACTGTGGTACCTTTATTATAGATTATATTTTACATAATATAAACAAAATCACTAATATAACTAAATGTCTAGTAGTTTAAGCTACAATGAACTACAGAACAGGTGGAAAATGGGTTTACTTACTGGCAGCAAATAACTTGAGAAAATGGGTAGCATGCTTTTCTAAACTGTCTTATGCATAGACACTGACATAACTAAACTTTAATAGCCTCCACCTCTTCCTTGTCCAAAGTAACCACCCCCATAGCCCCCTCTGCCACCTCCTCGCTGGAATCCTCCAGATCCTCGGTATCCTCCTCCACTCTCCCCTCTGTAGTCTCCTCCTGACATACCTCTATAGCCACCTCGAGAAAGCCCTCTAAAACTGCCACCCCCGCCACCGCCGCCGCCACCACCACCTCCACCATAGCTTCCCCGAAAGGAGTTGGTGGCACCCCCATAGCCACCGCCACTGTAGCTGCCTCTACCACCATAGCCTCCACCACCTCCATAGCCTCCAGTGCCATAGCCTCCAAGGCCATAGCCCCCACCGCTGTAACTAGAACCTCCCCTTCTATATCCACTTCCATTGTCATAACGAGCCATCTTGGGAGGACGAGGACCATCTCCATACCTAGGAAAAGCACAAAACCACCACTTTAGCAAAGCATCCTGAATACTTCTGAACTAGTCACAAAATATTAACATTTAGTCATACTTGAATATTTAGTACACAAAGGGAATACAGCCAAATGCACAAATTAAGCTGAAATGAAATAAATCTGCTAAACTCGAAGATAGACACAAGAGGAGACATATCTATAAATAACTGTTTTTCTAAAGTTCTTACTGGTTCATTCTAAAAATCTTAAAATTTTGGCATGTGCTTACAACTTTCACTCATCTCAAACACATGGCATTCTAAGAAAGTTAATAATTTGACCTGGCAATAAATTATTTGACCTTTACCACAAAATATTTTCCTGTATTAATTCTGAAAAATGTTTTTGCAAAATGCCTTCTGGTAATTTACTTACATCTAAATCGGCTTCATATGGCAAAGAAAGGAGGGTAATGAAAAACTGCAGAAAATCAAGATGTCTCACCAAAATGTCAATTTAACATACCCCAATCTGCTCATTCCTCCTGTGCAGCTTTTCTTAAAGACGCTAGCATTACCAATTCAGCTGCTGTCCAAGCCAGAAACATGGTGGGAGCTGTCTTCATTCTCTCACTACACTGCTCTCCCCATTTTAATCCATCACCAATACTTATGACTCTATTGCAAATCTTTTTAATCTAGTTACTTTTCATTTCAATTCCCCTGACTGTAATTCAGACCACCATTTTATTCACACAACCTAACCTCTTATTTCTACCCTATCCTTACTAGTTCCTGGTCTTTTGTCCTTCACAGAGCAGCTTGTATGTGAAGCCTTCTTCATTACCACCCCTTCCTGACAAAAGTTTTATCTCCTGAACATCTATAGTACTGCATCTATACCATGCCTGGGACACGTATTTTCCATCTTTCTTTCTGAAGATTCTTTCTCAATTATTCTATACAACTGACCTTGGGGGCAGACCACAGTTATGAGAGCACCGTTTCAGGAGCCATCCTGTCTGCCTGAGAATCCAACTCTACCATTCACTAGCTGGAAGATCTTGGGTTTTAACTTCCCTGTGCTTAGTTTATTCATTTATATTAAAAGGGATAATGATCTACCTACATCACAGGTGGAAAAACAAACGAATATCAGAAAAGCCCTTAGCACAGTGTGCCACACCCTTAGTACTATGTTTGATTAATTCAAAGGAAAAGTTAACTCAGTTATAACCAAAACAGAATGCCAGAATCCATAAAACACACAGCATTTCTGTATAGTAAGTCAACACTTTAAAACCAAATGCAGTTAAGTGATTTTTGATGGGGAAATTGAAAAATATTTTTGAATGACAAATTTTAATGACTGTATATTAGATACTGTTATTTTAACACATTTTTGGGGTGTGATTTGTAGCTATGTTCTTAAAAGATACATGAAGCATACTGATGTAAAATGTCATAACACCTGCAACTGAATCACAAATGATTCAACAAAAGTATGTGTGTAATATATATATCAAAGCACGTGTCACAAAATGCTGACAATCATTGAAACCTAAGTTAACAGAGTTCATTGTACTACTGTTCTGCCTTTTCTACAGGTATCAAAAATTTTGAGAGTAAAAAGCAGTGGGCAAAGAAAATTTTTAAAGGTGAAAAAAAAAAGAGGTAAATAAAACATTTTAAAGGTTAAACTCTGATGCTTTTCATTTGAAGCAGCAGCAGTTTAACCCCTCATCATTCTTCCTGTAGAGATGGCAAAGCAGTTCTGTGGGAAGAGGACTGTCTGGGTCTGTCACTTTTTTTCCTGTCATGGGACCTATCCTGGACTCTGTATGTACTTCCAAGGTCTCTATCTCTAGCATGCACTGCTGTAACATATCATTAACACACTTTCTCTGAATGTGTTAACCAGAACTAAACTTCATTTAGAATGTGTATAGAATTTTAACTTAAATAACAAGGCCTCCATAAACTAAATGTAGAGTAATATTACTGTCTCTTCTGCTTAGTTCAAAGAAAAGTTACTGTGGTACCCACCGTGTAGTGCCAATCATAAGGTTGATACCAGCAGCTGAGGGCCGAGAGATTTGGCGAATTGTGTTCAGCATACGTTCATTAACAGGATCCAACTGGCTGATGATACCAGGCTGTTTGGTTACTTCAACAACCAGAGCCTCCATGGCTGCTCGAAGAGCAGTGATACAGGCAGCAGCATCATGAGATATTTGCAGTCTGATCCTAAATTAGGGAAAAATGATTAAAAATGAGAGGAGATACACACAGAAAAAGACTATTATCTCCCAGTTGCACCCATGGCAAGTGATGGGATAAATTTAACTTCTTTTCCAAGTAACAGTACTTTCAACAAATGTAATGGCCCTAGATTTAGCAAACACAGGTATAAGAGCAACAATAAGCTAAACCAACTTCTTAAATTTCACTGCTAGCTACTGGCAGGAGTTGTGAACCATGAAGTCTACCAAGTGAAGTACGCTTAGCAATACAGATCACTTCAGCCTCCAATAAAAGAGTGAAATAACAGACTCAGAGTTCTGTAAATTTTCATGTATATGACTGAGTCTACTAACCATTAAGTTCTGTTCAATTCTGCCAAGTGCTTACTACAGATACCACTAGTCTCTAAGCAATATGAAGCGTACATAAAAAACAGGCATCCAAATTCCAATTAGATTCTAACTCCTTAGGTGGTATTCATGGCAGTGGAGGGGGCTCCAATGAATAATGCAGCAGTCCCCAACCTTTTTGACACCAGGAATCGATTTTTGTGGAAGAAACTTTTCCCACAGACTGAGGTGGTGGTGGGGATGGTTTGCGATGATTCAAGTTGGGGGGATGGTTTGCGATGATACATTTACTATGCATTGAATTTCTATTATTACTACATCAGCTCCACCTCAGACCAGGCATTAAATCCCAGAGGGTGGGCACCCCTCATTTAATGCATCTGCCTCTACAAGTATAATCAATTTAAGACTTCATTAACAACTACGAATCATAAGCCTAGGATATACTACTCTCTAAAAAAGACAGTGTTATAAAACACATTGTTTATGCCATCAAATTCTGCCATAGATTAGCAGCTGAATTAAACTACATTTCAATTATAAGAATTCAGGTAAGTTCACATCTGAAAATCCATACCAGTCGTCTACAACCACAAGCTGTCCATCAGACATAACTTTCTTGGAGGCAAAGAGAAGCAGCTGCAAGGGGGTGACTAAGGTCATGCCTTTAGCAGAGATGGCCCGAGTTCGAATCTGAAGATAAAGAGGCAAGAGGAAAAAGCAGACATTCCAACTGTCAATCAACTACCATATAATAATAATAATGAACTAAAACCCATGTCCCCACTACACATTAATAAAGTAATCTGGATTTTAAATGTAAAAGTTTTCTAAACCTCTCTTTTCTTACCTTTTCACCAAATACAAAGAAGGGAGATGGGTACTTCATGTCTTGGCTGCTAAAAGGACAATTAACAGACGACTTGTGGATAAGTGCATTACGCCCTTCAGTGGTGAGAATCTTTCTCTTCTCCTTATGGTAACACACATTGGGGTACACACCAAAGGCCAGGAGAGAGATAACAACATCCAGATTATTGTCTGGTCCAGTGTTAGTAAACACTTGTGTCAGTAAACACTCTGTAAAGAGGAAGGAGATTAAAAAAAAAAATCAAGTATCTGGCTAATTCTAACATTGAATTTACCAAAATTAAATGACAATTGTAAGAATTAACTCCTCCCTCATTCTCTTTTCAAATAACCCATCTAACTGCCTCTGTTCTTAGCATTCTTGCACTCAGATTAATGCCAGGAGAAATTCTGCTGAGTCTTCACAATTTTAGTAAAATTAAAACATCTGTTTTCTTTTGTAGACACAACTAAGCTTGAAGTATTTAAAAACAGATGCCCCAATTAACCATCTCCTCTCAGATTAGAGCTAGACTGGTATGACCAGTATTCCACCTGCTGCTCTTAAAAAGCTGTTCCTTCTACAAAGTTGAAATGATGACCAAGAAGAACACACTAGAAAAACGCTGATGTTTTCACCCAAACAATGCTTTATGCCCAGCCCATCACACAGTAAGTATGATGGTAAGAGCGTGGATAAACTTTGTTCCAAAAAGCCTGTATACCAGTCTTATAAACTTCTGAACTGAATGAGTGTGGACAAGTAATTTAAACCCTCTGGCCAGCTGCTTCACCTGTACAAAGGGGGTCATATCTGCATCTCAGGAATTTTGTAAAGAGTCTATCATACAAAAATGCCCTATTTTCCTTCCATTTTGATTTTTGAAAGTACAAATTTAGTCAGTTTACAACACAAGAAAAATGTTTAGCTATTTAGATATGGCCCAGAAGGTAGTCCTTCTGTCTCTCAACTAGCTGTTTCTGGTTATGTGTTCCAATTCTCAATGTTTCAGAAAATTAACTCTGTCTCAATCTAGTTGGAGAAGTACAATAGTTCAAATTCACACAAGAAATGAACAGTTGGATTACTATTCCAATATCAGATATCAAAGTCCTCTATGATTAGGTGTCCATTAAAACTTACTCAAAGCCAATTAAAATTTAATGCAATAGAGTTTATTTCATATCTAAGAATGAACAGATCAGCAAATTAATACATCACTTCACAAACCACTACCTGAGGTTAATTCAACAAACTGCTCATTCTAGAAGTACAAAAAGCTAGGCCTATGTTTTTTACAAAGTAAATGGATTAGAAATAACACACCCTTCCACCTAAAAAAAGACAGTGATGTGTAACTGATTCACTTTGTTGTACAGCAGAACCTAATACAACACTGTAAATCAACTACAATCCAATAAAAACAAAACCTCCCAAAGCAGCACAACTCTCAAAACATCTATTCATCATCTGTGTACAAAACTGTAATCTGAACATTATAACCTTTTGCATCCTTAAAAAAAATTCAATTCATGTGAAAAACTGATCATCACCAGAGTTCAAAAAACTAAGAAACAGCTAGGAATACAAAAAAAGCAAAAGCCTTATGTTTAAAGTTAAAATATACTGGACTGTCAATGTGAATGTATAATATTAAGGTACTTTAGATATGAGAATCTTACCTTCTGGAAATCCAGAATTAATGAGAATCTCTTTGAGCTGAACTTTGGCTTCCCAGGTCATTCTTAGTGTTGCCATATTGAGTCTTTTGTGCTCACAAAAACGTATCTCTGCTTCTTCTCCACCCATTCTAAACAAACAGGTTAAGAAGTTATGCTCAAAGCCTAAGAACTAGATACAGATTACAAACTAGACAGTTCATTCAAATCTTACAAATCTTTGTCTTTCAAGCCCATACCTAGCATCATCCCAAGCCTGGAATACTGATAAAAGGGCCACATGATCAGAAAATCGGTTTCCAGCAAAATTTCGATGGATATAACCTAGTCGCTTCCCTTCACTGATGAACGGCTCTGGAAAGCAGGTGGCCGCAGAGATGGTGCAAATAGCGTCTCCCACACTGAAAAAGACGGGAAAACTTGGTCCAAACCACATTCTTGTTCCAGCAACTCGGCAGTACAGTCAATTGTGGGTCAGGGTATTAGCTATCATATTGCTTTTTTAGTACTGAAATTGGTTTAACAAAGAATTTTACAGCTGCTTTCCAGATGCAAAAAGAAAAAAACAAAATGAACTTTGATGTTAATAGAACTGACCAAGTATTATATTTTCCTTTCCCATTCTCCCTCATTTTACTAAATCTCCTAATCTTCAAAACTTGTGAACAAAATATACCCGTTTTCCTAACCTTTCTCTTTCTTGGACAGCTGCTTAACCTCCTAGAAGAAACGCACTTCTCTTGATAAATCTGTGCTCTTCGTCTCAACAAGTTAGGCCCAGGTATCCATCTACTAGAACAGTCTCTTCTCATTTCACTTTGCTCAGTATCTGAAGTATGCCACTTCTCTACTGAGGAATATTTTTCTATTTGGGCCCATCCTGTTTTTACTGGGAAGGGGATAAAATTCTGAAACTGTTTTACCATTTAGCCGTAAGCAATAAAACAAAGTACTTACTAGAAAATACATCCCATTATCATCATTTTGCCAAAACGAGGCTCAATGGGGAGTTTAGCCAGGATTCGTCCTAGAGGAGTCAACTCATCATTGGCATCTAACGCATCAAGTTCTGTGGGGAGAGATTTCTTTGTGAGCAGAAACAGTAACGAATACCCCCTCAATCCTGGCAAAGATGAAACTTAACTTTACAGATTAAGTTTCAGATACTGACTGAAGTTTTCAACATTTGTCAAGCCAACTGCCAGCATCACGCCCATATCAACAATTCTCTTCACTCAGAAACAGAACAAAATTAATGAAGAAAGCACTAGAATTAGGCCCTGTAGACTGTAAAGCTGAGTACCATCCATGAGAAGTCTATAAGTACAGTAACAACTGTAATAGGTGCATAAAACATGCTGTAACAAGTCTGACACCATCTGTTAATAATTTTTAGAAAGAAATGAAATCTGGAGAATAAATTTCTGAAGTTCACATAGCAGATGAGCATGAGATTAAAAATTCAAATTGGCTCCAATGTTATTTTTCCCCACTATACACTGTTTCTCTAAGTGTGATTAGAAAACATGGAGGTTCTAAGAGATGTACAAAAAATGCTGTGGGCATCATGAATAATTCAGTGTCTGATCTTAAATACTGGTTGAGAAATAACATCTGCCTTTTCTCCATTTTTTTCCCCAAATGAGACTCATATTACTCCTTTCTTACCTTATATGGCTCATTTTATATACCGATCATACTAAGTACATTAAGCAACACTGGAAGTTTTACTATCACAGTCCTGTGGACTGTATCCTCTTCTTGACTCCTTTGTGTGTTGTCAGGACAAGACAGATGGTGTAATTCACATGAGTTAGGCAGATCTGTATTTGTGGGTACCTCTAAGTGTGTGCTCTGCTTCAATCACAGCATCCAAAGGCGGAGGTTCAATTGCCTTGGCCAGAAACTGGCCAATTCCTCCCAGACGCAGAAGTTTTATGCTCAAAGCAATTTCATGCAATGGTGTTCGGAACATCTCTGGTGTCATGTGGGTTTCGAGTCTAAGAGAAAATAAGCATAAAATAACCATCTTCTTTTGTGTACACATGTGTTAATTAACAAAAACCTTGCAGAGAGCTAATCAGACCCTTCTCTCATCCTTTCATAATTACCAAAGAACACTTATATTTACTACAAAGACTCTCTTGGACAAGACACTCTAACCTTTTAAAATTTTATTAATAAAAACTACACAAATAAATTAACAACAATAGTATTTACTGAGAGTTTACTGTGTGCCCAGCACTGTTCTCAATACTTTCCATTACTGACATACTTAATTCTCGAACAAATCCTATGGAGTTAGCCTTATACTACCTTTTTTTCCCCACTGAGGAAAGAGACACAAAAAGGTTAAGTAACTTAATCTCATTTTGTAGAATGGGGAAATAAAGACCTAAAGAGCGTGAATGTTTAAGGTTATGTGATACATTAGGTACAAATAATATTAAAATGCAGGTCCCTACATTTCTAATTCAGGCTTATTCTACATGAACTATTTGTAATGAAGATTCAGAGGGACCATCTGGAGGTGAATGCAAACATTTCTGGCAAGACTTAGATCAGCTTAAATTAGGCTTACATAAACGCATATGGCATACCTATACTTTATCTTACAGAAAAAAAGAACAAAAATCTCAGATCTATTCATGCTGTTACTAGCTGTGAGCTGATTTTACTCCAAGTTGTTTCTTCAGTTCAAGGGAGAATCCAACCTTTAAAAATAACTAAGTATCATGTTGCAGCCAGTTGCCTGTAATAATTTCTGATGCTCAAATAAACCTACATTTACAATTACTAGGGAGCCATGCTACCAGTATAAAAACAAATGAAAGCTCTGATTTTTATTCAGTTTGTTATATACATCTAGACCTAAATTAGTCTGGCCCACAATTCTTCATTGTGGTAAATACACACATACCTCTAACTTACCTTTATTATCAACTTATTAAAACTAATGTACACCACACTGATTTCCAGAAAATATACAACTAAATAGATATATTAAGTCTATAATTCAAGGACAGTATTTTTTAGTTTAAAAAATTGGGGGGGAGGTTGTGGGGAGGCACACAGGGAATACAACTTGATTTTGAGAGCCAACAAACTGAGAAGATGGTGCACTTATGCCCCAGAGAAGCACGTTAAATCTACTGGTCTCACCCACTAACATTCCCCAAAGGCTTTGTGGTATAAATGGAAATGGACAAGGCATTGACAGACTTGGATTTCAGTACTGGAGAAGTCTGCTAAGCTCCTTAGGCTCTGGTTTCCTTTAGGTGAACAATGCCCTCTGTGTCTCACACACATGAGGCGGATCATATGACAGAGGTGATGTGCTGGGTGGCTGTGGGGTCTATAAACACAAAAGTGTTATTATTTTAACATATTTTTTCAGAAAGCTAATCATTTCATAAATATCAGTACTATATCTTTTTAGGGTGGGGTGAGGAAAATATGTCATGCTTTTAAAAGATTATCAACAAACAGTACACCAGTATCAAATATGCCACTGTTGATAATTTCTAATTTCATCTCATTCTCACCATAATCTTATATCTAAGCTAAGTTTCCTGCAATGAACTTAACTGAAAGCACTATATACTGAGTTCATAAGTTATGTCAGGGCAGAGGTGTGGGGAGGGGCTGTATGCGTAAAAAGACTGAAAGAAAATCTTCCTTCTTCACTCAAGAATTGGTCTTACCTCTCAAAACGAGCTCGGCTACAGAGGTGAAAGCAGAATCCAGGGCGTACACGGCCAGCTCGTCCTTTCCGCTGCTCAAGGTTTGTTTTAGATGCCCATACTGTAGCATAATTGGTCATATTGTTGTGAGCAGTGAACAGCTTCACTTTTTGCCTAAATAGGAATGGGCGGTTAATTCTAACACTCACATGACTATCAATACATGGCTATTATATTTCCACTAAGTGACAGGTGCGTCCAGATATTTAGGCCTACCTGCAATGTCTGTCTGTGAGCAGCGCCAAGAATTTGACTCTGCACTCTCTAAGCTGCCAACTTACTATGAGGTGATATAACACACACGTGCCACTTGCCAGCTGGATGATCTTGGCCAAATTACTAATCTTTCTGTGACTCATTTTCCTCATCTGAAAACGTGTATAATACTCGCACCTACCTCCCAGTGTTTTTACATTTTGTGAATTAATGAACATATAGCATTTAAATAGGATATGGCACATATACACAACTAAGTGATAATTATTCAAGCCAATTCTATTCCAAAGTTTATAACTGTTAGGCAACCTATGATCTAAAGACTATGCGCTAAACTGGAATATGCAGTACTTCTAATGACCTCACCAAGCGTTGTCAGCAAGGTACTTTTGGAGCACTGTAGCAAACTTGAAATTTGTCAATGTCACACACAAGCAGCTGTCACTAAATGACTGAGGTTGGCCTGACATGGGCACTGGAAAATCTTTTTCAACTTCCAGGACAGGCTTAGGAACGACACAGAGAAGACAAGCAGCACAAGCTGGCTAGACAGAACCAAGCTTTGACGTTCCTGTCCTCTCTGTGTGTTACTTTACCTGTAACACAGTGCCTCCCTGGCTGTTTCCTAGGCCATCTCATACAAACACAAGTCTTAATTCCAAGCGAGTGTCCTGCAAGTAGGACATTTGTCACAACCTAAATACTGGATATCTTTACACACCAAACAGCTCACTATTGTAGTGCAGTGGTCAATGGCAACACCCAATGGCATATGAGAAAAACACCAGCAGATAAAAATAGTGAGAAGCAGCCAGAAGCTAACAATAAGCTCTGTCACTTTCTACTATAACTGATATGATGATCAACACCAAGAAGCACTCAGTACCCTGTAACTCAGTACATACAGATACAGCACAGTAATTTTGATGGTAAAAGAACAGTTTTAAAAATCAAGTGTTCTGATTCTGTTAACAGACTTTAGACACTACACAGAACTTTTTAAAGACTTCTTATATCCCAGGCAATGGGTTCCGTGTGAACTTACTTGCATGAGTCAATGACATAAACAACATCATTTATGGTAATGCTTGTCTCAGCAATATTTGTGGACAAAATAATCTGTGAAGAAATGATATTTTAAAAATTACACTTAGGAAAATATTTTATTATGTACTCAAAAAGAATGATCTGCCTATGTAGTAAGTGACAATAGAATTACAAAAGTTTTTTTTTTTTTTTAATCACTCAATGACTGGATAACTGGAAAAACCACTAAATTCATGAAGAAAAGACCTGTGTTTTTCTTCCTCAATTTAGATCATTTACAACTTTTTTGGATAGCTCTTTGAAGGTCTGTCTCATTTAATATCTAAGGCACTTGCAACCCTGTTACCTTGGTTACTCCACTTGGTACTGGATCAAATACTTTGCGCTGCTCCTCTCGCGGAATCTGAGAGTGCAGAGGCAGAATCTGATACCGGTGGCTCCCTGTAACAACATGACAAAGTTCAGGTCTCAAGAAGGAACCCAGTTTCAAACTGCCTACATTATGTACTTTTTAATCAAAAATTGATACATTAAACTTTCTTTTCACATACTGGCTAAGGAACAAGCAAAGTCATTCATTTCCCACTCTCAAATAGTTGAAAATTCAAGAAAGACTCATACCAAAATGTGGATTCATTTCCAAATGCTTCTGCATAGTATAAATCAAATTCCAGCCAGGCAGAAAGACCAACACCGCTCCAGGAACATTAAGGGTCTCAATGTACAGAAGTAGAGCTTCAATGAGTTCAAAAGGAGTTTCCTTTTCATTCAGTTGAGCCATGCTTATCCTTGTTTCTGCCCCATATTCATCACCACAGATCAGGTTGCAATTTGCCTGGAAAAAATAGGGAAATATATTTTGAACTGTCTCAATCACCACAGCTCACAACTGGATACATGTGTTCTCAATGTTCAAATGACACCTAAATATCCTTATTATCTCTAGCTGTTTAGTTGTATTTAGGATATAGAGAAATTTCATTTTTAAAAATGTAAAACCACTGCATCCTGGCTTATTGAATTTCTCCACTGACCAACATGTCCCATAGGGCACGACTAAAATTCAAAGCACAAACTCTTCACTTGACTGAAGCTACTAATGGCTCTTTCTACCAAGTTTCTCTCTTTTGACTATAAACTTGGTTTTTCAAAAATTATTCTCCTTACCAATTAACGAACTGCTTCTATGATACTCTCTTTGTATCAATTACTGTATAATTACTTTATATATATACAATGCTTCTCTGTGTAATTTCCAGACTCATCTCACCCTAAATATTAAGTCCTTTAATTCTAAAATGAGTCCTGCAGACAGGATATTGGATCACCTTCATCTGAAATACTATGGTTGGTATTTTCCAAAAAGTGTGCCTGAGAAACAAAGATAACCCAAACCTTCAGTAAGGAGAAAAAAACTTGTTATGATTCCCACCCCCCCATAAATTTTCTAATTCATCAGAAGATTTGAGAACGCAATTCATAATATAATTCATTTATATCTTCAAAGTGTCTGATTAAAACTACCAATCCCCAAAAAAAAAAAAAAAAAAAATCTGAGGTTATGTTTATTACACTCTACATTGTTGGCTGCCTTGTAGTCTTCATTCTGCTCACATTTCCAGACTTAAGATGCGTTTTAAAATATCATTGGTCCAACTTAAGCACTATGAAGTGTCAACTTTTCTTTCCTATTTCTTCTTAGGAAATCCCTCATTATCCCCCACTTTAATACTCTCTCCATGTGCTAATGTCATCACCATATAGTCTGTGTAACCAAGGACTACAACTGCTGCTTCTTAAAACTTTCCTATACATATGGGTCTCCTGGAGATCTTAAAATGTGGATTTTGATGTAGTACATCTGAGATGGGGTACAAGACTGTACCTACCAGTTTTCCAGGTGCTATGGCTCATGGAATAACAGAGCAGCAAAGTCATACAAAATAGTTACTAAATATCCTCCTCTTTCCTTTTTTCTAGAACCTTTATGCCAGGGATAAAACTCGTTATGAGAAAAACTTTTCACTGAATGTGGAATTTTTTGGAGTAAAATACATCAGTGAATTCAAATACATCAGTGAATTCAAAGATAATATTATAGTCAATTTTTAGAGGTTTTTTTGTAAAGCTAACTCGTTGCATATTTTTACTGAACTCATTCTCTTTAATAAAAATTTTGCCCATAATAAAAATTCTTCATTAAATTCACTTACATCATCATCCTCACCACCATCATCATCCTTATCCTTCTTCTTCTTGTCCTTTGGTGGAGGAACAAAGTGGGTCATCTGAATACAATCTTCCAAAAAGTATTCTGCCAGGACAATGCAGTCAGGTAAGTAACAGCAACTTTCAGAATGAGCAGTCTTTAAAACTCATCCTCTAATTCACAATTCAAAATTACTTTCATGCCCTTCAATCTGATTTTTCACAACTGCCAAGGCATTTCAGGGGCAATAACCTGTTTTCCCAACCAAATTCAGTGTTCCCATTTCTTAAACCATGAAGGAGGGGGTGAGGTATCTCTCATACATACATGTTCCCACAAAGCCAGTTAGGGTGTCCACTAACATTCATGGACTGCGTACTGTGTTCTATGTTGTATACTCCCGTGGTGTGGTACATGTGGACAGAAATTAATAATAAACCATAGTCCATCCTTATAAAATGGGTTCCTTCCAGTTACTACTCTAAAGAAGGACCTCAGTGCAAAGGCTGGACCATCTACTGATTAATTATGCTCCTGAGGTTCTTTCAAGTGTTCCAGAAGTGTTCTGGAAACGTCTCATACTCTAAACACTTCCCCACTACACCAAAGAGCCCCAGAGTACCATTCTCATCACATTATAGCAAAGGTACATATCAACATGACTCCTCACTGTGATATTAACCTGATCATGGTGAGGCAGTGTTTGCCAAGTTACTTGTTTCCCCATTTCCCTATGTTACTCTTTGGAAGCAAGTCATTAAGCAGAACATCCTGAAGATATAAAGAGTTAAAGAGTCACTTTTTTGAGTATCTACATAATTTTTTCTGTAATTCTTCGTATGAGAGCTGTCTTTATTATCCACATATTTATTCAACCACTGCATAAATTAATCAGTTCAGTTTAGTTGCTCAGTCGTGCCTGAATCTTTGTGACCCCATGGATACCTATTTTTATACTTCAGGTTAAATCCAATACTATGTTTTTTTATTTTTCTGTTCCAACTATTCCATTTTTGGCCACCGAGAGCTTACAGTTCACTCCTATGTCCCTCTGACTCCTTCACTGTTTTTAAGCACTTCCTTACTTTCTGGTACTACAAGATGTTTCAGGCTCATCTTGTGTATTCCCTGCCTCAGAATCAGTTTTCTTTAAGGACATCTGGTTCCTTTAATTGGAGAATGGTACTGGAAACAAGATCTGGGTATCATACTAGAATGTCATTACTTCTAGGCGTGTTCAGCAGACAAAGCTAGGAAATATATGTATATAAATTCATGGATCCAGACTTGTCTGCATTTATTTACTTCTATTAGAACATGAGTTATTACAGATGTCTACAACTGTAATCCAATACCACAGAATTTATTCAAGTCTTCCCTCATATTCACCTATATAGCCTCTCACTACAGCAGTTAACCTGGTTCTCACCATCTGCCATCCACTTATTTTCTGAATCCCAATATGCATGCAAAGCCATTTGGGAATTACTAACTGTACCCTCATGAGATATGAGTGCACTGACTTCTATTTCAGAGCTATTTTTACCTTTTAATTTCCAAAGTTAGCATCTTGACATAGCTCTTCACCACTCCATATGTACACTGAAAACTTTTTAGCTTATTTTCCTGTCTTCAAATTAGACTGTACCAAGTAATTCATTTTTAAAAACAAGCTACTAGATGACTATCATAGAGTATGGTGATGATAAAAATCTTCCAAATAAAGAAGCTCTTAACAATCAGAAATGCATGAACTTGACAAACACTCACCTTAACCTTGTTTCAAAATCTGCCTGCTCTGCACTACAAAAGATTGATTCTCTAGTTAATTTGGCCCTGGCAGCTTAAACTTTTAACAGCATTTTCCATGAATATATATAGGCCACAGTAATTTACATTTGACTGTACAGAATCTTTAAAGTTTAGCTATTAAGTAAAGGACAGACAATTTACTGGATACGTAAACTCCTCAAGTTGTGATCATTCACTACTGCTTGACTAAAACCCCAAGAATGTTATGATGTATTTGATACCCTAATTTAGACTTTATTTTAAACATCCTTGAGATTACTCTTATCTCTGGGATTAAGGAAAACTACACACTACTGCACAAAATATGTTCACCCTCCCACCCTACTCCCACAATATTTACCTTGAACTGGGAAAGTCCTCCCATAAACTTCAATGATTGGGCAATTAAAGAAATATTCACAGAACATGCTAGTATCAATCGTAGCAGACATGAGAACAATGCGAACTTCAGGATAAGCCTGAACGACATCACGCAGCACTACCAAAAGGAAGTCAGTCTGTTAAAATATAAACACAAATGGAAAAACAAATGAATTAAGAAGTCCTTGCTCATGAGATACACCTAGTCTGAGTTATATAAGCACATGGTATCAGTGAAATTTTTTTTTTTAGGTGGCTTGTAAGATGAGGGATTACAGTGGAATGCAGTAACAGTACTTTTTAACAACAGTTCTAGCCTATTCGTTGTGGGGATTCGAAATGAGTGCTATCAGGGTAGGGGAAGGGAGAAGAAAAAAATTTAATTAGAGGAAATTTTCAATGAAATTTACATTTTCAGTTACACAAACTTTAACTAAAGAAAGGGGGAAAGTCACGATGAGCCCATAATCAGTTTTCCAATCACCTCCCTAATCTTAAAAATGTTGAAAAGGTTGTACTTAGTCCATTTAAACAAACAATGATCAAGGCACTTATTTAATAATGTAGAGTTTCCATCAACCTACCAAACAATAATAAAGGTGGATCTCTGACAAACTTTTCTCTGGTAATATGGTCTTCAATTGGAGAAGGTAATGGCAACCCACTCCAGTGTTCTTGCCTGGAGAATCCCAGGGATGGCGGAGCCCGATGGGCTGCCGTCTGTGGGGTCGCACAGAGTCGGACACGACTGAAGCGACTTAGCAGCAGCATGGTCTTCAAATCCATCATTCTGCCCCCCCAAGCTAAAGAGAACCATCATTCTGAATCTTTTATTATTCCTTTTCATATACCTTTCCTCTTATCTATATTTGTATCTAAATACATATACACAGACATACATATGCACGAATACATCGAATTTTTAATTTTACCTATTCTTAACTTTATAAGAGGGTACGATATTCTATGTCATCTTTTGGGATTTCCTTTTTCAAACACCATGGCACTGCTAAGATTCACCCACGTGTGTTACCAGTCTGACAAAACTACTTAAATATCACGATGTGTGTATATACCCGTTAATTCATCTGAAGATTTCTGGGGATGCCCTCTGCAGGCATCTGGGTTGTTTTCAGGATCTTAATCGTCCAGACATTTGCCCTCTGAACATTCTTGTGTGTACCTCCTGTGGTACGTATCCAAGCTTCCATGAGTAAGCGTAGGTGTGGAACTGTACTGAGAGGGTGTGAAATGCTGAACTTTGGGAGATAATGCTCAAATATTTTCCTAAGGCATTTCACCGGTTCATAAACCACCAGGAACAATGGATGAGAGAGCCTGATGACATTTATATTCTTCAATACTTGGTATCATCACTTGTATTTTATTAATCAAGTGGATATAAAAGAGAAGTATCTTATGGTCTTAGTCTGTACTTTCCTATTCACCAATGAGACCAACACCACACATCATGTCTATCAGCCAAATGTAACTCCTCTTTTCAAATTTCTCTACTGAGCCATCTGTACTTTTCTTACTAATTTGCAGGAGGTGTTTATATATTACTAATCCTTTGTTGGCTATATTGCAATCTTCAAGCTTGTGGTTTTCCTTAAAGTATCTTTTGAATGAACAACTGATCTTAATTTAGATGAATACATCAGTCTTGTTTCACGGCTAATGCATCTCATGTCTTAAATTCTTCTAGGAGGACTGGACTACTGTTGCCCCATAAAGTTGTGGCTACTGAGGACATGAAATATGCCTGATCTAGACTACGATGTGCTCTAAGAGCAGGATACACAGATTTTTGAGGACCTAACATGAAAAAGAAAATGCAAAAAACCTTGATATATATTTTATATTGACCACATGATGAAAATTTTAAATATACTAAGTTAATTTTATATTTCTCTTCACCTTTTAAAATATGAGGCTAAAAAATTAAAAATCACGTGTGGGTCACATTATATTTTTACTGGGTACTGCTGTTTAGATGTCTAGTTACATATTCTAGTTTAGTTTTAAAATTGCTTTTGCACTTAGATCCTTATCTACCTGCAGGTGATCTTTATATTTGGTTATGAGCTAAGGATCAAAAGCCAAGTATCTCCTTACAGATGCCCATTTGTTTCCAGCTCCATTTCTTGAATAGTCCATTCCCTTTCCCACTGATCTAATGTGACGTCTATCACTCATTCTACACCACCAAAGCTGCAAGCAACACAATCTGTTTTTACACTGTTACTCCGTTGATCAAACTGTCACCCCCCGTGCCACACTATCTCAATTACTAGAGCTTCAAAGTAAGTCCCAACATCTGCAAAGCAAGAGCTTTCATTCTGTCCTTCTATAGGAGTCCTGGTTATTTTTGGCCATAAATCTTCCCTATTTACAATTGAAAAAAAAAAAAAACCTTCCATCAAAAAAACAACCTACTGGAAATATGATTAGACATTCAAACATGGATCAACTTCAGATGAACTGACATAAGTCCTTCTAGCCATGAACACAACCTGCTCTTTTCTAGTATTTTGTTATGAAGTTCCATTTTTTCTACAGAGGTTCTGCATGTCTTTTTGTTGGAGTCAGTCTTAGGTGTTGAACATTCTGATTAGTGCAGTGTTATCTTTTTAGTTAGTTTTCTAGCTGTTGGTAACATATACAATGCAACTGACTTTTGTATATTAACTTTTTATCCAGCCACACTGCTAAATATTTCTAATAATTGGTCTTATAAGTTCTTTGGGGTTTTCACTCTTAAAGTGACAAGTTTAGATTAGGTACATCTGAAAGAGAACAAAGTTTCTGCCAAGTTGTTTTTCCATTTTTACTGAATGAACAATATATTAATATAGACCTGACAAGCTTTCAAGAAAAGCTAATCAAAACCACTTATTTGGGGGGAAATTAGTAACAACAATCCATGTTTCTAGTATGATCTGGAATAATTTAAACTCGAAGAACATTTGTGTTACCTATTAGTAAAGGTAATACTGAAACATTTAATTTTGATTAATTAGAGGGGGGAACCTTGCATTTTCAAAGGATTTTGAAGGACAAAAGCAGCAAATATGTTATCCAACCAAACAGCTAGATTTGTGATCTAAAAAGGTCATCCAGGCAAACTTTTTTTATTTGTTGAAGCACAACGGTAAAGACCAATTTTGTTACAACTAAATATGATTAACAACAATGGCAACGGAAGGATTTGCTAAGCAGGAGGAGCACCAACGAATGTTTTAAGTTACAGCAGTTTGGCAATAGTTTGAATGACTTACTGTCCATCCACTAACATCTTTGTTTGGATACGTAAAACAGTGTCATAGAAAACAGTCACTGCTTTATGGGATCAATCTTTGAATTATACAACTGTATAAAAAGTTAATTCTATATAAGTTTTGCTAAGAACCAAGAGGATCAGGTGTGAAAAACCTAGTTTTTTTCTTAATTCTGGTATTATTACCATTAACATCAAAAAAGACTAAAACTACAAATATCCAAAAAACACTGTTAACTATTGGTCAGAAAACTAAGATGCCACCAGTCACATGGCCAAAAGAAAAAAAAAGTAAAATTTATCACAAATTTTCAACTCAAAGAAAAACTGATCATTAAAATTCCATCAGATATTCAGTGATAAATCATTCAGTTGCTGAATTATGCTACAGCTTAATAATCACTGAAATTATACTTACTTTACAATAAGAGAGGTCTTTTAGAACTCTGCTTTAACAACAAAAGGGTTTAATGACTTTGCTAAAACAGGCCAATATCTTAGTGACTAAAGTACATAATTTTGTCAGAAGTTGTAAGCTATGGGAAAATGGAAATAAAGATATTCTACTTTCATCTCTCTTTATTCAGAGTATTAGTATCAGTACCTTACTATAATTCTCAAGTTACTTACATTTATGTCTCTTTCATGTATTTCATCTACAATTACATGACTGATTCCTCGAATGCCTGCTTCTAATTTTCTTAGGAGCACACCTTGAAAAGAAAATCAGAGTAAACACTGGAGATGAGCTTCTATGGTAAAGTAGGGAGGTACAGAAAAATGCAAAGAAACAAATTTCCAGACAATCATCCATGCTTCAACTACTACAACCCCAGCATTTTAGTTTCATTACTGATATAAATTATTTAAAAAGTGATTTGTACTCTGAAACACACTTGTCTAATGAAGAGTATGAAAAAGATGTTACTCTTGTAACCTAAGTTGATTTCATTTGCTCTGTGCTACAACAACCAGAAGTGTATCATACTCTCTAAGAGGAAAACTGCCAAAAGTTCTATTTAAACAAGAATTCTGAGACTGGGCTCTTGATTCATCATTTCCAGTAATTCTGTGCTGTTATCAAGTTTTCTTCACAAACAACACAATGTACACCCCAAGTGAAAGGCAAAAATAAAACACTGTCACTGACCTACAGTGCAAAACATTATACTCGCATGAGGGCGAGGAAGTATGGACTCAAATCGAACACTATAGCCACAGCTTTTTCCAGGCTCTTCTCCTCTCTCATATGCAACTCGTTCTGCCACAGAAACCGCACTGATTCTCCTGGGCTGAGACAAACAAACAAAAAAAATGATTTAAATGCTACAAAATTACAGTTACACTTAGTAGGGTTATTAAATTACTGTAGTAAACCTGACCCACTGCCAGCTCAGTAATCAATAGAAAGAATAATAGTGATATATTAAGGAAGTTCCAAAATTAAAAAAAAAAAAAAAAAATCTATGGCAGACATGTTTAAAATGCTGTTTTTCACTCTGTATACAAAGTGATTCCAAGGTTTTTACAGAAAATAAAATTTCTTCACCACTAGCCCTAACTCTTGATATCAAGTGATCTTTCAATAGGAAAATCGATCACACGTGGTGGAGAGCTTGCTGTTCGAAGTGAAGGCACACCTTTAAAGAACTATTTAACTGAGATGTACGAGTTATTAAGAACACGAACCACCTCATCCTTTACTGTATCTACCATTCACCCATTTATTAATTCATAAGGTAAGTAGTCATAGCACATTAGTATCAGGTGCCACAGAAGGTGCTAGACAAACAGAAAAAGATTAAAAAACAAACAAACCCCCCCAAAGCACAATGAAATCACTCCTAGATTTGATGTGCTTATGTAGCTTGGAAAACTGAATGTATATAATTGTTTCCTGCAATGTAGGAATAAATAGGCTGAATCATAAGGATGACACTATTAGGTTAATGTTTTAAGTGTTGGGCCTTGACTTTTCTGAAAACTTCCAAAGATTTCCCTATCATCCAAGTATACAAAACAGCATTATACTTGGTAGATAATATGGCTAATATGATATCATGTAAGTATAGCAACAAAGATACATGTAGATTTAGACTAAATGTTTCCAGGCTGCCCTAGAATCAGAAGACACAGGCTACACCTCCACACCACTGGAAATTTTCAAGCAGAAGTTAGGTGACCATCTATTATAAATACTCCACTCTGAGAAAATAAAGATGGAATAATTCTTCGAAGCATTTTTCAACCCCATAAATTTACTACTTTATGAAAGATATAACAATAAAGGAAAACCAGGGAATAAATGAAAGCTGTTTTATATGCAAAGAAAGAAAATAACCCTTGATCCACCATTCCACACTAGTTTCCTTACTTTTATGTTTGTTGAAGCTGCTAAGTCGCTTCAGTTGTGTCCGACTCCTAGCGACCCCATGGACGGCAGCCCACCAGGCTCCTCCACGGGCAGCAGCCCACCAGGCTCCTCCGTCCACGGGATTCTCCAGGCAAGAGTACCGGAGTGGGCTGCCATTTGTTATAGCCTACTTATAGAAATCTGTGCATTTTACAGATGAAGCCCACTGGAACTGTCCAAGTTATTTGGGAGGGGGCACAAGTTAGTGAGCAAATCATACAAAGTGGAAGACCATACTACAGAAACTATTCTGTCTAGAACAAACAGAAGCTGTTTTTGTCTGGAACAACTTGGATTTGGTAAATCAGAGAGGAGGTGAAAAAAAGCACTTCCTACTGGGGCAGGAGGTAAGTTTTTTCCTACTCATGACATGCAAACAACTGCTGAGTGAAAATACAGGTGTTCAGCTCATTTGTTGGAGTTTGCATTTTTGCCTATATTGCTGGATTGTTCTGAGTGTAAAAACAGAAAGTGGTAGCACAGGAAAGGCAGAATAGAACTCAAATGTTCTGTAAAACGGCATCCTCCTGAACAACACATCTCCCGAAAGATAAGTATTAAAAGGAAGGGTACTTTACTGAATAGGTGTAGTTGGGAGTTAGAACGTCTCCTGTGAGGCAAAGAAATGATAGTTTGGGGAGTGAGAGAAGGACAATCAAGGAATAGTTTCAGAAGAAAAAAGCTAAGGGTCCTATCTCAGAAAAATGGACACCTATCCATCCTGTCTCTTCAAGGTTAGGATATCATCAATTTTAAACACATTCTTTTGGTCAACATTTTTAGATCCTCCCCAAACCCAACTCTCCTATAAAATATACAGGGCAATTTTAAGACATATATTCATTTCAGACACATTAAAAGCATGGTTTACACATGTCCACATAAATGTATATGCACAATTTTTTTTGGGGGGTGGGGTGGGGGGCACTATTTCAAGGTTCAAGACGCTCCCCTGAGTATCAATCATACTTTCCAGGTTAAGAATCCCTAAGTCAACCCTAGTTCGCCTAGGAGGTGGTATCCAGCCACCTGCAATGTTCTCCTTCCAAATGCCAGAAGTACAGGATTACAGCTGACAGGAACCACTTTACCTAAGAAGACTTGGAAGGGTAATGAGCTCTTTCCTAACTGTGGGACAGACTTGCCAGCATTGCTTATAGCTGACAAGGTAACCGAACGTGGCAGTCAAAACGGGGAATACTGAAGGCAGACAGGTTGTGAATACTAGTTTCAACCACTTCCAGTGTTAATCCTGGGCAATTTTTAAATCTTTGTGCCTCAAGTTACTGAAAGAAAAATACTAAATGATACAGTACTTACATCTTTAGAGTCATAAACTTTAAATGAGCTCAAAAATATCAATTGTTTACAATAGAACCCAGCATATAATAAGCATTCCTCTAAAGTCAATCATTTATCTGTTTTTCTATCTTGTCTACTCTTGTTCTGATTGGTTTTTATTGAACCTTAAGGAGATAAGATAAATAGAACCAAGGTTTGAATGCAAACTTAAGGACAAAGTACTCTCATTTTTACCTTATTTTAGGCCCAAAGAAATGGGAATAACAGACCACCTGACCTGTCTCTTGAGAAATCTGTATGCAGGTCAGGAAGCAACAGTTAGAACTAGACATGGAACAACAGACTGGTTCCAAATTGGAAAAGGAGTACGTCAAGGCTGTATATTGTCACCCTTTAACTTATATGCAGATTACATCATGAGAAACACTGGGCTAGATGAAACACAAGCTGGAATCAAGATTGCCGGGAGAAGTATCAATAACCTCAGATATGGAGATGACACCACCCTTATGGCAGAAGGCAAAGAACTAAAGAGCCTCTTGATGAAAGTGAAAGAGGAGGATGAAAAAGTTGGCTTACAACTCAACATCCAGAAAACTAAGATCATGGCATCTGGTCCCATCACTTCATGGCAAACAAATGGGGAAGCAATGGAAACAGTGATAGACTTCAGTTTTTTGGTCTCCAAAGTCACTGAAGATGGTGACTGCAGCCATAAAATTAAAAGACACTTGCTCACTGGAAAAAAGTTATGATCAACCTAGACAGCATATTAAAAAGCAGAGACAATACTTTGCCAGCAAAGGTCTGTCTAGTCAAAGCTATGGTTTTTCCAGTACTCATGTATGGATTTGAGAGCTGGGACTATAAAGAAAGCTGAGCACCAAAGATTTGATGCTTTTGAACTGTGTTGGAGAAGACCCTTGAGAGTCCCTTGGATTGCAAGGAGATCCAACCAGTCCATCTTAAAGGAGACCAGTCCTGAATATTCTTTGGAAGGACTGCTGCTGAAGCTGAAACTCTTAAAAATTTGGCCACCTGATGAGAAAAACTGACTCATTTGAGAAGACCCTGATGCTGGGAAAGACTGAAGGCGGAGAAGGGGGTGGCAGAGGATGAGCTGGTTGGATGGCATCACCGACTCAATGGACATGAGTTTGAGTAAACTCCGGGAGTTGGTGATGGACAGGGAGGCCTGTCGGACACGACTGAACTGAACTGAAATGAGGCTCGAAGACTCCCTTCAAGCCCAGACATTAAGAATCTACCATATGATTCAGTTTACCTTATCAGTGAAAGATACCGGAGATTAACACAAAACTTAAACTCTTTTCATGCCTTTTCTTTTTTCTGTTTTTAACTTAAAGGAGCCTAATGCTCTACCACTTTCAGAATTTTCTATCACTACAAAGGGAAGCTGATCCAAGAATTACAAATGCTCTGGCTTCTAGATGTTTCCACCTCTCAAACACTATTCACAACAGGCACATGCCTCATAAGCTGGCTCGTTACTTACCTGAGTTACTACAATGTTACATTCAGCTGCTCGGTCATTCTGGATACAGTCATCTAGAATAAACTGGGGAACCTGTGTGGTTTTACCACATCCAGTAGCACCTCGAATAATGACAACTGGATTCTGACTAATTGCTTCCAGGATTTCACTTTCAAATTTCTTCACAGGCAGTAACTCTCTCTCCTGTAAGACCTGTAATAGAAAAGTTACACTTCACATGTCTACCAACATACATATCAGAAGCAACTATTTTAATTCTAAAAAAAAAATGCCTTCTCTAGGAAAAGTTACTCCTTCCCATTGGCTTAATACTCAGAAAATACTTTTTGATAAAAGAATATATATATACACACACACACCTCCAATTGAACAGCCTCTTTCCATTAAATTTCTGGAAAAAAAAAATCTATCTTTTGGCCTTATCCGCATCCTTATTTTCCTCATTTTTATCCTGGACATTACATATACATTACCTTCTTCTAACATTTTAAGTCGCTTTATTCAGAAAACACCAAAACACACACACATGGAAAGTTATTATACTCCACCTCTTCATTTACATTAAGAATCACAGGAGCTTAACTCACTACTCCTATCCTCAGAGGTAACTAGGAATCAGTTAGATTAGTATCTTTGATTTGCCTTCCTAGAAAGGGCAAAAATATATTATTCACTGTTTTGAAGCTCTTAAGCACCATTTAAATACTTCAGACTTACTGCTTGCAAATCACGATCTTGTTCCAGCTGATACATTAATTCATTCTTGAGGTCCATGCTAATTTGTTCGGGAGTAGCCTGTAAAATGGGAAAGCAACAGTCACACAAAAGCATAATTCAGCTTCAAAATTTAAAACTAGACATCCGAATGAAATATGTTCAAAAGTAAAACACAAAAGTCTGATCTCAACAACAGTGTTGCACTCACATAAGCCAGAGGCCCCTCATCAATGTTGCTGCTAGTCCAAGGATTCCAGTTGGATTGTGGCGGTGACCAAGGAACCACACCCACTGGGTTTTGCCGCTGAGATGGCTCAAACTGAGCCAGTTTGCCAAGGTTGAGTGCAACAGGCACAGAAGGATCTTCAGGCTATTAAAAAAACAAACAAAACCAAAAATATCAGTTGCTTGAATGACTGAAGAAGGTCAATACAAAGGTGAAGAACTAAGTAGCCGTATGCTTACTAGGGGCACGATCTCAAGATTTAACTCTTGAACAATGTTCTGCAGCTGATGCTCCAAATCTTGAGAAAGGTTCACTTTGTAAGGCTCCACCTACAAAAAAGGGAGAGTCATCAGAATCGTGTAACATATATATGAACACTACTCGAATTTACTACGGGAGGGTTAAGAGTATGGAGTTGATACTAGGCCTACAATAGACTGCAAGGAGATCCAACCAGTCCGTTCTGAAGGAGATCAGCCCTGGGATTTCTTTGGAAGGAATGATGCTAAAGCTGAAACTCCAGTACTTTGGCCACCTCATGCGAAGAGTTGACTCATTGGAAAAGACTGATGCTGGGAAGGATTGGGGGAAGGAGGAGAAGGGGACGACAGAGGATGAGATGGCTGGATAGCATCACCGACTCAATGAACGTTGAGTCTGAGTGAACTCCAGATGGTGATGGACAGGGAGGCCTGGCGTGCTGCGATTCATGGGGTCGCAAAGAGTCGGACACAACTGAGCGACTGAACTGACTGACTACAACAGACCTAAAGCCAACAAGAAGTCAGTCCTTTGGTGAAAGAATTACATTAATGATGAGGAGTAAGGCCATTTCCATTTCTTGAGGCAAGAGTCCTAGAATGATCAAACATCTTTAGCCAAATATTAAACAGAAGCTAAACTGAATCTCATGGGCTTCCCTGGTGGCTCAGTGGTAAAGAATCTGCCTGCCAATGCAGAAGACCAGGGTTTGATCTCTGGGTCGGTAAGATCCCCTAGAGAAGGAAATGGCAATCCACCCTAGTATTGTTTCCTGGGAAATCCCATGGACAGACGAGCCTGATGGGCTACAGTCTATGGGGTCACGAAGAGTTGGACAAGATTTAGTAACTAAACAACAGCAAAACTGAATCTCATATTATCTCTCTGGGCTACTAAGTCTAAAGACTCACTGTCTCTCCTTCTTTCTTCTTTGTAAGTCCAGAGTAAGGTTCAATCACTCCAAGGTGGTAGAGTTGTCTGACAAGTGACAGCGCACAGGACTGTGCTGCCAATTTTTTATTTGATCCATGTTCACGTGCAAAAATTCCTATAATTTAAGTTCAAAATTACCAAAGAGAAAAAGATAAATGGTCTTAAGTACAGAAACATCTCATCATAAGCAACTAGGAGGTTAGGGTACAAAAGCTGACCTAAAATGCAGAGTATGAGTTCTAAGCTCTTTTCATTCTAACTGCTAACTCAAACCAATACCATTAACAGCTGACCATCAGTTATAAGCACACACTAAGACACATACCACATACAAATCTTTA
The DNA here is from genome assembly GCA_006410635.1 of Cephalophus harveyi. Lineage (NCBI taxonomy): Eukaryota > Metazoa > Chordata > Mammalia > Artiodactyla > Bovidae > Cephalophus > Cephalophus harveyi. The sequence goes on from SJYT01005297.1 coordinate 162,043, forward strand.
CATTAAAAGCAAATAAACTATTTTAACGAAGCTGTCATTATTAACATCATATAGCATTAAAACGGGAAGAATTTAACTTCTGAAAAATAAAGGATTAAAAGGCAAATCAAAGGAATGAAAATGGGTCCAAAGTGCCTAGACCAGTTGTCAAGCAATTTTCTTCTACTAAGGGTCAAAAAATATCTCAGGCTTTAAGGCCATATAGTTTCTGTCACAGTTACTCAATTCTGTCTCTCAAGAGTGAAGCCATTTACTCAGAACACTTCAACTAGAGTTTGACTATGGGCCCAGGAACCAGAAATGTTATCATGTTTATAAAGAGCTCATAAATATAAGACAGAAATAATAATGTGTCATATATTTGACCCACCAAGCTTAAAATATTTATCTGGAATTCTACAGAAGTTTGCTATTCCCTGATGTAAACAAATGACTGTAGCTATGTTCCAAAAAGTTTAGAACTCCTATCTACTCAAAGTATTCGTAAAAGTCTAGGATTAAAAAAATTCAACATCATCTCCTAGTGCTTCTTTCAAAGACTTGATTTTATTCTAAGTCTTTGATACACTAAAGTCCTAAGAATTATACACTACACGTAAGTGCATAATTCTCAAGCTGGAAAAAATCTTTACCCACTTCCCTCAACTTGTAGTGAGGTAAACTGAGTCCCAGCAACACAAGTATGATTTAGTTGAAATCACTAAACTTGTTAGAGACAAAATCAGGTACACAGAGCTATTCTATACTTTCAAGCAAGACACATTGCCTGCTTTTAAACTTACTAAGAATAAAGAATACATGTTCATGCTTGTCTTTTTACTTTCTTTATGAATAACCCCAGTCGGTTCCTTAAATGCCTCCTCAAGGGTAACTTTCTCACCTTTCTGTCTTTACTCTATGACTCTTAAATGCTCACATTCACCTTTAGACCTCCAATCCTATCATCTGATTAACTCCTTTCTAAATGTCACTAAGTTTTACCTGAAGAAGCTGTATCTTTTCTGTATCAATGGAAAGATTAATTCTTTGACACTGGCACATTCCTCAGTAGCCTACCACCTCTTACCCTTTGAAATACAATACTAGCACAATCTTTCACATGTAAAATTGGGAAACTGGGCCTGCTAATCATTAATATTCTAAAACACGCTAAATGGTATCTTATAGCATGGACTCTGTCAAATTAATAATATATGTGGCTCAAGACTTTATAATGAATACTACTAAGCTGTACAAGACTCAGAATATCAGGAAAGCAATAACACTTACTTCTGCCTATCTGCTTGATATAAATGGTCATTTCTGCAATAAAGCTCCTGTAACAACATATACAAACAAGGTTAGAAATTGCACCATTAGAATTATTAAATCCAGGATTCTTAAATCAGGCTTTCCAACTGCTTAGGCAAATCAAAGCAAAAAACCACTGTAAACATTTCTGTTCACTCCTAGAACAAATGAAGTATATAAACGTCAAATAATGTACAACACGGCATGAGACAGCTGTAATCAAACTTGATGAGCCAACTGTTCATGGAAAGAAAATGTTAGGAGTTGTGATTCCATATTTACTTACTTTAAACTGTATTTCAAGGCTGCAGTCTGAATAGCTAGAAAACATTCAGTGAAAAGGAATTTTCCACTTAGCTTGAGGCCAAGAAATAAAATAAGTCCAATACTCTCCTTAAACTATAGTTGTGGTTGTTTTAAGATTCTTTGCATGGGCCACCCACTAATGATTTCAATCTGTTACGATCAGCTAAAAATAGGCTCGTATGCACACATACACATGGGTATACGAACACTGAGCCCATGTCAGTGGCTCGAGACAGAGATCTGGTATCTGCCTGCAGTTGGAAGTAGCCCTTAATAACAACAAAAAAAATTAGCTTATTTAAGTCAAGTCTCGGAGAACAAAATATTTTTGAAAACTACAGCTAAAATAGCTGGCAGATACTAGGGAATAAAGTTGGGCTTTAAAAAGGGGAAAATTGCCCTTTGGAAACTATGCTTTCTGATCTTTCCATTGCATATTCTAACCTTGGCTCTGTGCTGTGAATAAAAGGTCAGGTGAGACTTACAAAAAAAAAAAGTTAAGATTCCTTCCTATACCTCGTGAACTGACCTTCAGGCACAGCGGCTTCAGGGGTCAAAGGCCACTGGCTTTCAGGGAAACAACATCCACCCTTTCATTAATGACACCGATGCCAGTATGTTTCTCAGCCAGGCTTAAAGTCAGCACTCAATCTCATTCTCCTCCACCTAGGGGGGAACAGCAACACCAGAAATCAGTTTACAATAGTTTCCCATGTGATTGCTTAGTTCAGCCTAAGCAGCAGCACATGTGTGTATGAACACAGACCTCTAGTGTTGCTGTCTGTTATGCCTTTAAAGGACATACAAAGAGCAATGCTGTCCAAGCTCCCCCAACTGCCTCTGCCTTCCTTGTCATAGCCTGAATTCTTTAACTCTTTGTATCAGAATCAATTAAGATATTAGAAAAACAAAATTTAAAAAAAAATCAACAAACGAATCTTTGTTTTATAATCTCTGATGGTTTAATAAAGTCAGATGTCAAAATTAAGTATTTGAGAATTCAGGATTGAATAAAACATTGGGAAGCAGGGGGAACCATGCTCTGAACATCATTTTGATCAATATCAAAGTTTTATTTCAGTAATAATTATTTTAGGGTTGCTAGATGCAACACTTTGATTTTTAAGGAAAAGTTTTGATGCATTTTGACTTAGTTCATATAAGGACAGCAAATTAAATCATCCAGATTTTCATTAAAACATCCCCTCCCTTTCAATAAAATATTAGTGCCCCCAGAAGAATCTTATCCATATGAGCCTTCCTGGGAGTAATAATTACTACACCCTGGAATGCTCTCAGGAAGAACAGCAAGCAGGCTGAGAAACATACTGTCACTGTGAGAACCTCCTCCTCCCTGTATGTTCAGTTTTATGAAATTTAACAGAACAAAAGTGTGCTAATTTAACTCACATACAAAGACGGAGGCTCTCCTTCAGCTTCACAACAGGCCCTTAAAACTTCACTAATAAGACTCGAACACAGGCAACTTTCAAAGCCGATGGGAAATTTGGTTCTAGATATAACACCATCTATCTCTGAAGACTCTAAACTTTAAGTGTCTAACTTGACACGTTAAAGAAAAACACATTATAACTGCTTCTAACACCAGAGAGAACAACAAACTCACTACCTCTGGCTGACTTTTAAGTCAAACACGGACAAACCACTACTTGAGGCTACTACTGAGGCTTCTGCCTCTCAGATTCATATGAGAACCAGAAGTCTAACAACACAAATAGCAAACTTTTTCCAGATTTTATTCTTACACAGAAAATTTTCGTTATTTTATTCTTAAAATCACACTCCTAAGTGGAAGCAATCGCAAACTGCACACTACACATCAGTGACAATTCTTCTCGGTCAAAGTAACACATCTTTTCACCATTTCTACTCATCCACAAACTGAACCAGATGCCACGTACAAGAACAGAACAATAACTGTACAAACCCCTAACTTACTATAGAAGGAAAAGAGTGAAACAAGCAAACCTGTTGTGATCAGGACCCACTTGGGTGTACTTATATTCTCCTTGAATCTTTTCTTTTTGGAAATATTGGTTCAGACGAGCCTTAGCATTTTCCAAGGTCCAGTTTCCATGAAGTCCAGCATTTAAATCCACTTCTTCAGATTCAAGGGTCTGTTGAATCAATGATAATTAAATTTGGCTTCATGATGCTATGTATATTTAAGATAAACAATTCTATAACAATTTCTTTGCACCATGCTTTAAAAGTGCAAAAGTTGTCTTTTTAACAGCTTTTAATCCTAGTCAAAACTCAGCCAGAACTAGTTTTTACTCCATGTGACGGTCCTATCAAATAAACACGCTATAGGTTAATGTATTACACATTTAAACTGTTCCCAAGAAACCTTTGACCAATTTTTTTAGGCTGGTTTAAAAACTTTAAACAAATAAAGCCAAAGGGTTTTCACTGGTGGTCCAGTGGTTAAGACTCTGCACTACAAGGGGCATGGGCTTGATCCTTGGTTAGGGAATTAAGATCCTGCACGCTGCACACAGCCAAAAAAAAAAAATAAGTATCTATCTATTTGGCCAAAAAAATAAAGTATCTATCAAGTTACAAAAGTAAGTGTTTTATCAAAGCACTTTTACTGCAAGTGATCGAGAAATGAGGTTTTAAGTTTCCTACAAAGCAGATGGAAGAGACATTTTATTAATACCAAGGAAAAACAGTTTTATTTCATAGGCAATTCTACTGACCAGAATTAACAGGTAGCCTAGATTTATGGTGTTTTGTGTGAACTATCTCTCTCAAATAATTAATTAAAACAATCACTAAATTATAAAGTTGAAATATTTTAAACTGTACCATGAACCAAGTCCTAAATCACACTCTAGGAGATGTAATACAGGGTTATACAGCCTTACCGCTTGGACTTCCTGTTCTTCTTTTCTTGAGTAATAATCCTTCAAGTTGGCACCTCGATCCCAGGTGGGCACATAGCCAGAGCCCCCACCTCCAGAATTATTTTCTATTATGGAAAGAAAATAATGTTCTTTTAACAAATCAAATTGTACAAACACCCTTAATATTTTTTTAAAAACTACTCCTAATTTAGATTTCAGAGCTCTATTATTAGAAATTCAAGATTTCAGTTATTTGGAAATGGACCTGAAATCTCTCACTTACTTAACAAACTGTTACCTCACTGAATACAGGTCTAAATTGCTAACTGTAAAGATGGTATGAAGCAGGGTGCTGCTAGTAATGATCCTAAGTGACTGATAACCTGGCATACATTATCATGTAGCTCTGTTTTAAGTTGTTACATATGTAATAACTGATTAAATGGTAACTTTTTTCACTAGATATGACCCTGAAAGAAAGCTACATGCTAGTGCTAGAGATGGAAATAAGGAGAAGTTAAAAAAGTGTTAAAAAGTGATGAATTTTAATGAGAAAGCAGAGTAAAAATTGTAGTTATTATTGCCTAAAACTGTTTATTAATACTTTTAAAAAGTTTACTCAAATAATCTTTTAAGTAAACATTGTTATCCTTGTTTCATAAACATTGGATCTGAGACATAGGTAATCTGACAAATATTCCAGGTAACTGACCCCACAATGGACACACTAATGAAAGTTTTGATATATACAGAATTCAGCAGTGACTGGGACCCATATAGCAAACAAACAAGCCTACAATATTTGGTAGAAATCAAGTTAAAAACAAGAAAGGGCAGTAAATAAAACCCCTTTAACCAAATATTCTAGCCTGTGCAAAATCTATCCAGAGATCAAAATCTATTGACAGAAAGTAATTGAGCTGTACCACTTTTTAAGAGATTAAATAACCTGGTAGTATCTGCAAACTTATGAAGATCTTGGGTTCTCTCCACATTAGGACTTCAGAATAGTTATTTCTATCTGTCCAAGTGAGAAAAAGATGATGACTGTGCAAGACAGTGATCTTGTTCTCAGTCATGTGCACACATTCAAGTCCTTACCTGCCTGGAGAGTCAGATGTGGAGGAAGAGGTCCTCCCAGGTTTCCTGGTAAACCTCCATCATCTGCTGTGGTATCAGATGAATCAGTAGCTGAGGGTGGAGGGGGTGCTACCTGTAAGAGGAAAAGTCAAGGCAAGGTCAGTAACTTTGCCTTCAGAGATCATTAAATTCTCTAAAACTCAGAGGAGGCCCATGTGTCACCCCCTCTTTTCCTCATAATATTAATATTGTTGCTTTCAGTATTATAAAACTATTATGTTCTCATTTGAGGCAGAAAAGGTAAAGGGTAGTAAAAATATGTTAATTTTCTCTCTGGAGATTATGTAATTATGTAGATGAAAATAATTTTCACACAAAAACTGGGATCACTTTATGCCGTATTACCTTTCTGCATAACTCAATAAAGCTATGAGCCATGCTGTGCAAGGCCACCCAAGATGGACAGGTCATAGCGAAGAGTTCTGACAAAACTTGATCCACCAGAAGAGGAAATGGCAACCCACTCCAACATTCTTGTCTGGAGAATCCCATGAACAGTATGAAAAGGCAAAAAGATATGACCCTGAAGGATAAGCCCCCCAGGATGGAAGGTGTCCAATATACTACTGGGGAAGAGTGGAGGGCAATTACTAACAGCTCCAGTAAGAATGAACCAGCTGGGCCAAAGCGGGAATGATGCTTTGATCATAGGATGTCTAACAATATCCCTGGACTACCGACTAGATGCCAGTAGCAACCCTCCCCCTGTTCTTAGTAAAAAATGCAATGGGGACTGGGTGACACGCCAAAACTGCCCGTTGAGAACCACTGAAAATGACTGAAATGGTGGAAATGCAAAATAATTCAACTCTTATCCTACAGAGAAAGAAAATGGTAACAGCCTGTAAAAGCACATATGCAGTATCCTTTGATCCAGCAATGCCATTTCAACAAATCTCTCCCTAAGACAGATTAGCAGAAATACAAAAATTTATATGTATACACATGCATAATACACAAGCTATTCATTTTAGCATTATAAGTAACAGTAAAAACCACAAAAATCCATCAATAGAGGTTAGTTGAATAAACTATGGTAATACTGAAGCAAAAAGCAGGTAAGTAAAGAAAAAGTGTACAAAAGATACTGTTAGTAAAATAAAGAGCTGGGGTAAGGAATATTAATATACATATTTTTTTGGCTTATAGTTAGAAAAAAGAAGATTGACTAATAACTAAAAAACAAAAACCCAACAGGAAAACAGATGGAGGAGGCAGGGACAGTAGTCAGACTTTTCCAAATACACTTGTTTCATTAATTTAACAAAATATGAAACTATGTCCAGTTTTACAATGATCCTTAAAAATTAAAGCAAAATGAAAACAAACCAGAGAATAGAGATGACAGAATGATCACAAATGAGGAATTATTTCAATGTGAAAGTGCAGTCATTTTAAGTCTGCAGTAGGATATGGGGGCTTCTTCCCAGCTCAGCAGTAAAGAATCCGCCTGCCAGGCAGGAGATGTGGTCTGATCCCTGAGTTGTTAAGATTCCCTGGAGAAGGAAATAGCAACCCACTCCAGTATGCTTGCCTGGGAAATCCCATGGACAGAGGAATCTGATGGGCTACAGTCCATGGGGTTGCAGAGAGTCAGGTATGATTTAGTGACTAAACAACAATAAGGAGGATATACCCTAAATATGAAAAGAACTGCAGAAACTTAAATTTTCCAGTAATTGCATAATTGATAATAGCATGGAATTTACAGCATCAGACTGCTGTACATGTATTACTGAATAAAGCAAGAGTAATTAATTATGTTAGGGCTCTGCAAGGAAACACAGTTTTGGTTTGGGGGATAACAAACAGATGCACACGAAGGGTGAGAAAAAGCTCTGCCATTCTGAATTTAAACTGGAAGCATCAGGGTGAACTCAAAATATACCTTGTCTTGGAAAAAATTTTCCCAAGCTTTGTACACTGAAAAGGCTAAAACAATAACTGATTTAGTAGTAACTCTTGGCACTCAGTTTGTGGTCTCGAAACGCCACACCCCCGAGGAAAAAGAACCAGGGATCTTAACATCTGTAATAGTAAAATTCAAGCTGAGTCAAACATATGATATGCCACAAAGGAAGAAAATGATCAGACTAAGGGGTAAGGTTAAATGAACTGAAAAAAATCAATCTGAAGAAGGTCCTACCAGCTAAAAATGGGACAACTTAAACAGCAACAAAAAGATTAATGAATGTATTAACATGTTACATATTTGAATCAATGAGTTCATAATAATTCTGGGAATAATACCTAATTGATAACCTTTAAAGATACTAGGGATGAACTTAACTGTTAAAGGGAAAGAATCAAACATTTATCTTTAACATTTTCTGTATAAATTATACCCCGGAATAACTGAATTATTGATAAAGAGAGGTTCTGCTTTTTTTTAAAGGTGGTTTCTTGTTATAAAAGTATTTGAACTAAAAAAAAATCAAAGAAGTTTACTGAAGCATTAAATCCACAGTGATATCAATGGCTGCTAACATCCTATCAGGTGCCTCCTCCTGATGGGAGGACAGACTTAATCTTTGGAGATTTTCTGTGCCTGCCCCTCTTCCCCAATCAAACTGAAATCTGATCAAGTCTCTAACCACCAATTATGAGAAACAGAGGAACAGAGAAATACTTTATAATACCAGAGGGCTGTATCTGCAAGATCTAAAGTGTGGGAAACTAAAAAATAAATAACATGCTTTCTTTAACAAATTACAAAGAAAAATTAGAGAGAGACGGGGAGGGAGAGAGAATATAGTGATGAGAACACCAGACATCAATTAACTGTAGAACACAGACAACATCTGGAACATAATTTAAATAAACTACTAAAAATGGACTCATGGAACAATCAGGAAAATCTGAGTACTGACTGGGTGTTTGGGGATGTTAAGAAACTATTAAATTTTTTTAGGTTTGATAATGGAATAGCTGTGTTTTTAAAAAAGATTACCTTTTAGATATACAAACTGAAATAGTAACAGATGAATGACAGGATGTTTGGGATTTGCCACAAAATAATCCAAAAGGAAGAAGGTAGATAGAAATTAAGAGAGGAATCATGATTGGTCATGGTGAAAAGTGCTGCAACACAGGGGTTTGTGATATTATTCCTGGTCTTACTTTGAAACACATCTGACATTTTCCATGATAAAAAAAAGTTTGTATCCTTGGCATTTAGAAATAAGTCATTTTTGGCAAGTACCTTCTGTTGCATGTAAAGGCAAGTGAAGTGACACAAACAGGTTTGGTGAGGATGGGGAGGTAAAATATAGATGGTATGGTAAAGATTTGCTTGTGATATAATATTTTTCCAAGTTCATCCCTCATTCATCTAACCAAAAAATATTAAGTGCCTACTGTATGGACCAGAACTATTCTAGATGCTAGGGAGATAGCACGAATTAAAACACAGGAACCACCACCTCCCCCACCCCAACCTCATCCTCTGCTCTCATGAACTATAGTATGAGGACCTAGGGGTAAAAAATAGATTAAAAAAAGGGGTCCTCAATCTCAGTATAAATGACATTTTGGGTTGGATGATTCTTTGTTTCAGGAAGCTTTGGCCTCTCCCCATTAGATGTCATAATGCCACCATCCCCTTCCAGTTTTAACAAATGTCTCCACATATTGCCAAACATCCCTGGGGGACAAGATCACTCCCAGTTGAGAAGCACCAGGCTAGAAGATAGTAAGCGCTACGGACAAAAATCAAACAGTGAAAGGAGACAGACCACCAGGCTAACAGCAGATTTGCATTTTTCAACAGGATGGCTGGGAAAGAGCACTCTAGGCAGAAAGAATAGTCAAGCACAAAAGTCTTGAGATGGAAAAGGCGCTAGCCTATTTGACGAATTGCAAGAAGGCCAGTGTAGAAGTGAGGGACAAAGTAGAAAATGCATAGTTGGAGCCTTACAGAAAAGATCTGAATGTGTTACAATGCTAACAAGAAAAAATTGAAAATAGGATACTATTTCTGGTATGGCCCAGTAGCTCCTACTACACTAACTCCTGCAGGTAACATGAACTCCAGAAAAACAACAACCCTAAAACTCTCCTCAGCTATACACAGGCACTAAAAAGTGAACAAAATCTGGCAAACTCTAGAAGGAACTTGAAATGAGAAAGCAAAAATAGAAAGTATAATTCCAGCTTATTATGCCTTTTATTACTAGGGAAGACCATCTCAGACAGCTAAAACTCAATAGAAAACCCAGTCTTTCTGGCCAGAAGTATCAAAGGATAAGAATTTGGGGACACCAAAGCTGCTAGAAAGTGAGAAAGAAATCCTGGAAAGGAAACAAAGAGGAATCCCAAACTCTGTGTATAAACTTTCCCCAAATCTCTGGCTAACCTTTAAACTATATATACGCAGGAGAGATTTCAAGCCTCTAGCACAGGATCAGAAAACTGAAGTGAGATCTGAACTATCACTCAAAAGATAGTGCTGGCACTTAAGTCAGTCTAAATTAGCTGCTTGGCAACACAATGACAAAATACTCTTTGGAGGACTAACATCATTTAGTCTCCAAAATATAATAGTCACAAAGCCCAGAATATAATGCAAAATCATTTGACATACAAAGAGGAAAAATCTCAAAAGCACAATTGTTGTTGGGCGTTCAGATGCAATTGGACCTAGAGAGCAGTGGGAACCCGTCTTTCAAGATGTGAAAACTGCTTTACTGGCCTCCAATAGCTGTTTTATTAGATGTAATGAAGCAGGTGATATAGAAGCAAAAAGTAAAACGGCAGAAGAAATGATAACGATCAGATCCTGCACCGAAAGAAAAACTAATAAAAAAGATGATATTCCAGAAGAAGACAAAGGAAATGTCAAACAGTGTGAAATCAATTATGTAAAAAAATTCCACAGCTTCCAAGACCACAAGCTTAAAATAAGTAAAGAAGACAGCAAAATTCTGAAAAAGGCCCAGAAAGATGGATTCTTGCATGAAACACTTCTGGACAGGAGAGCCAAAATTGAAAGCTGATAGATACTGCAAATGACCAGGATTTTGTTTCTGTCTTCTGTTTTTTTTTTTTTTAATAATAAAACCAGTGTTTTTACAGGAAAAAAAAAAAAANCAAAATTCTGAAAAAGGCCCAGAAAGATGGATTCTTGCATGAAACACTTCTGGACAGGAGAGCCAAAATTGAAAGCTGATAGATACTGCAAATGACCAGGATTTTGTTTCTGTCTTCTTTTTTTTTTTTTTTTAATAATAAAACCAGTGTTTTTACAGGAAAAAAAAAAAAAAGCACAATCAACAGAGCCCAACCCTGAGATGGCCCCCATGTTAGAATTAGCAGTTAAGAATTTTAAAGCAGCTATTGTAACTATGCTCAATGATATACAAGAAATTCAGCCATATTATGAATGTATGCTTATACTGGATGAAAAGAAATGCCACTAGAAAAACAAAACCTGTTTAAAAAAAAAAAGGCAATAAACTTAGGGGAGAAAAAAAAAGACAGTATCTGGGCAGGGGGGCTGATGGAACCAACAAAGAAAACAATCAGTGAACTTGAAGATACTGATTATCTTTAACATATACTTAACATATATATGAAATCATCCAATCTGAAAATTAGAGAAAGGAGGAGAAAAAGACGGTCCAGGACCTCCGAAATGGTTCCAAAACGTTTCTCATATATGTTAACATCAAAGTCCCAGAAAAAGAAGAAAAAATTAAGAAATATTTGGGATGGGAAAAAAAAAATAGCCAAAAGTTTCCTATATTTGATGAAAGACATAAATTTACAGATTCAAGAATTTCAGCAAACTCCAAGGAGGATGAGTACAAAGAAAACATCATAGCCAAGCTACTGGAAACCAAAGAAAAAAAGCAACCAAAGAAAACACATATAGTCGGAAATGATTTGATTACTGTCCACTTCTCATCAGACAACAATGGAAGTTAGACAACAGTGCAACATGATCTTTGAGGTGCTGGAAGAAAACTGGCACCTCAGAATTGTGTTATCTTCTATTCAAGGTAAAATATAAACATTTTTACATAAAAGAAATGAAAGAGTTTGCCACCAACAGACCTAGGAAGAGGCTTAAAAAAATAAAACCAAAACACACAACTAGAATAGGTCATAATACTTGGAACAAAGGCCAATGGGTCAAATATTTGAAAAAGAATCAAGGTTGTCTTGTCCAATCTTTTCATTTTACAGATGGCTCAACCAAACTAATTAAAAATCTTGTAATTATATAGCGGTACACCATACTAGAAAGTAAACTCAATTCCTGGGTAAAAGCAATGTAAAGGTAAAAAACATGTATTTTTACCTTTATAAGCAAGTCAGAATACAAAAACCCATTGAAGGGTGCTGAAATTAATGTGCTATTCCTAAAAGTTTTATAAAAACAGAATCTTCAATGTAATACCTAAGGCATCTGCTTAAATCATAATGTGATTTTTTTATATGACTTTTTAAAAACATCAGCAATATCACTATTTTTGTGAAAATTCAAACTTTCACTTTTTATTTAGTAAGTTTATTTTTCAAAACTTTTTCTGTATATAAAAAATTCAAACTTTCACTTTTTAGTTAGTAAGTTTATTTTTCAAAACTTTTGCTGTATATACACAATATAATTAAAAATAATCATGGTATCAAAAACACAAGAATGATATTCTACTGTACCAAATACTATTTTAACTCTGCTAAGAAAATGTCAATGGGAGCAAATGTATCTTAAAATGTCACTGACTTTTATATTCTGTTTAAAATGTTATTTTTGAAGTACACAGAATACAACAGACTCTGAAAAATCAGTTTTGAATGAATACAATATGTAAAACCCTAAGACATACAGACTAAAGGGAATCCCCAAGTCAGGTACATAATGAAAATGAAATCCAAATCTTTAGGAAATCATCCCAGTTCTCTGAGAAAACAAATCACCCCCAAGGTTCACTAAGAAACATATTAACATACTATTTGAAAACAACAGTGAAGAACTATCACGCTGTGCCTCCCCATACTGGATTAGCATAATCTTATCTGTCTCAGGTGCTTGGCCATACTTACCCCAATAGCTGGGACTTCTTCACTCTTTAGTTCATTTATTCGAACCAAATAGTTAACAAAGTCTCTGGCAGCATTGCTCTGTGCATCTTTTTTATTGGTGGAATTACCCATGCCAGTGTAATTATATCCTTCCACTCGAACCTTCAAGAATAAAATATATTGAGAGTGTGAGACCTGGGTAATTTTGGGATTTAAAAAATTCACACTTTAATAGACCATTAAGGGATTACAGTTAATTATTGGAAATATACTTTATAAACATAGTGAAAATAACATACCTAAGAGAATTCACAGGCTGTCTTATAAAAAAAAAGCTTAATTCATACTGTCCAGTGATAAACTAATCCAAAAGCAAGAATGTTAACTTATGTGGCTCATATAATCTCTTCTAATACAACATTAAGTTCCACATTAAAATCTGATTTTACAAGACCAACGAATAAACTACCTGTATTTATTTTAAAGCACTCTGACCTGAAGCAGTTAAGAACACACCTACTTTCTACTGGAATTAGTAACTAACTACAGACAAAGTTAATCCAATTTTTCTAATCTGCACTACTGGTAGTGCATAAAGTGTGAAAGACACATTGTTCTAATTAGAATAATTTACCTACCACGATGTTTTAAAAGTAACGCTCAGGGAATTCCCTGGCTGTCCAGTGGTTAGGACTCAGTGCTATCACTGCAGGGGGCATCGGTTCCACCCTTGGTCAGGGAATTGAGATCCCCAAAGCTGTGTGGTGCAGCCGAAAGTTTTTTTTAAATGATTGATTTCATATCACTTGAAAATGATTTATAATGAGACAGAAATATCAGGCAAGTCACAATAAAGGACATATCCCAATGTACAACACATTAACATTTCCAAACAGAAAACATTATTCTTTTAATATAAAATAAGCCTTAAAGTCACATAAATGCAAACTGTATTTTTTTAAATACCTCGCACATGAATTTCTGTCTGTTTTTGTTCCCCACTGCTCTGATTTCATATGATGGGGTCATCTTCCTTTTGCCACACCAGGCATACAGAAAATTTTTAACATCACCCATGATTCAAGCGTCTTCTTCAGACCTAAGAAACAAGTTAGTTAAAAACAGCATTATTTATAAGAGTAAACAGTGGAAATTACCAATCTGGATATATCCAATGGCTGAAAATCTAGGTTAAGCACAGGATATTCTATCATGATAGTCTATCATGCTGCTATTAACATTGCCTATTAAGAAATGTTAATGATGAAATTGGACCGTCTATCATGTTTAAAAAAAAAAAGCAGAATACTAAAGTATAATTTGTACTACAGAAGAAGTATGCATAAATAAATCAAGACTGGAAAAGAACTATCCCCCCCAAATGGTTATCTTTAGGTAACTACATGTGATTTTTACCTTTTTTTAAAAGAGATTTTATATAATCTTCTTTTTACAAGAGGTACTTTATGTGTTTTATCTAATCCTCACAACTGTGGGAGATACACATGATAGATCCTACTATATGACTATTTTACAGGGGAAGAAACTTTGGCATAGATAGTTAACTTTCAAGTTATCTACCGTGGAGGCCCAAGTTCAAACCCAAACTACTATATTAAGAAATGGTCATCAATTATTTCGTACATAAATCCAATAGTTTACCCTCATCTGCACTATCTCCTAGCAGACTGTCCTCAAAGCTGCAGGCAATATATTGTTAGTAAGTCCAAATATATAAATTAATCAGTACTTAAAGTAATTAATGAACCTAAATATTTTATACCAAATCTTTAGGCCTTGATATTCATTAAAATTTGAAAATATTACATCTTCTTGAAGAACAACATATTGCACTCGTTAGCATTCTCCCTCTACTCCCCCTATAAGACAGCAAAAGATATTTAGCCTAAGTCTAATATCTATATTTAAATTACTAGTTAAGTATCTGAGACTAAATTTAGAGCCAGAGAAAATATACTACAAATTCAGTTTGCTGTGATGTGAGAGGAAACCCCATTACAGGCATTAACTCTGTCTTCTGATGATGTTCAGTGCATTTTGTTAGCACCTAAGTCTTGTGTCATCAAAGTTTATTTTGTAGTCACAGTCACCCTGTTGTTGTTCAGTTGCTAAGTCACGTCGGACTCCTTCAGACCCCATGGACTGCAGCACACCAGGCCGACAGCCCTCCACTATCTCCTGGAGTTTGCTCAAACTCAAATCCATTGAGTCAGTGATGCCATCCAACCATCTCATCCTCTGCAGCCCCGTTCTCCTTTTGCCTTCAATCTTTCCCAGCATCGGGGTCTTTTTCAATGAGTCAGCTCTTAGATGGCCAAACTACTGGAGCTTCAACTTCAGCCCTTCCAATAAATATTCATACTTGATTTCCTTTAGGATGCAATTTGATCTCCTTGCACTCCTAGGACTCTCAAGAGTCTTCTCCAGCACCACAATCTGAAAGTATCAATTCCTCGGGGCTCTAACAGTAAAGAATCTGCCTGTACTGCAGGAGATCCAAGTTCAAGCCGTGGGTGGGCAAAATCCCCTGGAGAAGGAAATGGCAACCCACTGTGGTATTCTTGCCCGGAGAATAATTCCATGGACAGAGGAGCCTGATGGGCTACAGTCCATGGGGTCACTAAGAGTTGGGACACGACTGAGTGACTAACACACACCCACACCCTTCTTTATGATCCAACTCTCATGTCTGCAACTGACTATTGGAAAAACCAAGCTTTGATGATACGGACCTTTGTCTGCCAACTAAGTTAACCCTGGAGACACTCAATTAACGAAAATCTGTGGAAAGCTAAGGATATGTATCTACAAATTCCAACCATGAATAATTAATTTAAAAAACAAGCCCTCAAGGTCAAAGAGTTAACATGGAATATGAAGGACTACACTATCAAATCCCTTCTTCCCTCGGTAGTCTCATCTAACTCCATAATATTAAACACCAACTATATCCTAATGATAACCAAATATATACTAAACATTTATAGTCTTTTTAACCTCCAAAACCAAGTTCATCTAACAGACCCATTTGGATGCTACCTTGGCATCTCAGTCAAAACAAAACTTTAAATTTCTTCCCCAGACCTGTTCTTCTTCCCCCCAAGCCCAGTTTTCCCATCTCCCCAAATGGCACCACCATTCACCATGTTACTCACGGCGTGGGATCTACCCAGTCCCTGAAGATCCTTTATAGCCATCCCTTGTTATGTACCCGTCGGTATCCTTAAAAGAGCACCTACGTGAACTATTTCACTTAACCTTTACAACACTGTGCAAAAAGCATTATTATTATTCTCTTTTTTACAGGTGAGTAAACTAAGTCAAGAATAACCTGCCCCAAGAGACAGAGCTCCTAACTGGGGGACCCCGAATTTCCAGCCAGGTAGGCCACTGCTCATCCACTGCCCACTTCTGCCTCCAAGGCAGGTGTCCCATCTCCCTGCTACCACTCCGCACACCTGGAGTGCGGGAATGACGTCCGCAACGATTCCCACTTCCTCCACTCTAGCTACCCCCGAATCCTTGCTTCCCTTAAATTCTCACCACACTCCAGTCACATGGCCTTCTTTCAGTTTCCAACGCCTGCCTGCCCGTTAGCACTCACTACTCCCTTCGGCCTCTGCGGTTCTGCCCCCTCTCCGTCGCTGACGCATCCTCCGCCCCACGGCCGACAGTTCAAAGGTCTACTACCTCCTCCGGGACGCCTGCCCTCGCCACCCGATCTCAAGTGGCTCTCTCCCTTTACACTAATTCCTCGCCATCTCTTTACGGAGACCTGCAGACGCCTGTTTTCCGACTGCCTCCCCACCCCTCCCCCACAGTCGCTGGAAAGGAAGGGCCGGGACGCTGCCTCACCCCTCTACTCTGCGTCTACAGCGGCCGCAGGACAGCGCCCCCGAGACAGCAGCCCGTTCTGTGCGGCTTGAACGACCGAAGGGCCCTCAGGCGAGCGCGGCGCCTCGACGGGCTCACCCCCACAGGACGACTCACCCCGCCCCCACACATCTTTCCCTCAGTGGCGAGAGCGGCGCCGCCGCGCTAGGCCGGAGGAGGAAGTGCGGCCTGGCCGTTAAGCAGACCGGGCCGGGAAAGGCTACGCGAACAGGCAGGGCAACCACGGGGCTCCCCCGACCCCACGGGCAGCGCGGCGCGGCGCGGCGGGCAACGCGCAGCCCGCAATCCGGGAACCCGGCGAGGCGGCTCCCCACCCCCACCCCCACCCGCCACCGCCCGCGCCAGCGAACAAAGCCCGGCTGCAGAGCCGCGGGGCCCGCGCCGGCCCAACGAAAACCACAAGGCCGTTTTCCCCTTACCCTCGTCTGCTTTCCTGGTGCCCGAAAGCACAGGCCTCTTAGGACCGTCCGTGGCACGGGCCTTTAGCGACGGACAACTCCCCCCCCCCACCCCCACCCGCCACCGCCCGCGCCAGCGAACAAAGCCCGGCTGCAGAGCCGCGGGGCCCGCGCCGGCCCAACGAAAACCACAAGGCCGTTTTCCCCTTACCCTCGTCTGCTTTCCTGGTGCCCGAAAGCACAGGCCTCTTAGGACCGTCCGTGGCACGGGCCTTTAGCGACGGACACCGGAGAGCGAACCGCAACTTGCAAGAAAGCGGCTGCGAAATGGCTGCGAGCGCGGCGCCAGGGGGCGGGACCAGCCCTCTGCGCATGCGCAGAAAGCGAGCTGGGGGCGGGGGGGCGGCCCGGGCCGCCGCGAGGGAGGGGCGGGGCTGCGGCTACGTAGCGGCCGTTAGTTTCTGGTCGCCTGGGAGATGGAGCTGCCAATGGCGCCCGCGGTCCCGGCCTGGCTTCCGTCTGTAGCAGAGCCACTTCCTGTTTGAAAGTTTGGGGGACTTGGGGGGCCCGGTAGCATTTTAATGCATCAAAATGTTTTGCAGCTTTTGTCATAGGGACCTGTGGTAGATGAGGTGCCCTTCCAAGACAGAACTGAAATGTTAGGTGCTAACTTTATAGGGTTTTTGTTTTAGTTCCTAAGTCTTGTCCGATTCTTTGCGATGCCTTGGACGGTAGCCCGCCAAGCTCCTCTGTCCATGGGATTTCCCAGGCCAGGATACTGGAGTGGGTTGCATTTCCTTCTCCCGACCCAGGGATGGAACCGGTGTCGCCTGCATTTGCAGGCGAGTTCTTTACCTGGTGAGCCACCAGGGAAGACCTCAGAGGCTTGTTAGGGGAGTTAAACTAGACTCTATGTGAAGTGGGCTCATTGTGTGTTCCTGACACACAGTAGGTGTTCAACAGATACTGTTGTAGTGATTCAAATACTCTTAACAGGAATGTCTCCTGAGAGAAATAATCTCAATGAAGGCAGGAACTCCGCCTGGCTCGCTCAGGCCCCTCACTGTGTTAACGGAGTCCAAGCATACTCTGCCTGCTACATGGACAGGCCAATGAATCAGAGAGGAAGGGGTGAAGCAAGGAATATGACTTTATGTTCAGAGAGCTGACTGGCCAAGAAGATGGCCGACAAATGACTCAAGATTGGGGGAGGTGAAGAAACAAAATAGAAAGGCCATTAATCTTGCAACTATCTCCTAGAAAGAGAAGCCTCAAACAGAGATGTGTTCATTTCTTCCTTCCTGTCATCCACAGATGGACAGGGGTCTCAAAGACACTTTAACAGGCAGAGGGACAAGATTCTCTCAGTCAGGCCATTATGTAGGATTATAATAACAAAAAACTAAAAGCAAGTCAAATAGTTCCAAAGTGGAGTCAAAACTGGTTTTTCCCTGCTACAACTGAGGTGCATATCACATGCTTACTAAAATGAATAGATTAAAAACTGTAAGGTTGTTTTTGCTCAAATTGGATATCCTTTTGTCTTCAGTCTTTGGAATAATTTGTATTGTTAACTATTGTAGTAGTCACTTAAATTTTTGAACTCTAGTGCTTCCCACAGAGTCTATAGTACAGAATATTTCAAGTTGGGATTGTTCCAGAGAATCCAGACTAATCAATTATCTGACCCCATCATACCTACCATCCTTATTTTTCACCTCTTTCACTAAGTTTTTTTTCCTAACTATTCTAGCTCACTGTGGGTTCAGTTCAGTTCAGTCACTCAGTCGTGTCCAACTCTTTGCGACCCCATGAATCGCAGCACGCCAGGCCTCCCTGTTCATCACCATCTCTCGGAGTTCACCCAGACTCACATCCATCGAGTCAGTGATGCCATCCAGCCATCTCATCCTCGGTCGTCCCCTTCTCCTCCTGCCCCCAATCCCTCCCAGCATCAGAGTCTTTTCCAATGAGTCAGCTCTTCGCATGAGGTGGCCAAAGTACTGGAGTTTCAGCTTTAGCATCATTCCTTCCAAAGAAATCCCAGGGTTGATCTCCTTCAGAATGGACTGGTTGGATCTCCTTGCAGTCCAAGGGACTCTCAAGAGTCTTCTAAGTCAGTTCTTCACATCATGTGGCCAAAGTATTGGAGTTTCAGCTTCAGCATCAGTCCTTCCAATGAATATTCAGGACTCATTTCCTTTAGAACTGACTGATTTGATCTCCTTGCAGTCCAAGGAACTCTTAAGAGTGTTCTCCAACACCACAATTCAAAAGCATGAAATATTTGCCACTCAGCTTTCTTTATAGTCCAACTCTCTCATCCATACATGACTACTGGAAAAACCATAGCTTTGACTATACAGACCTTCGTTGGTGAAGTAATGTCTTTGCTTTTTAATACGCTGCCTAGGTTTGTCATAACTTTTCTCCCAAGGAGCAAGCGTCTTTTAATTTCATGGATGCAGTCACCATCTGCAGTGATTTTTGACTCCAAAAAAATAAAGTCTGTCACTGTTTCCATTGTTTCCCCATCTATTTATCATGAATTGATGGGACAGGATGCCATGATCTTTGTTTTTTGAATCTTGAGTTTTAAGCCAGCTTTTTCACTCTCCTCTTTTACTTTCATCAAGAGGCTCTTCAGTTCTTTTTCGCTTTCTGCCATAAGGGTGGTGTCATCTGCATATCTGAGATTATTGATATTTCTCCCTGCAATCTTGATTCCAGCTTGTGCTTCATCCAGCCTGGCATTTCATATAATGTACTCTGCATATAAGTTAAATAAGCAGGGTGACAATATACAGCCTTGGTATACCC
>SJYT01005297.1:181870-226814 GCA_006410635.1 Cephalophus harveyi
ATCTGAGGTTATTGATATTTCTCCCGGCAATCTTGATTCCAGCTTGTGTTTCTTCCAGTCCAGCGTTTCTCATGATGTACTCTGCATATAAGTTAAATAAGCAGGGTGACAATATACAGCCTTGACGGACTCCTTAGTGTGTGGGTTAGTCCCTTGTTTTAGTATTTCTCCTATGATTAGAATAACACAGCATTTACTCAATCTTATTTTCCTCATAGGTTTGCTGTCTTCAACTAAAAACAAAACCATTCAGGAAAACACCTTAATCTTTTGTTTCTTTGTCCCTTTCAGGGTGTAACCGAGCAGGACGCATGGGAGCTTCCTGGGACAGGCCTTCCCCCAAATGTTCCACCAAAGCTCCTCTCTGAAGTACCTAGACAATACTGTTTGATGCACATTTCCTGAGTTATTTTGCAGATGTAAAAAACCTCCCCTCTCCAGCAAATGGAAGATATTATGACCATGAGTCAGTTGGAGCCTAAGGACCAATTTTTTTAAACCCTGTGACACCACCTCACCGTCAGCCAATCAGAGAATTGTGACAAGCTGATCGCAGACCGCCCCCTCCCATCTCGTTTTTAAAAGTGCTTTGCAGAGCTCAGGGCTTTTAAGGCATAAGCTTCCTGTCTCCTTGAATGGCCTTACAATAAACCTTTCTCTGCTGCAAACTCTTTCAGTTTGTTTGGCCTCACTGTCAGGCACAGGAACTTGCATGACAAGGGTACTTAAACCAGCAGGGTTTTGTTTTGTTTTGTTCATTTTATGATAAGGGAAACCCAAATAGCATAAATGGATTACAGGTGTTTTCTTATAGATAAAGAACACAGCCTTTTTATTACCAATGTTTTGAACTCATAGTCTCGTAGATGGATTACATATATCTGTTTCATCATTTTCTTGGAGACTGTCTCTTGTTCTTTCAATTGAGAGTAGTTCTTGTCTTTTCATTTTACTTACATTTCTCTGTGTCTATAAATTTAGGTGAAACAGTTATCCTGTGGTGTTGAATAGGTGTTTGTTTGTGGGAGGATCCCTATATAGACTGTGTACCCAGTGTCTTTGATGTGAGCGCTGGATTTGATGTGACAGCAGCCACATCTTTTGTCAGGGTGGGCTTGCCACCATCACCTTGATAAAGGGGATCATGGCTGGCGCTGAAGTAGCTAGAGCCTGTGCAGGGTGTGAGGTGGGACTTTCGCTCTGCACAGTGGCTGTCACCACACTGGCAGTGGTTTCCTGAGTTGCTCGAGCCAAAGCCCTGGGGGTTGGACTCAGGCTGTCTTTGTTCCCTTTAAGTTTATATCTTTGAAGTTTTTTATTGAAGTGAAGTGGAAGTCGCTCAGTCACATCCGACTCTTTGCAACCCCATGGCCTATACAGTCCATGGAATTCTCCAGGCCAGAATACTGCAGCGGGTAGCCTTTCCCTTCTCCAGGGGATCTTCCCAACCCAGAGATCGGACCCAAGTCTCCCACGTTGCAGGCGGATTCTTTACCAGTTGAAAAGCCCAAGAATACTAGAGTGGGTAGCCTACCCCATCTCCAGCGGATCTGCCTGACCCAGGAATCGAAACGGGGTCTCCTGCATTGCAGGTGGATTCTTTGCCGCCCCTAAGTGTGTATATCTTTACTTCTCCCCACACTGGAGGCTTTGCCTCAAAGGAGGGGAGTGGTGAAGTAAGAAAGGTTTGTGTGCACTGCCTGTGTAGGCATCTGTGGCTCTGCTCAGAAGCAGCCCAGAGTCATGTCTTATCCTGTGTTGCAGCCATCCCCTATCAATGCAAAGCTGTGGTATGGAGGGAGTGGGGCCAGAGCATTCACCAGGTTGTGACCAGGGGTCATGGTGGTTTAAGTGACCATGCTGCTGTCAGAAATCTGGTCGGGCTTCAGTGGCACCATTTGAGTAAGTGTCAACAACGGCCACTGTTGCCCCACCCAGACCACACCCCAGGCCCCCGGATTGCCTCCGAATCTTTAGATCAAGTCTTTCCAAGGTCCCAGGGCACTAGGTTCATTGCCAAGCTGTGCTGTGGAGTATGTGGGGCTGGGGTATTCTCTTAGCTCAGACTAGTGTTAATTGCTCAGTCATGTCCGACTCTTTGCAACCCCATGAACTGTAGCCTGCCAGGTTCCTCTGTCCATGGAATTCTCCAGGCAAGAATACTGGAGTGAATTGCATTTCCTCCTCCAGGGGATCTTCCTGACCCATGGATCAAACCCTGGTCTCTTGCATTGGCAGGTGGATTCTTTACCACCTGAAACATCAGGGAAGCCAGCTCAGATTAGGGATAGCAGCAAAGAAGCAACCACTAGGGCAGACCTCTCTCCACCCTGTCTGATGACAGACCAGTACCTGCACACTCCTCATGAACGGAATCTAGGCTTCTCCAGCTTCTTGTCCCAGTGGTCCTCCAAGCAGCCAAAGGGGCTTCTCTCTTCCAGGCAGGACCCCAGGACTGGGGGATCCAGTCTGCTGCTTCACCTGCTCACTCCCCAGGGCCACCTGTGTGATTCCCCTTTTCCCCTTGTCCCCTCCCAAGGTCACAGGTCTCCACTCCATGCTTTTCTTCCCAATTATATGGGAGTCTTTCTTGCAGCCTTAGTTGTTTAGTTTTTCTGCCAGATTTCAGTTAGTTTTCCGTAACAGTTGTTCCACGTGTAGATGTATTTTTGACTCATTTGAGTAACAGGAAAGAATAAAATCTGATTCCCTGTTCGATCTGTTTCTTTTACTCTAACTTTTGTTTTCCATCGCTTTTGTTTTTATAATCACTAAGAAGATGCTGCCTGAAGCTATAAGCGTACATCGTGGCCTTGGGGAACACCTGCCCCTCTACCAGAATGTTAAAGTACCTTTATTCAGCTCATAGGGAAACATCCTGACCCTGTCCACCTGTGGATGGCTGCAGAAAAAAAGGAATTAATACTTTCCCTAATGGAGGCTGGCCAAACCAGGAGATCCTTTGCAAGACTTACCGCCTTTTTACTTTACTTCCTTACCTTCTCTCCTCTGTTCTATAAAAGAAGCTAGCATTCAGACCCCATACGATGTCTTGGACTCTAGTCCGCCACCTTCTTGGATGCCTGATTTTCTGAGTAAAATCTCTACGCCTTGCCTCAACACCTTGTCTCCTGATTATTGGCCTGTCGTGCAGGAAGCAGATTGAGCTTGGACTTGGTAACATTTGCGGAGGGAAGTAAGCTCTGTTATCTTCTTAGTTTGTCATCTTGATCCTCATCCCATGGGTGAGAATATTTAGACTATGGAATTAGGCAAATGCTACAAGTCTGGGCCTCCCTGGAGCCATGAACCAACCCCCTCACCACCCCCCTACCCAATCTTCTGCCAGAGTCAATTGTTAACCATTTATCAGCTCACCACTGGCCTTGGCCCTGGAAAGTCCTTCAGCTGCCCTGGGTTTAATCTTCCCTTCCCTTGAACCAGGGGTAAATTAGATGGTGGTCTTTCAGCTCCAGCCTCCTGCCCTGCAGCTTAGGCAGCCAATGGTGAGTTGTGCTACTTCTGAGCTGCCCTAGAGGGCCTGTGTCCTGAGCCTGGGGCTCAGTGACAAGGTGATTGGGAATGGAACCTCACATGGCACACAGCTTCTGAGGTTCCAGGGCTTTCCACACTTGCAAGATGACTCCAGGGGTAATTGAGAGACCCTGGTCCTTTGGGACTGGTGACATCTGCCAACTGCCCATTTCCCTCTGAGCTTTAACATTCTCCTCTGAGAAAGAGACTTCAGAAGCAGATCTCCTCTGAACATCACCACCCCTCACACTTGAGGCTTTGGAGTTCCTCTGAGTACAGCTCTGCTCCCATGTCTCCAGTCCCTCCATCTCAGACTGCTATGAAGCTCCCTCTATAAGCACACCGAATGCCAGTCACGCCCAGGTTCTGTTCTCAGCACTCTGTATACACTCTGCCTGGACTACCTTACATGCTTTCAACTGCCATCTATGTGTGAATAACCTCTAAACCTCAATCTCCTATCCAAACTTTCTTTTGAATTTCAGATCATATGTAAATGCTTGGTGAACCTCTCTCCTTAATGTCCCCCAGGCTTTTGAGTCTCGGGTCTCAATCCTGATTCTTTTATTATTGGAGTAGGCAGCCTTCACTATGGCCAACAACGATCCTTTCCTCCTGGCATATGAGCCCTGTGTAGTCCCATCCTGCACTGTTACTAGGACTGGTCTTTTTGACTAAAGCACACGGAATGGGATAGTAAGCCACTTCTGAGATTGCTTTAAAAGACTGTGGCTTCTGTTTTGAGTTTTGGCTCACTTGTGTGCCATCTCTATCTTTCGGATCACTCTCTCAGATCTTTCTGGAGTAAGAAAGCTGCCATAGTGTCATGAGAAACTGAAGTCTCTGGGCAACAGCCAGCAAGGAACACAGGCCTGCCCAGCTACGTAAGTGAACCCAGAAGTGGGTCCTTCGGCTTCATTTCAACCTTGAGAGGAATAAAGCTCTAGCCAGTTGCTTGACTGCAATTTTTTCAAAGACTTTGTACCAGAATCACCCAGTTAAGCTGCTCCTAGATTCCTAACCCTCAGAAACTACATGAGTTAAATAAACTGTTACATTTAGGGGTGATTTGTTACATGAAATAAATAACAAATACAAGTGCAATTGTCCCTTAGTATCCAGATGCTGACTGCAGCCATGAAATTAAAAGACGCTTACTCCTTGGAAGAAAAGTTATGTCCAACCTAGATAGTATATTCAAAAGCAGAGACATTACTTTGCTGACTAAGGTCCTTCTAGTCAAGGCTATGGCTTTTCCTGTGGTCATATATGGATGTGAGAGTTGGACTGTGAAGAAGGCTAAGCACCGAAGAATTGATGCTTTTGAACTGTTATGTTGGAGAAGACTCTTGAGAGTCCCTTGGACTGTAAGGAGATCCAACCAGTCCATTCTGAAGGAGATCAGCCCTGGGATTTCTTTGGAAGGAATAATGCTAAAGCTGAAACTCCAGTACTTTGGCCACCTCATGCGAAGAGTTAACTCATTGGAAAAGACTCTGATGCTGGGAAGGATTGAGGGCAGGAGGAGAAGGGGACGACAGAGGATGAGATGGCTGGATGGCATCACAGACTCAATGAACGTGAGTCTGAGTGAACTCCGAGAGATAGTGATGGACAGGGAGGCCTGGCGTGCTGCGATTCATGGGGTCGCAAAGAGTCGGACACGACTGAGTGACTGAACTGAACTGAACTGATCCATAGGGGATTGGTCCCAGGACCCTCCCAGATACCAATCTACGGAGATTCACCAGTCTCTAAGTAAATGGCACAGTATTTGCATAAAACCTATAGGATATACTTCTATATATTTTAATCATCTCTAGATTTCTAATAACTACAATGTATGTGCTATGTAAATAGTTGTAAATACAATGTAAATGTTATGTAAATAGTTACCAATATGTGGCATATTCAAGTTTTGGTTTTTGGAAACTTCTGGAATTTTTTTTCCCAATATTTTGTTCTGTATTTGGTTGAATCCTTGGATACAGAGATATCCTGCAGATACGGAGTGCCAGTTGTATCTTCCGTATCTAGTTTCTGTTGATTCTTTTTAAAATATCTTTTATTCTACTCCCTCCTCTCCATCACTGCTACCACTTCCTTAGTTTGAGTCTCCACCACTGGTTACCTATTGCAATAGGCCACCCAATGGTTTCCCTGTTCCCAGTCTGTCTTTTAATCTACTCATTACACCACTTCAAGAGTGACATTTTTAAAACAAAAAGTCATGTCACATACCTTCCCAACCCACAAACACATTCAGTTCAGTTTAGTTCAGCTGCTCAGTCATGTCCAACTCTTTACGACCTCAAGGACACCAGCACGCCAGGCCTCCCTGTCCAGCACCAACTGCCGGACTTTATTCAAACTCATGTCCATTGAGTCAGTGATACCATCCAACCATCTCATCCTCTGTCATCCCCTTCTCCTCCCGCCTTCGATCTTTCCCAGCATTAGGGTCTTTTCCAATGAATCAGTTCTTTGCATCAGGTGGCCAAAGTATTGGAGTTTCAGCTTCAACATTAGTCCTTCCAATGAATTTTCAGGACTGATTTCTTTTAGGATGGACTGGTTGGATCTCCTTGCAGTCCAAGGGACTCTCAAGAGTCTTCTCCAACACCACAGTTCAAAAGCATCAATTCTTTGGTGCTCAGCTTTCTTTATAGTCCAACTCTCACATCCATACATGACCACTGGAAAAACCATAGCCGTGACTAGACAGACCTTTGTTGGCAAAGTAATGTTTCTGCTTTTTAGTATGCTGTCTAGGTTGGCCATAACTTTCCTTCCAAGCAGTAAGAGTCTTTTAATTTCATGGCTACAGTCACCATCTGCAGTGATTTTGGAGCCCCCTCCCCCCCAATAGTCTGTCACTATTTCCCCATCTATTTGCCATGAAGTGATGGGACCAGATGCCATGATCTTAGTTTTCTGAATGTTGAGCTTTAAGCCAACTTTTTCATGCTCCTCTTGCTGGGGGCCAGACGTGAGGAACTCCGCTCATGGCAAAGGTCATGAGGAAGGAAGCTTGGCATACGCAAAGGCGTGATCAAGCCTCAGGAAACCCCCTGTTCCCGAGCATCTAACCCCAAAACCAGAGTCTGTTTTATGCTCTCACCTACACCAGAGTACTTTACGGGGGGTTCTCCCCCATAACCATTTCTCTCGGAGAAGGAGTTAACTTGCAGCTCCAAGTTAATAAAAATTCCTGGGCGTGACAAGAGTGTTTCAACTTAGGAACTCTGAAGGTTATCTAGCCTGCCTGTATAGGTTCGTCCGGCCACATGTGATTGTTTACAAGCCCTCAACCATGAGAGGCACGAGATGTTTTAGACTTACTAAAGGCAAATTCTTTTGGGAAGTTAGAAATTATTAGTGGGTTGGTTAGCAATTATATTGGTGAAGGGTTTTTTCGTTTACTGTGTCAATAATTCGGAGAAGGCAATGGCATCCCACTCCAGTACTCTTGCCTGGAAACTTCCATGGACGGAGGAGCCTGGTAGGCTGCAGTCCATGGGGTCGCTGAGTCAGACACAACTGAGCGACTTCACTTTCACTTTTCACTTTCATGCATTGGAGAAGGAAATGGCAACCCACTCCAGTGTTCTTGCCTGGAGAATCCCAGGGATGGCGGAGCCCAATGGGCTGCCGTCTGTGGGGTCACACAGAGTCGGACACGACTGAAGTGACTTAGCAGCAGCAGCAGCAGTGTCAATAATTGCTGCTAATTCCCTGCCCTGAGTGTGACAAGGGTGTCTCAGGTCAAACCTCTCTGCTGGCAGACTAGCTT
Source organism: Cephalophus harveyi (assembly GCA_006410635.1). NCBI lineage: Eukaryota > Metazoa > Chordata > Mammalia > Artiodactyla > Bovidae > Cephalophus > Cephalophus harveyi. Next base: position 189,198 of record SJYT01005297.1, read on the forward strand.
GTGTGACAACCTCTCAACCATAAATAGCACAGAGAGTTTTGGAGGATTTGAAAGTCTTAATTAGCATAGGGCTTTTCTCATTGTTGAGTCAATGATTGCCGCCAGGCCTCCATATCCTTAGGCACCTGGGAATATATTAATCAATGTATTTGAAATATAGAAAAGGAAATATAGTAGTTTTTATGGACTATAAATAAAGGTGAGTGCTGAAGAACTGATGCTTTTGAACTGTGGTGTTGGAGAAGACTCTTGAGAGTCCCTTGGACTGCAAGGAGATCCAACCAGTCCATCCTAAAGGAGATCAGTCCAGGGTGTTCATCGGAAGGACTGATGCTGAAGCTGAAACTCCAATACTTTGGCCACCTGATGCAAAGAGCTGACTTATTCAAAAAGATCCTGATGCTGGGAAAGATTGAGGGCAGGAGGAGGAGGGGACAACAGAGGATGAGATAGTTGGATGGCACCCCGACTCAGTGGACATGGGTTTGGGTGAACTCCAGGAGTTGGTGATGGACAGGGAGGCCTGGTTCATGGGGTGGCAAAGAGTCGGACACGACTGAGCAACTGAACTGAACTGAACTGAACTGAAGAGGAAAAAAGCAAACATTTTTGAACAATAATCTGTTAGAGTTCTAACTAGCTATATGATTTTGGGCATATCTTTCAATCTCACTTGTCTAAAATTTCTTCAATAGAAAAAGTGAAGAAGACAGAGATGTAATAAGGTATTGTGGGAAAACATGGGCTTTGAAGTTGTATGAGGTGAGAGGTGAAGTCACTCAGTCGTGTCCGACTCTTTGCGACCCCGTGGACTGTAACCTACTAAGCTTCTCTGTCCATGGGATTCTCCAGGCAAGAATACTAGAGTGGATTGCCATTTCCTTCTCCAGGGGATCTTCCCGACCCAGGGATCGACCCGGGTCTCCCACTTTGGAGGCAGACGCTTTAACGTCTAAGCCACCAGAGTATAGACCTTATTAAAATCTCATGTTTGTGAAGAACTAGCTATGGCTCTTAAGGAAATTCAGTTCAGTTCAGTCACTGACTCTGTGACCCCATGGACTGCAGCATGCCAGGCTTCCCTGTCCATCACCAACTCCTAGAGTTTGCTCAAACTCATGTCCATTGAGTCAGTGATGCCATCCAACTATCTCATCCTCTGTCATCCCCTTCTCCTCCTGCCTTCAATCTTTCCCAGCATCAGGATCTTTTCCAATGAGTCGGCTCTTCGCATCAGGTGGTCTAAGTACTGGAGTTTCAGCTTCAGCATCAGTCCTTCCAATGAATGTTCAGGACTGATTTCCTTTAGGATGGACTGGTTGGATCTCCTTGCACTCCAAGAGACTCTCAAGAGTCTTCTCCAGCACTACAGTTCAAAAGAATCAGTTCTTTCATGCTCAGCTTTCTTTATGATCCAGTTCTCACATCCATACTTGACTACTGGAAAAACCATAGCTTTGACTAGATGGACCTTTGTTGGCAAAGTAATGTCTCTGCTTTTTAATATGCTGTCTAGGTTTGTCATAGGTTTTCTTCCATAGTCATTTCTTCTCGAGGAAATTACTGAATCGGATTATCAGGTGCTTTCTTGTATTCCCCTCTAGGGGAAATGTTGTTATCTATTGTAGCAAACAATCCCCAGATGCAGTGACTTAATATGATAGAAGTTGACTTCTCATTTCTGACATGACTTTATGCAGTTTGGGCAGCTACCCTGGGCAGTTTTTCTATAAACCAGAGGTTAACAAACTATAATTCACAGGCTAAATCCAGCTAACCCCTGTCTTTATAAATAAAGTTTTATTGGATTATAACAATGCTGATTCATTTACATATTGTCTATGGCTACAAAAGCAGAGTTGAGTTTTTGCAACAGAGACAGTATGTTGTGCAACACACATCAAAAATATTTACTGTCTGGCCCTTTATAGAAGAAGTTTACCAACCCTGCCTCAAAGCAATAGATCAGGGATCCAGGCTCCTTTAATCATGGTTCCACCAAGATGGAGTCTTTCACTTCTAGCCATTCAAAGAGAGAAAATTGCCTCTGTAGGCATACTGTCTACTTAACTACCTTTTTCTGGAAGTGATACATTCTACTTTTCACAGTTCATTGGATAAAACCAGACACATGGCAACAAAACCACAAACTGTGGTAGGAAACACAGAGGCCACTTTAAAACTTTCTATTAAACGGGAGAAATAAAGTGAAAATGCAGAATTTCAAAGAAAAGCCCACATAACATCTGTCTCTTATACACATCTATTTGAATGCAGAGTTCCAAAGAATAGCAAGGAGAGATAAGAAAGCCTTCTTCAGCGATCAACTGAAGAATTGATGCTTTTGAACTGTGGTGGTGGAGAAGACTCTTGAGGGTCCCTTGGACTGCAAGGAGGTCCAAGCAGTCCATTCTGAAGATCAACCATGGGATTTCTTTGGAAGGAAAGATGCTAAAGCTGAAACTCCAGTACTTTGGCCACCTCATGCGAAGAGTTGACTCATTGGAAAAGACTCTGATGCTGGGAGGGATTGGGGGCAGGAGGAGAAGGGGACGACCAAGGATGAGATGGCTGGATGGCATCACCGACTCAATGGACGTGAGTCTGAGTGAACTCCGAGAGATGGTAATGAACAGGGAGGCCTGGCGTGCTGCGATTCATGGGGTCGCAAAGAGTCGGACACGACTGAGCGACTGAACTGAACTGAAGACTAAATAGATCTTAAGGGGAGCATTGGTGAAAGGATTTTCATTTGTTGGGCTGATGTTTGCTGCTAAATCTCCATATTCCCTGCCTTTATAATAAATATAACTAGCATATAGGAGAAATAAGTATTAACCTTTAAGATTGATCATGTTAACCTTGGGTTAAATAAATTCCTTTCTTGATTGTAACTCATTACACCCTCACCCTATAGGAATGCAACTTTATTTGGAGGGTGGTGCCTGGTTTAAGAAAAAACACTCTTGGAAAAAATAAGTTTTTTGGTTATCAGAAAGAAAGGGTTGTAAATATCAGCAAGCCTCATGGCCAGAAGATGATGTAAAAACCCCTAAGACCTTTTTTTTATGTAAAGCACCTGATTTTGATAAAGGTCAGGACTGCTGACCCCCGTGTGACTCTGTATTCATCCCTATATGTAACAAAAGGTATATAAGCAAACCGAAAAAATAAAGAAATGGGATCAGTTCCTGGAAAGACTGATTCCCCCATGTCATTCTTTCTTGCTCCCTGTTTTTCTGGCTGAATTCCCATCTGGAGCATGGATGCTATTCCACATAAACCAAGTTATTCAGCCTATTTTTCTCCACTAATTTTCCTACTACACTATCCGTTTCTAATCTCTCTATATATCTGTAATTAAATATGTATTTTTCCAAGGACACCGACCCCGTCCCCACCTTCGAATTCCCTGGATCCACCGGGGCTGGTCTCTGGCATCCTCTTTCATCAAGAGGCTTTTTAGCTCCTCTTCACTTTCTGCCATAAGGGTGGTGTCGTCTGCATATCTGAGGTTATTGATATTACTCCTGGCAATCTTGATTCCAGCTTGTGCTTCATCCAGCCCAGTGTTTCTCATGATGTACTCCACATATAAGGAAGCCCCATAAACACATAAATACTTCAAATCTTTCAGTGATGGTAACTTTTTAAAATCTATGTCTCTTTGACCTGCTTGTTCCTCTAAAGTCACTCAGCAAAAGGCATTCTCTTATTGTATTTGCCACTGTTCCAAACTGATACATGGATCATTCAAGAGTCTGTAGATATTTTCCATTCCCCATCTGCTACTGTTAGAAGCACAGTCAAAAGTTTGCAACCTAGGAAAAAATCTGAGAGTGGAACTGTGATCTGATCTCTGATGATAATAAATGCAAATTTCTATATCACTTCTTGGGTTTTGTATCATTTTCAACTTTATTTTGCCAGCTATTGAGTTAGCGGTTTAGCATCAATATAATGTTTCTCTCTGATATATAAAGAACATACACTGGGGGCTTCCCTGATGGCTCAGTGGTAAAGAATCTGTCTGCCAATGCAGGAGATGCAGGTTCAATCCCTGGTCCAGGAAGATTTCGCATGGCCTTGGAGCAACGAAGCCTGTGTGCCACAACTACTGAGCCTGCATGCCTAGAACCTGTGCTCTGCAACAAGAGATACCATTGAAATGAGAAGCCCAAGCAGCACAACAAAGAGTAGCCCCTACTCACTGCAACTAGAGAAAGCATGTGCAAAGGAGCAAAGACCCAGCACAGCCAAACATACATAAAATAAAATAAAAATTATTAAAAAAACAAACAAACAACAACATAACAAAGTTTAAACTCAGCCCTGGTCATTTGTCTAACCATCATATTTCTCTTTGTGTTCACAAGACCTCATTAATCATGTTAAAAGCTCTCCAAGTGCTAATTTCAGATGAGCAAAAAAAGAAAGACAGAGCTCTTTGCTTAGTGGATATTCAGTATTTATTTTCACTGAAAAATTAATTTGGCCTTAGTATCATTAAATAGGGATATGACATCCGCAGAAACAAACACTAACAAAAAACCTCACTTTTCTTCTTTTAGGAAGTTAACAGCTATACAAAGAAGTTTCAATGAGGTAGAATATAAGCTCACATAAGCAATTGTGGTTCAATTTCTAATTCAGATACCTTACTCCTAAAGAAGACAGAAATATGAGAAAACAGTATGTGTTATTCCTGGGCAAGAAAGGAGTGTTGTTGTTCAGTCACTAAGTCATATCTGACTCTTTGTGACCCATGGACTGCAGCATGCCAGGTTCCTCTGTCCTCCACTATATCCTGGAGTTTGCTCAAAGTCATGTCCATTGAGTCGGTAAAAGGAGCGAGGAGATATAAATATAACAACTGTTACCTACCCAACCAATTTTTAAAAGGGTTAGCAAAGATAACTGAATCCATTGTTCATTTCGAATCTCATTTTGAACAAGTTTTCTTGTTAATTAAAAAAATTAAACAGCGTAAACTGATATGAATTTCAAACACTTCTCCTCTGCAGACTAATCAGACAGGAAACAAAATAAAACCCTAGGTAGTTACTAGATTGGATAATCAAGTTTAAAATCATTAAGGATTAACCATCAACAGACTTTGTTGCTAGAAAGCACACACCTGGGTTTGTTACAGAGGAGGCTGAGCGGCCAGTTATACATTCCAGAGAAAGAAAAAAGTAAAGAGGTTGTGTAGAGAAAGGTAAAGTGAGATGTTTGGGTCCTCCCTAAACCTTTTATCACTGAAAAGTGACTGCTTGAAAATGCAACTGGAAAATGAAAGTAAGTAGCTGCTTGGCTCACTGCAGAAGGGACTCTGGTTTTCACTTCCAATAATTCAGTGCACTGTTGGGGGACACTTTCTCCCCAGTGAGGAAAGGAGGAAGTTGCAGTGCCCAGAGCAGAGAGATCTTTGGTTCTGCGAAACTCTGAGCTTTAAGAAGTTCTCTATGGACAGAGGAGCCTGGTAGGCTACAGTCTATGGGGTTGCAAAGAGTCGGACATGACTGAGTGACTTCACTTTCACTTTCTACAGCAGCAAGTAGAGACATGAACTCATCTTTGTGGAAGGCCTCTCCTTTGTTATGTGAAAACCACCCAAAGAGCCCTTTAGTTATAGTAACTGAAGCAAGTCTTCACCTAACCCAAAGTTTTTGGGGAAAATTGTGACACTGTAATTAATCTGAAAGCAGATATACTGAGTTAGACTGAGCAGCCAAGTGAACTGATATGTTAATAGTTGTGCATAGTTGAGTTACATTGTATTAATCTGGCGTTACAATTATCTGCCTAAATGCAATCACTCAGAGTTGTCCTAGATTACAAATGAATATTTATTAAAATGAAAGTATACTGTAGTGGTTTAAAATTAGAAAACTTTAAAATAGAATTAAGAATCAGGAATTAAGATAATGGGAGCTCCTGAAGGCAAATGGAATTAATCAAGTACAGTTTTCCTCTTGATTTGATCTCATCCATATATGCAAAAATTTCTCTACAAAAATTTTGTGAAATATTGAATGATTTAGGGCTATGACTCCTTTTGAAGTTTTTGCACTTTCACAAATTAGAACTTTTAAAAGATCATATTAGGTATTTAAACACTTGTTGACTGCTGTAGGATTTCATTTGCTAGGAAGGTTGAGTTCAAGCTCATCTAAAAAGTCTTTGAGAAATAAATGCTGTATTCAAGGTGCATTATATTTCAATGTACACACCCTGATTTGATAAACACTAGCTACAAGCTTCCATATTTCCATCCTTTAAATCAGTGCAAGAAAGGAAATCTAGGCTTTTCAGTTTAGCTTCTGCATTATCAGTGAACTCCCTGGAAGCCTTCTGTAGTGGAAGACGGGGTGGGCCCATTGGAATCCCGGAGACAAGAGTCATGATGGCTTTGGTCTGCGACACTCCAAAACCTAGGAAAAATAAACAGGAAACATGGCTGGGATGGTCCACTTTGCCATAAACATTCCAGAGAAGAGATCATATTCTTACAGTGATTCCTAGGACAGGATAAAATGGAACTAAAAGATTGGGTATTTTTGTCTATATGGCAGATTGAGCAGATGCAGGAAATCCCTGCGTGCATGCTTAGTGGCCTCAGTTGTGTCCATGTCTGTGCGACCCTATGGACTACAGCCCACTAGGCTCCTCTGTCCATGGGATTGATTCTCCAGGCAAGAATACTGGAGTGGGGTGCCCCAGCGCCACCTGGGAAGCCCCTTAGGAAATCCCTAGGCCTGCTCTGAACACATACAAATGCTGAAAGCTTTTTTAACAAATTGATAAATTATAAAATAAAACAAAGTGAGACTCAAAGTCAACCTTAAAAGCAAGAAGGAGGGACAAGAGGGATCAGGAATAAAGAGGTCAAAGTGGTAGGGAGATGCTGAAGCCAATGGTCCATGAGGATAATCTGATTCAGGGATGTACCGCTGTGGATTGAAAGATCGAGGACTTCATCACTAAGACAGAATTTAGTTCCAGCACATCTAAGAAGTCCCTGAGAAACACACTAATTAAGGTAATAGTTTATGACTCAGTGCTAGTGTTTTAGATTAGGGTTGTAAAGCCAGATAAGGCCTTCAGTCTGTATACAGCAAGGAGGTGGAATTAAAATTCCCAGTATACAGTTGGTAGTCAGTCTTACATGAAAAGCAATAGAAAAAACAAAACCAAACTAAACAAACAAACAAAAACTTTCCTAAGAGGCAAGGGAGCCTGACTTCTTCCAGGGCTGTGGCTGGAAAGGAAAGTGAAAGGGAAGTCGCTCGGTCGTGTCCGACTCTTTGCGACCCCATGGACTGTAGCCCTACCAGGCCCCTCCGTTCATGGGATTCTCCAGGCAAGAATACTGGAGTGGGTTGCCATTTCCTTCTCCAGGAGATCTTCTCGACCCAGGGATTGAACCTGGGTCTCCCACACTGTAGGCAGATGCTTTACCGTCTGAGCCATCAGGGAAGGCCATGGCTGGAAAAGGAAGTAAAAGAAATCCCAAGCCTGTGCCATATATAAATGTTGGATCTATATTATGTGCTTAGTACAGGAACCATACTAAAAAATATACCTAAAGACTTGGTCAGAACTGATGAAACTAAAATGTTTGCAGAGGCAGATATAAAATCACTTGATAAGACACCTCACAACCTGGAGTACAATGAATTCCCCAGGAAACAACTGTCTTTGAAGATGAATTCAGAGTTAAAAGTTACAAAGCACACGAGGAAAAAAAAGCTGCACGGGAACCAGCAAATACACAACTGACAAATTTCACATCCCGAGAAAAGATGACACAAAATTCTGAAAGAGATTTCAGAAAATATTTAAGAATAGAAGCCATAGGCTAAGGGAAGGACATATAAAGAATGGGATCATCTGGAAGAAATAACCAAAAAGAAATGATGGAAATGAAAAATATATAACCAGTGAAATGAAATTGTAGAAAATAGCTAAAGATAATATTAGTGATTTTGAAGGTAGGTCTAAGGAAATAATCCAGAATATGGCACAGGAAGATATTTGTTTTCTTAACTGGCTATTGCTCTTAGATTAAAGGTATGAGCAGTAATTTTCTTTTCCTAAGGTAACTTAGTTACAGTCAGTAACAACTGAGCATTGGGAAGGAAAATACTAGCTTGGCTAAATACATAGAATATACTTTGCTAAATGCAAGTGGCCCTCCTATTCTTATCATGAATGGTGGGAGAGGGAGAGCTACCTTCACGATAAGGCTATCACATTTATTAAGTCTCTTTTATATACAATGGAATGAGAGTCCCTTGGACTGCAAGGATATCCAGCCAGTCCATCCTAAAGGAAATCAGTCCTGAATATTCATTGGAAGGACTGATGCTGAAGCTGAAACTCCAATACTTTGGCCACCTGATGCGAAGAGCTGACTCATTTGAAAAGACCCTGATGCTGGAAAAGATTGAGGGCAGGAGGAGAAGGGGATGACAGAGGATGAGATGGTTGAATGGCATCACCGACTTGATGGACATGGGTTTGGGTGGACTCCGGGAGTTGGTGATGGACAGGGAGGCCTGGCATGCTGTGGTTCATGGGGTCGCAAAGAGTCGGACACGACTGAATGACTGAACTGAAACTGAAAAAAGAACGAAAGCTTGAAGCTTATAACAGACGGACCCAGAGGGTATTGAACTAAATGATATTGAAATAAGTCAGACAGAAAAAGGCACTATATTATTTCACTTATATGTGGAATCTAAAATACAAAAAATAGACAAAGACAGAAACAGAGTTATACATGCTGTATGTCAAATTTATCTCAATAAAACTGGAAGAAAAATCCTTCTTTGCAGTATCACTGCTGGTATAAAAAGTGATCTTAGACACACAGGTAAACGTTTAGTTCTTTAAAAACTGGAAAAATTAGTAGTAGTTCAATATCTACTTTTATGCACCTTAAGAATATATACCAACCCATGATTTTGTGAAAAGTATTGCTTAGAACAAGAGAATAATAATAGCTAATAATATTGGGTGGGCCAAAAAGTTCCTTCTAGTTATGGAAAACTCAGAACGAACTTTATGGCCAATCCATTAGTACTGGTGGCACACAAATATGACCAAAATCATCGAAGTGGAAAAGCAAATGGGAAGCATTGTCTTTGAAGGATAAAGAGAGCTGGCTGAAAACCCGTGAGAATGAGGGACATAATACATAATAGGTGCTTAGGGCTTGGGAGGACTTGCCAGGAAGAGGCAGAAAGGCTCTGAAAGGAAGGGAGGAGGTCTGCCAAGAAAAAGCCTAAAACTTTTCCTGGACTTGACCCAGGTTCTCAGGAAGGGCCAAGCTCTTGCAGAAGTGGAGTGAATGGTGGCATTTGTCATTAGTTATGGGATAAGACTTTGGAGACTGTGGAGAGGTTTCTCTACTCAGATTCACTGTATTTCCCTCAAACTTTACATTGTCATATTATTCAAACCTCTATCCATTCAAGCTTACTTGTGTTAATAAACTTTTAAATTGCAGATACTCTTGGGAGAGCTGTCAGTCATTCACAGTTTAGTAAGATCTATATTCAAGCTGCTTTCTTCCAAATACTTAGGCTGAAATCAGCTATAGTGTGGTAGTAGAATTTTAAGGAGCAGAGGCAAGGGAAGGGAGGGAGTGTTGATGGTTTAGAAGAAAAGGGGTAAAAAATGGTGTGTGCACAGAGTAGGAAGGTGAGTAAAGTGCTAAGATGGAGAAGAGAGGTTTGCAGAAGAGAGCCAAGACCTTCCAACTGGGTTTACTTCACCGTTTTATAGGACTGGCTCTGAAAGTTAGCGTTAGGGATAAAACCTTGTTTACAACTGATTAAAAGGTGTTCTTGTTGAACCCTCGGAGAAAGTGATGAAAGTCCCTCATTACTTTCTCTGAAACGCTCCCAGTGTTGTGTGTTCAGTTGCTCAGTCGTGTTCAACTCTGCGACCCCAGGGAATGTAGTCTGCCAGGCTCCTCTGTCCAGGGAATTTTTTTTCCAGGCAAGAATACTGGAGCGGGGTTGCCATTTCCTACTCCAGGGGATCTTCCCAACCCAAGATCGAACCCAAGTCTCTTGCATCTCCTGCACTGGCAGGTGGATTCTTTATCACTGTGCCACCTGGGAAGCCCCCAAACCCTCCCGAGTAGCAGACAAAGAGGGAAACTTACCTAGTTTGACCACAAAGTTGATAAATCTCTGAATACAAAACTGGAAAGAAACAAACAAATCTACAGTCAGTATTACTGAACTGCAGTAACAATTTAAAGAATTTGGAGGTCAAATTACAGAAACCTCAAACCAAAGGTCCACATATCTTAGTTTTGTGTAGGTCTGACAGAATGGAGAAAAACTGCCAAGTGAGGATGGTTGAGATCCATCTAGGATAAGGTAGGATCTTTCCGTATATATAAGCTTTATGAATCGAGCCCATGAAGAAAAGAAGCTCGCTCCAATGAAGGAACGGTTCAATACCGAGTTAGGGTGGGGAAGATAACCTCTACCTATCCAGGCTACATAGATAAGCTTACCAGCTAGGGTAGTTGTTTCCAAATTGGGGTGCTCTAACTTCTGGATTACTTTCCAAGACACCTTGGGGACACTTGGCCAAGGCTGATTTATGGAAATCAATTTCTAGATACTCAAATTCCGTAAGTGCTATTTCTAAAATTGATCAGAGGGAGGATTCACACATAATGGAGGTGTAGATTGTCCTTTTCTATTTTCCCTTTCACAATCCATCTCCTACTTTTGAAACAATAAAGACATACCTCCTATATCACTGCCTTGGGACACCTCTTGGAATCAAATAAAGGAGCAGCTCAAATGTTGGTACTGGCATCCACAAAGAGAGCCGACAGAGTGATTCCTCTAATTAATGAATAACAAGTCCTCTTAAAAATCATAGGGTTTTCAATTTTTTCCTTTCAACATTGCTTTTAATGTTGTGATTCACACTGTCAGTTGAAAATCACTAAATGATCAAGCATTCTGTGATTTGTGGCATATGACTCAAAAACTGCTCAAAGGACTGAGTGACACTGCTTATACTAAAGTTTCTTCCATTCTTACCAACTAATATCTATGATCATGCTTTCACGGAACTTATTTCTATAAAAACAAAAACCAGAAATAGTATTGATGCCGAACTGTAACTCATTCTAGCATTAAAGGATATTCATCCACAAATTCATGAAGCAAATTCTTAAAAAGAAGAGATCCCCATCCATCTCACTATTTTCAATAGGGATGCATTTTCAATAACATTTGCTTTTTATGTTGTTTTACTCTATTGTATGTGTGTGCATGCATGCTTAGTCATTCAGTCATGTCTGACTCTGTGATTCCATAGTCTGTAGGTTGGCAGGTGCCTCTGTCCATGGGAATTTTTCCAGGCAAGAATACTAAAGTGGGTTGCCATTTCCTACTAAAGGGGATTTTCCCCACCCAGGGATTGAACCAGTGTCTCTTGCATCTCCTGCATTGCAAGGTGGATTCTTTACCACTGTGGCACCTGGGAAGCCCTTAATCAATTGTATACAAGCAATAAAAAATTCAACGCAGAATAAAATTTGAATACCAAGAACATATATGCATATGTTCCTTTTTTCCTGACACACAAACTATGGCACATTACATTCAAAAGTCTCTACTTCGCTTCTCTTCTAAGCTTTTATTTCCTATTCACTATCACACTATCCAACCTGGTCTTAGCTTGGTGCTCAGTGGAAATAATTTAATCAAACCATTCATTAATAATGTTAGCTACTCATAATAAAATTAAACATATATAAAAATAAAAAAACCCCAAAGTCTCTGCTTTGTTGCTTTTTTTTTTATACTTAATATATCATAGAGATCTCTTCACACCTGTGCATATAAAAATTTTAAAGGGCTGTAAATAGATCCATTAAATAACTCAAACATAGCAGTGGGACCTTTCCCTTTAGGCTGTGCCCAGCTGTCTTTTGGGCTTCCCACGTGGCTCAGTGGTAAAGAAGCCACCTGCCAATGCAGGAAACATGGGTTCGATCCTTGGGTCGGAAAGATCCCCTGGAGGAGGAAATGGCAACCTACTCCAGTATTCTTGCCTGGAAAACCCTATGGACAGAGAAGTCCATGGGGTCATAAAAGACCTGGACACAACCTACTGACTCAACAACAATGTATTTAACCATCTCCTTGGGTGGATATTTGAGCTGTTTTCATCTTTTGCTATTATAAACAATGTTATAAGGAATATCTTTGTATATGCATCATTTCACTTTGTAAATATAATGGATGGCATTTAAATCTATGAGAATGAGTAAGTTTAGCCCTAACTTTTTACTTGTTTGTTTCTTCACTTGACTACAAACTCCTTTTTGGGCATAGACCAGCTTTACTGAAATCATCAGTTCAGCCCTTGGTATATTAACAAATAAGTAAATGAGACCCACTCACACTGGCTTTCTGTAAGAAAAAATAGAATGTGATGAACTAAACTCCTTCCCAATAATGTTTTACATGAGATGATTTATTTGAGTAGGACTAAAAGAAAAAATGGGATGGAGATGGAAGCTGAGTCAACTCATAAAAGAAACCACTAAATGGAAGGGTCCATCTTTCATCCATTTCACGGTTTACACCATTCTATGATTTTCCCACCATTCAGCTCAGAACAGGTTGAAATTTTCAGAAATACTTTTTTTCTGGGAAACTTAGGAAGAAAATTATAAATAAAAAGAGAGGGCATGAGTCTGCACAATTCAGACTTCATGTCTTAGTTTAAAACCAACGTCCTGTCAATGCTTAATCTAGGTGACATAGCCTCCTAAGTCCTTACGGAGTTCCTGCTTTCAGCCTCACCTGGTCTGAGGCTGAACAAAGATGAATATTAAATAAGCTGTTTTAAACTTTAAGTAGGAAGTAGATTTAGGCTGGCTCAACGTCAGGGCTAAAGGCTAAGGATGTATTAAAAAAATTTTTTTTTAATTTAAATTTTAAATTTAAAATAAATTTTAAATTTGGCAGCGTTGGGTCTGAGTTGCAGCAGGCAGGGTTTTCTTTCCATCTTTGGATCTTCCCCCGTGGCATGGGCTCAGCAGTTGCAGTACGAAGGTTTAGTTGCTCTGTGGCATGTGGGATCTTAGTTCCCCAACCAGGGATCTAACCCATGCCCCCTGTGTTATGAAGTAGATTCCTAAGGAATGGACCACCAGGGAAGTCCCAGGAGGGATGTATTTAATCACTCTTGGCAACTGCTTCCTCCTGTTCTCTTCTTGGTTAGAGCTGAGGTCACCTCCTCTAACCTTTAGGATGCTTTGTGGCTTCTGCTCTCTAATTCCTGATTTGCCCTGATGGTGGCCAGTTCAGTTCAGTCGCTCAGTCATGTCCAACTCTTTGCAACCCCATGGACTGCAGCAGGCCAGGCTTCCCTGTCCATCACCAACTCTCGGAGCTTGCTCACACTCATGTCCATCGAGTCAGTGATGCCATCCAACCATCTCATCTTCTGGCCTTCCCTTCTCCTCCTGCCTTCAATCTTGCCCAGCATCAGGGTCTTTCCCAATGAGTCCATTCCTAGGACAGGATGGTGGCCTGTCCTATTCAAAAGATCCCTTATCTGAGCTTACTGGAACCAACCACCTGCTCTGATCTTGCTTATGCCTTTCATTTCCACTCTTTTTTTTTTTGGCTACTCCTCTTGGTCACTTTTATGATCCTGAAAGTTCCTGGACCTCTTAGGGCTTCCAGAAGTCACTCTGTTGTGCTGACTCTTTCTTTCCACTTTATTCTGTTTACCTAAAGCATACACACTACCAGCTGCTGCGACTGGTTCTAGCCTTTGGCGAAGCTCTTCCTTCTCTAGACTGCGAGGCTGTCCTCCCTGCAACATTGACAGCCCCCACCATTTCCCCAGGGGTCTTCCCTGAGACACACCAGTTCCTGAGGCTTTCCTCTTCCTGTTTCAAAGTTGGGGTCTTCCTTTTGGATCACCTACTCAGCTCTTGTTTCCTGCCTGGTGGATAAAGTTCTCAGCAACATTTCCAGGGCAAAGGAGACTGACCTGCTCTGATTTTGGATAAAGTCTCCTGTTTTTGGGTCGCCAGCTTCATCGCTTCTTTATATACTCTGGTGACTCAAGTGTGAAGTTCTCAAGGGGATGGCATGTGGTCACTTACCCAGAAACCCATCACTATTATTTCACAGTCATAAAAACACTTTGAATGTAGATTAAAAATAAGATCATTTCTAGGAGGAACAGAAAGGAGTCATTCCCGTATGGGGTCTGTCCTGATTAGACATGTAGGGAGTGTGGACAATGGGGGCAGATTTGGTTTTAAACAAAAATAAAGTCAGAAAATACAGAAAGAAGCAGCTGGGCAATTTTAAAGAGGGCAGGCATGGTAGGAATGCTGATGAGAGAGAACAAGAATTCTCAAGTGGGAAAGAAAAAAGGCTGTGACTTCTAAAGAGGGAAAAAGAAAGCTAACCTGATGGTTCAGAGCTGAAGAGAAGTCCTTTCGTTCAAAAGCCTCCAACATCTGCTTTGTCTTTTTTCCCAGGTAGTTATAGGTACTAGAAAGAGAAAACAGCACACACTGTAGGATCAGTAACTCAGCAGGAAGACCCACTCTACAAACCCCTCTGAAGCTTAAAAGGGAAAAATATACCAAGCCTTCCAGAAGTCTATTTTTGGGCCCTAATCTATTAAAGGATCAGGTGCCTTTAGTTCTGAATTTTCCAGCAATACTAAGCAGTGCAGAGGAGGCAGAGAACACTAAAGGGGATGAAGAAAAGGGAGGAGAAATACAAAAAGGGTAGAGCTGGAAAAAAGTGAAAGACAGAGGTACATTCGGCAAAGAGTGAGTGAGGGCAACACCTGACCCAGGGCACACACAGAGGTGCAATGCTAGATAAGAACTGTGGATAAACTGCAATGTCTAAAGTACATCCTAGAAACCTTAAGCTGAGGAACAGGGTGAATGGAGCACCACAGTAAAAGGGGAAAATCCTAGCAGACACCTCAATTCTTTGTCAAGTTACATGCTACCTAGAGACTAGTTTCTAATTAAATATTAATACTGATTATAATAGTAATATGAGAGCCCTCTCATTGACTATTATATTTCACTGCCTGACATAAACCATGTCCAATCCCCTCAAAACCCTGTGAGGGAGATGTGGTCTCCATTTTGCTGTGAAGATGCTGCCTCAAAGAAAGGCTACAGAGTTGTCAAGAGGGTTTCCCACCCAAGAGGGTTTTCCACCGCCTTCTATTACACTTCAACAAAAACAGAGGTGAGAGTTATCTGATCTGATAAGATGTTCTTGCCATCTTAAAAAAGAAACTCTAACTCTACCAATAGTATCTTAGACTAATCGCTAGATTCTTATAGAGAAACCAGCAAGGCAGGAGTTTTTTGAAATTCACAACAAGGATGTTTTCCCAGTTTCTCATACAGTAACTCAGGATCAGAGAAGGGTTTTATCTTGTTGTACCGGGAACAGCATATTGGTGGTACTTCAAACATGTAGTCCCTGGAGTCCATACAAGGGATTCCAAGAATGTGAAATTCATATTTTCTCCCAGTAATAAAATAGGGAAGAATAAAATATAATTGCTGAGGTAAGTTACTTGCAGATGTGAAACACCAGAGTTCACAATATGTTACACGAATGTTTCAGGGGTCTTGGAATGTGGATCATGATTAAGAAGAAATGAAGTGTAACCAAATGTACTTTGCCTTCAGATTATGTTGACAGAATAAAAATGCTTAGTATGAAGGTCAGAAAAAAAAAAAAAACAGTCTAAAAAGAACTTCCATGGTCAGCAGATTCAGGCATTCAGGTTTCCTCAATAGAAATGGCCTGTGTGACAATGGTTGTTTCAGGCATCCTGGCTCGATGAATGAGCCATTAAGATTATCCAACTCAACTACTCTTCATCAAAGCCATGCTCACCAAGATATGCTATGAGCTATCACTTTGCTTCCCCCGTACTTTTCCCACAAAGGGAAAAATACACTTTCAGTTAATATAAATAGTTCAACCTGCCTGCAGGCACATTTCTAATGAATTAGGTTAACATGTGCAGAGGACATGCTCAATCGAACGTCCCAGGGCCTTTTGCTGAGTAGACATCAGGCCATATGATTCTCCCCTCCCAGCTGCAACTGATTGGGCATTTGGCTTGGCAGTGCTCTCTAGTGACAGTCTGAAATCCCCCAATCAGGCACCATGACTGGCCACATGCATGCGGAAGCAGAGAAAGCCTGTCTGGAGAGAAGGGAGATAGAGAGATGTCCAAAGACCACAGACAGAGAACAGTCTGCAGTTGAGAGCTTTGCAGTTTTGGGTTCTCATCTTCTCTGACACCTCACTGTATTCCCTCCCCTTGGGGTGTATGAAATTTCCCAGTATTTTACAATAACTTACCTTCTTTCACGTAAGCTAGTTTGAATAGTTTTCTGTTATTTGTAACCAAGTAATTTCTGACAAAGAAGTTCTATGCACGCTTTCAGCTTGTGTGCCTCACCTCTAACTGCAACAGCGGCTTCTTAAAACAATGACTGAGTCTCTAACAAAGTGTTAAGTGAAAGTTAGTCCTTCAGTCGTGTCCACCTCTTTACGACCCCGTGGACTGTAGCCCGCCAGGTTCCTCTTTCCAAGGAATTCTCCAGGCAAGAATACTGGAGTGGGTTGCCATTCCCTTCTCCAGGGAATCTTCCCAACCCAGGAATCAAACCCAGGTCTCCTGCATTAGAGGAGGAGGAGGTAAGAACTTGCTGTTCCCAGTACAAGATAAAAACTTCTCTGATCCTGAGTTACTGTATGAGAAACTGGGAAAACACCCTTGTTCTGAATTTCAAGAACCTCCTGCCTTGCTGGTTACTCTTCAGAATCCAGTGATTAGTCTAAGATACTGTTGGTAGAGTTAGAGCTTCTTTACCAGCTGAGCTACCAGGCAAGCCCACCAAAGTGCTAAGCCCTACTTAATTCATTTTCACTGAGAATGTGGCAAAGAAGGGCAACTTCTCTTAGAAAAGGTTTACATGCAAGAAATACAACTACTCAGGTGACGAATGGCTCTGGGGGGGATTTTACAGTTATAATCATTGGGGAAAATGAGTCCTGCTTACCTGCCCACCGCTCCAGTTGCTCCCATCACCAGAGCACTTAACAGTTGCTAATCAGAAACAAAGATTTTCTTCCATTATGTTTTGACAGATAAAAACATATACTTTATAAAATATAAACATCATTGAACATACTCTACATAATTACATTCAACTTCTGCTTAATGACAGTTTTTTTTTTTTACTATATATTCTTATAACTTTTATCAATAAATTTGCAATGCAGTGTGTGCAAGGAATAGTCACATAAAGCAGTTTTCTCCCCATTACCCTAGTTCTCCATGCTAGAGAGTAACATCCAAATTGCTGTTAGCCAATAGTACAAATACTGTTCAGTAACCTATTATTTCATTATAATGGACAGAATTCTAAGATGGCCTACATGATCTTCATTTGTTAGTGTTACCCCCTGAATATGTCCCTTTCCTTGAGAGTGGGTGGGACCAATAACTTGCTTCTAACAGACTATGGCAAAAGCCTCATCATGAGGCTATGATAGACTTTTTTCAGTTTTATTGAGGTATAAATAGCAAAAAAAATTTTTTAATTAAAAAAAAAAAAACAGAAACAAAGAACATAATTACTATGATGAAAAAGAAGAAGAGTTGCTAGTGTATAAGCAGCTATATAATTGTTTTAGGGAAACTAACCAGCTGGGACATGCCAGGAGGTGACTTACCTCATCCACCCCAAAAAGGAAAGCAAACTGTTGCTGGCGATTCTGATCCACACACTGCCCGAAGTCTAAGAGATCTGTGTCACTGAATTTCAGCCCTTGGAAGCTGGGGATCTTATCCTGAATCCCATCCAACAGCTCCTCAGCACGAACTGCTCAAAACAATAAATGTCTTGTTCACCTGCACATCCTGGGAAGCATCAGAGGACATCCCATCTAGCCCCATACATCTGCACGGAGCTGCCAGGAGCTGCTCTCAGCTGTAACTAACTGCAGAGTGGACATAATCACTTGCCCTTGCCTCCTGGTTCGTCTGTACTTGTCAAATTATAGATCTAAATCTTCGGTTCCTTGAACAATAGGTAGATATTTATAAAGCACAACTTCAGTGTTTTCTTTTAAGGAAGTTAGAAGGAGCAGGATTTTAAAAATAGCCTCCTAAGAAATTTCATCTAACTGTAACAGTCTTCATGCTGGAGAGGTACGATAATGATGACAGAAAAGCTAGAAGAAAAGTGAGAAGAGATCAGACCTTCCTGTGTGCCAGGCACTGAGGATGTGGCAGGGTACAAAGCTGACTGTCCTAGTGGGGTTTGCAGGCTGTATCTTCCCATATAAGAAGGAGGGGTGTGTGACACAGACCCAAGGTGTCTGCTAGAAGTGCCTAGGGGTCAATTTGTCTTTCATACTTAAAATATTCCATTACAAGGTAGTGTCGATGACTGATAAGGACGGACCTTTTTTTTTTTCCCCAGCTATGCTGGGTATCGCGGCATCCAGACTCTAGTTGTGGATGGGTTTAGTTGCCATCCAGACTCTATGGGCGTAGTTGCTTAGTGGCATGTTGGATCTTAATTCCCTAAACAGGGACCGAACCCATGTCCCCTGCTTTAGAAGGCAGATTCTCAACCACTGGACCACCAGGGCAGTCCCAGGCTGACTTATTTTTGATGAGTGACTTACTTTGGAGCAGTTGGAACTATCTTAGTCAACAGTCTTATGCTTTCGTGACATGGGGTGGGGTGGGATGGGATGGAGTGTGGGAGTGTGTTAGTGAAATAGGGTACAATGTGAGGGGTAAAGGGAAAGGAACATGGAAAGAAGCGGTACTTACTCTTTACCCCGGTCAAGGCAGGAATGTGATAGTAGTAAAATGGCAATGCAGGGGCGGCAGCAGCCACCTCTTTTAGGAAATTAATTAGGACATCTGAAAGAACAGCAGGAAAGTCATGGTGTGAACAGGTATAAAACACTGCCTTTCCCCAGGGAAAAATGAGCCATTGAGTGACATGCAACCATCTATTTTGGAGGCTGAAAATTCTTGACCATGCTTACTATCTCTGAGATTGCTACTGCAATTCACTTCATGCAAAGTTTTGTTTCCCTCTCTCCAGAAGAGCCAAAATAAGAGGCTCACCTTCCTACTATACTAAAATACTAACAAAAAACTGGTGCAAATCTTCCCATGTAGTAAGTCATGAAATACTCTTACAAAAACCAGGAGCCCATCAAACAGGATCCTCTTCCTCTTACCCAGCAGGGTAAGTGCGGTCAGTGAATAGTAAAGACTTTGCATTAAGATCAGAATAAAGTTGTAATTGAGAAAATCCTACAACAAAAAGATAAAACAACATCTGCTCAAAATGGGAAGACATGAAAGTAATGGCACATTTCAATCAGAGTTTGGTACTTTTCCCCTTTGGAGAGAAATTTATATTTTTCAGAAGAGAGTTCAGTTTGGTTTACTGAAGAACTGGGGTTTCCTACATCATCCAATTTGAGCTTTAACAGCAACTTCACTGCTGTTTATATAGGTATTTATGATTAACAAATTCAGCAAGACTGCTTACATTTGGATGCCAGTGAATAGTGGGAGAAGAAATCCAATTTACTTCATCTGAATGCTGTGGTGATGTTTTCTATCTATGATAAATATTTCTGATAAAATTATGTATTTTTTTGGTCTTTTGTGTAAAGTATTTATGCAAGAAAAATGAAAAACCATGTTAAAAAACTTATAAAATATTCATGCTAAATCTCCGAATTATAGTATTTAAATTATGTCTATAGTAACAACTATTTTCTCTCTACCAATAAATATTTATTTAACTGCATGCAACTAACATCTTGTGCTTTTAATCCTTTTAAATTTGTATTGCATTTTTGCTAATCAAAAGAATTAAAAGGACTCAGTACACTTGGAGACCACAAATAGTTTCCATAGAGAAAACAAGAACTTGATATTTTGAAAGCAATGGATATTTCTGTGAAATCTTTTTTCCAGTTCATCACTTACTCACTTGAATAGTACATGTAGTCTCAAAATGCCCATCACTTATATTCCTCTTTGTGTGGAGAAAAATGGTCTCATGTTTGCCATGTAATCTGACACTCTACACAACTGATTGGACAAGAAGTTGACACCTGACCCAAATACAGGCACCTGTAGGTTGACCCCGGGCTTGGTGAATGACCTAATCAGATTACTTGGCAAAAGAGCCAAAGTCCTTTAATGGAGTCTTTTCTCCTATGGATCCAGGAAGTCTGAAAATTCCGGAGAATCACTATGCCATGGCAGTCTCATGCCATGAGACTCTTCACGGCACTTCATAGGACTTTACTTTCATGAGTTAAACACAAGCATTTGGAATGACGGCATTAAGAAATGGAACATGTGTGGCATTGTGTGTTTAGACCTATCTACCTACCTTTGTCCCATGGCTTGAGAAAGAAAGGTGCAATGACAGCAATGCCATCGGCTCCTATCTCTGCTGCATGTTGGGCCTTTAAAAGAAGAAAGACCATCGGTCACAGTCCCAATGTGGGTGAGTGTGGGGGTTGCTCCACACCAACAAGCAATTCTCAAACACCAGCTGGGTTTCCTACAATTCAAGGCAACTCTGACACTATCTATCTGGAGATGGAATCAGCCTCCACGAGTTAAGGGCTCAGTCCCATAAGACCAGTCCCCTGTGCTGAGTTGCTCATTCAGGACCAACTTTTTGTGACCCCATGAACTGTAGCCCGCCAGCCACCTCTGTCCATGGGGGTTCTCCAGGCAAGAATACTACCCTCACATCAAATGCCATGTTATCCTGTGCTCCTGACCTACGGGCTGTAGATTGGAGGTGTCAATGACCCCCTCCAAGGATCAAATAATTTGCTAACATGGCTCACAGAAATCAGAGAAGCAACTGACTGAGGAGACCACTGTCTACTTTATATATATCTAAAGTAGGATATGACTCAGGAACAGCCAGATCAAAGAGATGCACAGGGCAAGGGGCGGGTAGGGCATAAAACTTCCACATCGTCTCTCAGTGCACGTCTCCCACATCCTCCCCAAATCTCTACATATTCACCAAACTAGAAATCCATCCTTTGGTATGTTTAATGAGGTTTTACTACATATGCATTATTGGATATATCATTGGCCATTGGTGACTGGTTCAAATTCCAGCCCATTTCCCTCCCTGCAAGGAGAGAGCCGAGAATGAAAATTCCAACCCCTTAATTCATTTGCTTGGTGTTCTTGGCAACCAGCTCCCAACCTTAAGTGCTTTCCAAAAATCACCTCATTAACATAACAAGAGACACTTTTATTGTTCTCATCTCTGGGAATTCCAAGGGTTTTAAGGAGCTCTGTGCAAGAAACGGGACAAAAACCAAATATATAAGATCTTATGGAAAAAAACAAATGATTTTTTTGGCCAATTCAATATATTTCTTGTTATAAATCACAATACCACAACTATCCTGAGTAAGAGATTTATTATATTCACCTCTAACTTAGATACTAGAGGTTAACAACAGACTTCTCAAATTTGCCAGCTGATGTACCACTAGAGTGGGAAATTAGCCATGTTTAATAATGTCATTACCGGGAAAATCCCAGGTTGCTAAGTAGAGACCTTTGGAGGAGGTGAGCTGTGTATTTAACTTGCACCTTCCGAGGCTTTGTCACTACAAAAAAAACTTGCTATGGAGCATGAAAAGCTTGTTTTGATAAACTATAACTGTTAATGATAGAGGAACTTGCAAATGTCATTGCTTTTCCAGTGTTCAGCCCGTTGGATAATACCGACTTCTCTCCAAAGATACAATAGTCACATTTCAAAATTTATATTACAGACTGGAAACGTTAGGGACAGAGTAAAGGGACAAAGCAGGTGATTAAATAGTTAATGCCACTAGGGGATTATAAGTAGACAAAAAATGGGAGACCTCTGTAAGTTAATGATTACTCCGGAAAGCAGGTTTGCTTATCCACAAAAGCAAGCATGCTTGCTTTGCAGCAGAAGCGTGAGACATGACCAAAACAATAAAACAATCGCAACAGTAGAAAAGAGCTGGACACGACTGAGCGACTGAATAACAACAATCGTAAGGCCTACGCCGTGCCCAGTGAGCTCAGCTGTTAGGACACACTCTTTGCACCCATGAAAAACAATAATTTGTGTACCTAGCTTGACCACGAAGGGATAAGAAAACTCCCCTGCCCAACCTGAAGGAGGAACTGATGTTGGAAACATGATGTCTATTCAAGAAAGACAAAGAAGGTCTTCTCCCCCTCCCCACTTCTCCTCTGATTGTAAAACTATAGCCCGGTAATCTCTCGCCCACTCTCTTGTGTAAGCCTCACAAGCATCCTATTCGAATAAATCACTTCTTAGCTGTCATTTTGCCTCTTGCTGAAATCTTTCTGCACTAAGACATAAAGGACTGGAGCTCTTCGGAGTACCCTTCTCGTCGCCCTGAAACGCCACAATGGTTTCAGCAATGCAGTTGAGAAAGTTTGAGTAGAAAGATTATACACATCACAGAAGATACAGTGCCACTCTTCTGACGTTTTCTCACAATATCTCAGAAAAAATGAACATTTCTCCCCATTGAGCCCTCATAACTTTTTTTTAATGTATTTCAAGTAGAGTACTTAAGCCTACCACACTGTAAGATAGTTGCATATGGTTGCTGCTGCTGCTGGTGCTGCTAAGTCGCTTCAGTCGTGTCCGACTCTGTGCGACCCCATAGACGGCAGCCTACCAGGCTCCCCCGTCCCGGGGATTCTCCAGGCAAGAATACTGCATATGGTTACTGGTCTCCAACTAGAGTTAATTCCCTGAGGGTAGGATGTCAGATCTTATTGACTCTTGTGTTCAGATCAGTCATGGTGCTGAACACATAGCAAGTACCCAGTGGATGTGTGAAACACGCCCCATTACCTAAAAGGGGCATCACATTAACTATGGATATCTGTATCTAATAGATCTGATTAACTTTCTGCAGAAGTAAAGCAGAGGAGTCAAAAGGAGACTGGAATATAGTCTAAAGACCAGTCAAGGATATTGGACAGAATTTTATTAATACAGGATTGAAAGGCGACATATTTGAATCATTCAGTACACTGTTTAGGACAAGAGTAGTAGCATAACCTTAGCTGAAAGGAAGGACAGAAACCACTTCATAGACAGTTGATGGCATGCTCATTCAGGCATCATCCAATGGAGATTTATGTCTAAGCAGATGCCAATATTACCGTCTCTTTGGCAAGATTATCCCACAGCAGAGGATTAATCTTTATGCTAAGATTATCTTTATACTATTCTAGTATTGAGCCCACTCCAGTGTTCTTGCCTGGAGAATCCCAGGGATAGGGGAGCCTGGTGGGCTACCATCGCTGGGGTCGCACAGAGTCAGACATGACTGAAGCGACTTGGCAGCAGCAGCAGCAGTATTGAGCCCAATGAACAACATTGGCTCTCATGTCATGATATGACAATATTTTAAAATTTACGAGACCCAGGTTCAGTCCCTGGGTTGGGAAGATCCCCTGGAAAAGAGAACGGCTACTCACTCCAGTGTTCTTGCCTGGAGAATCTCATGGACAGAGGAGCCTGGTGGGCTACAGTCCATGGGGTCTCAAAGAGTGAGACATGACTGAGCAACTAACACCTCTTCCATTGGAGAAAACAGCAATTGAAAGGAGAAGGGGGAGAAAAAAAGATTTCCTCCACCATACTACCTTACTTGAAAGACCGACTGTAGGAACAACAAATCAAAAAGAATAAATCAAGTTTTCAAGTTCTGATTCTAGGCTTACTAAGCAATCATTTAGTCATGCCTTCACTTGTGGCTTGCCTAAGAGTGTTGAACTGCAGTTTTGCAAGTATACAGTATGCACCCCATTTCTAAATTCAATTAATAGGGATTTCTCCAACAGTCCAGTGGTTAAGACTCTGGGCTTCTACTGCAGGGGGCACGGGTTCAATCTGCAGTAAGGGAACTAAGATCCCAAATACTATGAAGTGAAGTGAAGTGAAGTCGCTCAGTCGTGTCCGACTCTTTGCGACCCCATGGACTGTAGCCTACCAGGCTTCTCCATCCGTGGGATTTTCCAGGCAAGAATACTGGAGTGGGTTACCATTTCCTTCTCCAGGGGATCTTCCCGACCCAGGGATCGAACCCGGGTCTCCCGCATTGGAGGCAGACGGTTTAACCTCTGAGCCACCAGGGAAGCCATAAACGTAACTACCAGGAGTGGGGTCAAAATAAATAAATAGACAAATAAAACTTAACTAATTAATTCAAATAACAGGAAATAGAATCAAACAAGGGCTTCTCAGGTGGCACGGGTGGTAAAGAATCTGCCTGTCAATGCAGGAGATGCAGGAGACATGGGTTGGATCCCTGGGCCAGGAAGATCCCCTGAAGGAGGGCCCGGCAACCCACTGAAGTATTTTTGCCTGGAGAATCCTATGGACAGGGGAGTCTGGCAGGCTACAGTCCATGGGGTTGTAAAGAGTTGGACACAACTGAAGCGATTTTGCATTCACGCTGCTGCTGCTGCTGCTGCTAAGTCGCTTCAGTCGTGTCCGACTCTGTGCGACCCCATAGACGGCAGCCCACCAGGCTCCCCTGTCCCTGGGATTCTCCAGGCAAGAACACTGGAGTGGGTTGCCACAGCCTTCTCGATCAAACAAAACCCACAAGAAGATGCTGGAGTTAGATCAGGTCATTGTGCTCCTTGGAATTAGAGCATCAAAGTTATGTGGACAAAGAACATCTCTGCCATTTCAGTAAACAGTGTTTCGGCCAAATTGCCATCAGCTGCTGCAGCCATGAGGTCAGTGTGCCCTGAAGAGAACTCAGGATGGAGAAAAATATGCATATCAAAGGAACAGTTTCAATAAGCCTGCATGCACTTTCCCATACAAAGAAAAGCACTAAAATAATTAACTTGAAATGTACTTTTGTGATAAGCTATAATCTTTTGATGTTCAACTACATGGTTTATTTTTTTCAGCCAGAAACTCCTACATATCCAGGTTCTTCCCTTGCCTCTTTGGAGCAGTCCCTCAGAGCTAGCTGAGTGGCTCTACCCCAGGCCCGAGTCCTCAGTTAAGGACGCTGATTAAAATATAATTCTTGCCTTTTAGGCTGCACATTTTTTTCAGTCAACAGTTAACTGACAGCAATCCAGTCTACAATATCTCTGGGCTTTCTTTACTTACTCCACTCACAAAGGCTTCAAAATCACCACACCATTTACTTTTCTGCTAGCAACTTTTAACTCCTTCTTCCCCTGCACAGATTTACTCCACCTAACCTGCTCACCTCTAAACCCAGAGCAATGTAACTCTTTGCATTCTTGTTCCTATGTTCTAATTGAAGAGTGTACCTAGAAGAAAATTTCCACAGCTGTGTTGAGTGGTGATGTGACAAACTGAAGACGCACAACTTTAGTTGGTTTTTAGCACTGCTAGGGCAATCCTTTTTAAAAATTTTAATTACTTTAAAATTTATTTTTCAAAATAGTGACTTAAAAAATGCAACACTGGGAATTCACCGGTGGCCTGACGGTTAGGATTCCAGGATTTCATAGCTACGGCCTGCATTCAGTCTCTGGTCAGGGAACTAAGATTATACAAGCTGCACAGTGAGGTTAAAAAGAAAAACCATCTTAACTATTTTTAAGTGTACGGTTCAGTTCTGCTAAATATATTCACATTGTTGAGAAACAGATCTATAGAACTTATTCATCCTGCAAATCTGAAACTTGTGGAAGGAGTTGTCAATAGGACTTTATTTTGTACTTTAGGGCTCCATCCTGTTAAACTGTGAACTGTGCTGACCCTGCTGACAACAACAAAAAAGCAGCAGCAGCAGCAGCTATCTGTTGAGAAAGACATCTTGGGGTAATGTGCAGAAATGTGCCTTTACTGATAATAAGTGAGACACACTTGTTTAGTCGCTCAGTCGTGTCCAACTCTTTATGACCTCATGGACTGCAGCACAACAGGCTTCCCTGTCCTTCACTATCTCCCGGAGTTTGCTCAGACTGATCTCCACTCGAGTCGATGATGGCATTCAACCATCTCATCCTCTGTCACCCCTTTCTCCTCCTGTCTTCAATTCTCCCCAGCATCAGGGTCTTTTCCAATGAATTGGCTTTTTTCATCAGGTGGCTAAAGAGTTGGAGCTTCAGTTTTAGCAACAGTCCTTCCAATGAACATTCAGGGCTGATTTCCTTTAGAGATTGACTGGTTTGATCTCCTTGCTGTCCAAGGGATTCTCAAGAGCCTTCTCCAGCACCACAGTTCGAAAGCATCAATTCTTCAGCGCTCAGCCTTCTTTATGGTCCAACTCTCTCATCCATACATGACTACTGGAAAAACCACAGCTTTGACTAGATGGACCTTTGTCTGCAAAGTGATGTCTCTGCTTTTTAATATGTTGTCTAGGTGTATAATAGCTTTTCTTCCAAGGAGCAAGCATCTTTTAATTTCCTGGTTGCAAGTCACTGTCTGCAGTGATTTTAGAGCCCAAGAAAACACAGTCTATCACTATCTCTATTTTTCCCATTTATTTGCCATGAAGTAAAGGAGATCAGTCCTGGGTGTTATTTGGAAGGACTGATGCTAAAGCTGAAACTTCAATATTTTGGCCACCTCATGCAAAGAGTTGGACTCATTGGAAAAGACTCTGATGCTGGGAGGGATTGGAGGCAGGAGGAGAACGGGACGATAGAGGATGAGATGGCTGGATGGCATCACCAACTTGATGGACATGAGTTTGGGTGAACTCCGGGAGTTGGTGATGGACAGGGTGGCCCGGCGTGCTGCGATTCATGGGGTCGCAAAGAGTTGGACACGACTGAGTGAATGAACTGAACTAAACTGATGGGACTGGATGCCATGATCCTAGTTTTTTGAATACTGAGTTTTAAGTCAGCTTTTAAACTCTCCTCTTTCATCTTCATCAAGAGGCGCTTCAGTTTCTCTTTGTTTTCTGCCCTTTAGGGTGGTATCATCTGCATATCTGAGACACAATTGACCAGTCAATAAATTGTAACCGGAAAAAAAAAAAAAAGGAAGATATAGCCCTCCCAATCAGAGCTCTTGGCAAATAACTTATGGAAACTAAGTGCACTTCTCTGTTTCCCTTTAAAGACTCCTGACTTCTGGTTCCCAGAGGGGCACTCTTCTGGTGGCTGCTGGAATCTGTGCTCCCTGAATTGTAACTCTAAGACCCCAAGTAACCCTGAATGTGTTTTCTATTGTCTGTGAGTTTGTTTCTGTTTTGTAAATAAGTTCATAGCTAATCATTTTTTTTAGATTTCACCTATAAATTTGACTTACTTCCCTTAGTATGATATCCTCTAGGTCCATCCATGCTGGATTAACAGATACATACTACTTCACACAAAATAGGTAAACAACAAGGACTACTGTATAGCACAGGGAACTTGTAATAATCAATATCTTGTAATAATCTATAATGAAAAAGAATCTGAATATATATTCTTTATATTTCTATATACATCTGATCCAATTTGCGAAAGAGAAAACACAGTTGCATCACTTGAAGTTTCCAGTGACGCAGACTGCGCCGTTATCGTCTGTGCTTGCTTGACAGTTAGCTAATACCTAAGTAACCTCAATCTCAAGACGATTAAATTCTACCAAGGTCTATTTGAAATTAATCCAATCAGGGATTTAAGTAAATGTCCAGGGAATAAAATTTAAGGTTCAACCAAACAATAGAATTCTGAAGGTAACAACTGCTTAATCTAGATGTGTGTGTGTGTGTCTGTGTGCGTGCGTGTGTATGTGTGTATACATAAAACTGAATCACTTTGCTATATACCAGTAACTACCACAACACTGTAAATCAACTATACTTCTATTTAAAACAAGATCCCAAATAAATGCATTTCTTTGTTTTATAGCCTGCTGCTTTTTCTCAGACAACAAACTCTTTTCCCATTAAATGACTCTTCTTTCCCCCTCCCACTAGCCCCCAGTAACCACCATTCTAATTTCTGTTTACGTGGATTTGACTACTTTGGATACCTCATAACATAAGAGGAATAATATAGTATTTGTCCTTTAGTGACTGGGGTAGTTCACTTAGCACAATGTTCTCAAGGAGGTTCATCCATACTGCAGCATGTGACAAGATGGGTTTGCTTCCTTTCAATATTGAATAATATTCCATTGTATGTATATACTATATACCACCTTTTCTTTATTCATTCATCCATCCATGGGCATCTAGGTTGCTTCGGCCTCATGAACAGTGCTGCTATAAACATGGGTGGGGGCAAGCTTCTTCTGTCTAAACTTTCTCTTCCATTCTCCAGGCATTAATTCTCAGTTTTTACCACTTCTCATGTCTGAACACTCACTCCATCACCTTCAGGCCCAGCAGATGGTCTTGCCTTTTACTTCCCAGAGAAAGCTGAGGT
Source organism: Cephalophus harveyi (assembly GCA_006410635.1). Classification (NCBI taxonomy): domain Eukaryota; kingdom Metazoa; phylum Chordata; class Mammalia; order Artiodactyla; family Bovidae; genus Cephalophus; species Cephalophus harveyi. Next base: position 217,749 of record SJYT01005297.1, read on the forward strand.
TGGCTCAAGTTAAGTTCCTTACCTGCAAGCCAGATAGCTCCATACCCATCCTTACTTTGCCCAACAGAATAGGTGCCTCTGTCTCCTATTTGACTCTCTGCTACAGCAGTTATCACCTTGGGCTGCTCTCTTCATAGCTCCATGCTGGCTTCCCTGAGGTCCTAGACCTTATATGCACCAGCATAGCATCCAATATTTAGCAAAAATGATACTGACTTTAACTCCAGCATAAAGATGGAGGTCCCTCAAGTGGTCTCTCCCAGATGGACCCACATACATACCAGTTCTTGTGACTCCTTCAAGCTCAAGGCTCCCACATGAATTACTATCTGATCCAACCTGCAAAAGAGAAAACTGTTGCATCATTTGAAGTTTACAAAGGACTGTGCTCTTCTGGTTTGTGCTGGTTTTACCAGTTAGCTAATATCTGGCTAATCTCACTCTTAAGACTAGTGATTCTACTGTGGTCTACTGTAAATTAATCTGATCAGGGATTTTTTTAAAAGTCCAGGGAATACAATTTAAGATTCAACCAAGCAATAGACTGATGCTGAAGCTGAAACTCCAATACTTTGGCCACCAGATGCAAAGAACTGACTCATCTGAAAAGACCCTGATGCTGGGAAAGATTCAAGGCGGGAGAAGAGACAACAGAGGATGAGATGGTTGGATGGCATCATCGACTCAATGGACATGAGTTTAAGTAAACTCTGGGAGTTGGTGATGGACAGGGAGGCCTGGCATGCTGCAGTCCATGGGACCACAAAGAGTCAGACACGACTGAGCGACTGAACTGAACTGAAGCAATAGAATTTTGAAAGCAATAACAGATTAATCAATACTTGAGGACTTGTTTTGACTGTGCCTTGTTAGAGATTCTGCATTTGATGGTGACAGTATACATGAAAATAGGTGTAAAACTGAGATATTTTGGGTTGGAGATAAAAATAAAGAGGTTCCTTAAGGAGTACATCTAGGAATCAGTCCTATAAGAAACGAACTCGCTGCAAAAAGTTTTTTTCCTATCTTGAAAGTCCTCAGGATTTGGCCATGAAACAGGTTTTCTCTGAGACGCCAATGTTCATCTTTGGATGTGTGCCACAGGGTCCCCTGGGCAGAAGCCACACTTAGACTGGTCCTCTGTGGGTAGGATCAATAAGACTCAGCTGTAATTTAGTCATGCTGGTGAGTCTTCCAGGGACTCTGAATGACACATGTACCGCTCTCACGGGATGGAGACATGTCATTCCCACTGAGGCCTGAGCACTGAGTCCTCCCATCATCCTTGACTTGTGCTGTCTTAGGTAAAATGGGATCTCACCGGGAAGTCCTGTGATCAGGTCTGCATTTGTAAAGGATAACAGAAGATTTCTGAAAGGAGAAACTTGACTTGTGCTGTCTTAGGTAAAATGGGATCTCACCGGGAAGTCCTGTGATCAGGTCTGCATTTGTAAAGGATAACAGATTTCTGAAAGGAGAAAAGGTGGCTGGCTTTTTACCCTCACCAGCAGCTTTACTGCACGACTCCCTTAACCCTTTTACTACCCCATCTCCTGGCGTAGGTTAAAACAATCATGCATTTCCTTCTCCTCTCCACCAGGCCACTGACTCTGTGGCTTTAGGACAAACCTGGAGTTTCTCAGCTCAGGAGGAAAAGACTCCCCAGAGTGTTCTAGCCGCCATGACTTACTTCGTTTTCCAAGTCCCTGAAGAGGCTGCTCCAAGTCTTGACTTTTCACCTCAAGCTCTAAATTCTACCCTACAACCCCTTTTTCTTGGCACATGTCCTTGCTCCTTGCTTCCAAGACACCAAAGATAAAGGGACTCTGCACAGACTCCCTTTTCCCCCTCCTCACCTCTGTGCTTAGCTGTGTCCGCTTCTGTGTGTTCCTCCCAGCTTCTTGCCTGTCTCCTAGAGCTACTCTACCTACATTTGGTTTTATTTCAAGCCCCGCCGAGATCTTCCATCAAAGGCATCGGTTCTCCACTCTCTTTGTCTCTTCTCCAATGGCACTGTCCTTTCAGCATGGAAATGTGTTTAAGACTTTCCTACTCTGAGAGAAATAAACTACCCTTCTTTTAATCTTGGTTCCTCCTCTCTAATCCATTATTCCCTTTCTCCTTCCCTTCATCCCAGCACATTTTAAAAAATAAGTATTTTTTAAATTTATTTCTCTGTGCTGGGTCTTAGTCACAGCCTGTGCGATCTAGTTTCCAGACTGGGGATTGAACCTGGGCCCCTGCATTGGGAGTTCAGAGTCTTAGCCACTGGACCACCAGGGAAGTCCCCACCTGCAAAGGTTTTTCTGAGTGTGAGAATAAACTACCCTGACTGGTCCCCCTTCCAGGTGTCTGTTGCATTCTACCCCCTCTGCAGCTGCTTCTGTGACAATGACCCGATGGGCTCTGCTCTCTCTGAGGCCACCGGTCATTTCCTGCCTTCTCAATCCTCCATTCTGCAGACTCTCACAGCATCTAACAATTATTAAAACAAATGTTATAATGGACACGGCACCTACTGCAAATAATTACAGGGAATTCTTATATAATCCTTAGTACTATGTGTCAGGCACTGCTTGGACCCTTACCACCACCTTATAGGATGGGTACTATTAACATTTCAGCTTGATAGAGCATAGGGCGTTTAAGACCAGCCTGAGCTCACAGAGCTACCGAGAGGCAGAGCCAGCAGCTGACTCAGGCAGTCTGGCCTTCAAGCCCTGCTCTTAATTCCCATGTTCTCTGGACACTCTACAAGACCTTCCTTCCTGCAGTGACAGGACTCTCTCCTAATCTCCCTCCAACCCTTCTGAGTGTTTCCTGTCTGTGCCCACTTCACTCTCCCCCCGTTTCTGGTGCCTTTCTTTTCTGACCATGCTGGGAGGCATATGGGATCTTAGTTCCCTGACCAGGGATCGAAGCTACACCCCCGGAAATAGAAGCACAGCTTCCTAAACTGCTGGAACACTAGGGAATTCCCGCTGGTGCTTTTCTTAATGTTTACACTTAGCCTTCCTCTTTTCTCACTTCACCCATGGTCTTTAATTGTTTGGGGCCCAGGATCAGACTGAAAATTAGCTGAAAACGGACAGAAATTGCCTATGTGGACATTCAAATTTGGCGTACAATTTGAGAGTGCCCAAAGTGCTCCAAGGGATTCCCAGGTTGTGCTAGTGTTAAAGAACCCGCCTGCCAATGCAGGAGATATAAGAGACTTGGGTTTGACCCCTGGGTCAGGAATATCCCCTGGAGGAGGGCACAGCAACCCACTCCAGTATTCTTGCCTGGAGAATCCCATGGACAGAGGAGATTGGCGGGCCATGGTCCATAGAGTTGCAGAGTCGGACACAACTGAAGCGACTTAGCACACATGCAAGGTGCTCTAAAGCCATTTAAGGATCGGAGACTTAACTCCAATCTAAGGCACCGTCAATCACTCCCTTCTCTGACCCCTGTTTACACTATTTATCATAAGGATCAGTGTTAGTTTTCATGGTCTGACATCTCCACTGGATGGTAAGCAACCTGAGGGCAGAGATGCTGTTTTACATCCCCAGTGCCAGCACAGTGCATAACACACAAAGTGACAGACAACGAATCAAACTTGGTTCATTGCACCTATTGAATCCCAGGCATGAATTGAGTGTTATGACAAAAATCCATCATTGCATTGAAATTTAGAGGATGCAGTAAGCTCCCTAAGACTATGAGAGGAAGCACCACAGAGCGCACGCGGAGTCATGTGCAGAGACAAGACGTGATGGAAGCAACAGAACCCACCCTGAGATGGGAAGGATGCTGAGCGGCTCAGCAGAAGGGCCAGCAGCCAACCACCAGGACCCTCTGCCCCTCATCCAAGGACAGGGAACTCACCCCCAGCAAAGGACTGGCCTGGTAAACAGACCAGAGGCAGTTTCCAGTTTCATGATGGGATCTCTGAGAGCTGGGAGTGTCTTGTTGCCCTTCCACATGGAAAGGAAGGGCGCTCCTCTCCCCACAAGCTGACCTTGGGTCAGACTTGTGGCCGGAAGGCAGGGAGGCTGTGTCATCTGGGATAGAGCTGTGGTCTCTGCCGCCCTGGCAGATAAGGGAGTTTATCTCGATAGAGCCACTCACTTGTTCCTCCCCTTTGTCACCCATTCCTCCGCGACCCGGCAGCGCTCCGAGATGCTCAGGGACAGGCCTTCTCCCGTCGTGCCGTTCACTGTTCCAAACAGAGAGTCAGTCAGGGGGACCAGCTGATACCTGTCATTCCTCCAGCACCAGCGCTGGCAGTGCAGGGGCAGAAACCCCTGCTCAAGGGGAAGGGACACGGAGACACACCGAGGCGAGTCTGGAGCCAGTGGTGGGATGCCATGTTTCCATTCTTCACTTCAGACCGTCTTTTGTGCATCTTCATCTTATCAAAAGGACCAGGAACGTTAGGCATGACTTATAATTACAAAACTGTCCTTGTTTTCAGGGATAGAGAGTAAGTATTTTAAATGGAGATAGAGATGACTGCCCAGGTTTCAGGCAAGTCTCCGAACATACCAGACAAGTTCTCTATTTGGGTTTGATGGCAGGAAAACCAATACCACCCAGTACTGGGATGTCCCGGTGATCCTAAGTGGTGTTTACTTATGAAGACAATGGTGGGTACTGCAGATCTAAAACAACCTCTGTCTAGAGACCTGGGTCCTTGGACTCTTTAATCAATAGAAATTGGTAAGACGCCAGATGAGAATTTCAGGCAAGGCATGGCGGCTCGTGATGCAGCCGGGGGGAGGAGAACCAGAAACAGGCACCCTTGCTCACTCCCCAAAGTGGGACACCGGTCCTTAAGGGGGGTCACAAGAGGGCGGGTCCATGGGTTGGGCAGGAGGCATAGGTGGTCTGCCCACTTGCTCGGTGTGCAGTCTGGAGGGATCGTGTGCAGCACCCTGCTTTTGCTCCCAGCACCTTAGAAGTGGCTGCTGGCTCGTGGCCTTTTTGTATCTTATTGCTCATAATTTGCCCCAGTTGCACGTGTGCGTAGTGATTTTTAGCCCCTTATAGTCTCTTTATAGTCTGTTGCTCTAGGTGCAAGTGCTCTGGTAAAGGGTCCCAGTTCCTGGCCGATTTCAAGCACACTACCAAATTAGATAATCTCTCGATCATCTTGTAGGTCTAAAATTGATGAACCTAAAAATTCACAAATTTTACACTGCTTAGCCAGGCTCAACCATAACCTATAACACAATAACACTGTGACCTCCAGGCTAGTAATCTGCTTTCCAAGGACTGAGCTCGAGATATGTAGAGAAATCCCTAAAGATGACTTACCAAAGACATTCTTCACTCCCTGTTCCTCTACAAGATAGTCCACATACTGACCAATGACTGAAAAGTTGATTTCTCTGAAAAACACAAAAAATCAGAAAAGAAATCGCATTTATTCTTTTCTAGATTATTCAATCCATGTTATTGTTTAGTCACTAAGTGGTGCTCGACTCTTTTGCAACTCCATGGACTGTAGCCCGTCAGGCTCCTCTGTCCATGGAATTTCCCAGGAATACTGGCGTGGGTTGCCATTTCCTCCTCCAGGGGGTCTTCCTGACACAAGGATCCAACCTGCATCTCCTGCATTGGCAGGCAGATTCTTAACATCTGAGCCACTGCTCTCTCTTGTTAATCGTTATTCAAATCCACCCAACCTGACTGTGAAATTCTCAGCCTGCTCTGAATAATGCCTGGATTTTTTTCTTCTCTACTCAGCCACATGTGCCTCAATTATGTGAGCAAAACCTTATTAGCTATTCACAAAGGTTTTACATTTAAACTTCATTACAAGTAATATTTAAAAAATAATTACTTAATTATCTTTTGCCCTTTTGGGGAAGAGTGATGGGCTGGGGTATGGTTAAATGAGAACTTAACATTTTCTGTGTGGCCAGAAGCAATCATTTCTTAGGAAGTAAGAAAATCCAATCTTAGTAATTGAAGAATTTTAGCACTTAATATTTATGACAATAGAGGAAGGCGTAAAGCCATTTATATGTGTTAGTGTTAAACTAAAGGGGATTAACAGTTGGAAAGGAACTTTGCCATCAGTTTGCCTTTCAAAGTGTCATTTGTGGGACAGTCGTATCAGTGTCTGGGGATATTAGCTGGAAATGATGAGTCCCGGGTCACACACAGTTCTCCTGGTCAGAACCTGCACTGTAACAAGACCTCCAGATGATCTGGATGCGCTTTCCAGTTTGAAAAGTACTGACCTTGTAAAGATCTGATACTTCAGGCAATAAGGGCTCTTTTCCTTAAAATCATATTGAGTTTAAAAATCTAGAAACTGACAGATCAGATAAAGTGAACTGTTCTCAATCAAAATATAGGTGGGGAGGATGGAGAATGAAAACACACAGGAAAACACTGGGGCAAGGGTGTGTTAAATGTTGCAGAATGCGTGGTTGACAAGAAAACTGAGTATTGATATGAGTTGGCTAGTACTTTTGCATTTTTGTCAGTGGGGCCAGAGAATAATAATTTAATTTTAACCTTATTAACATTCTTTTCATCCTATAGTCCTTAAAAAAACAAAAAGAAACCAAAATATCTGAGGCATATAGAAAACATAGACATCAAAGGGTATTTGTCAAAGGAAACAGAACAATAGAGATGAAAACAAAGGATGCCTAGGCAATCACTGCCCACAATGTGCAAGAGGCAACCAGTCCAAGCTGACACTGGGGCAAAGGCATGCTTTGGGAGCAGGCACTTTCCATAATGGCTCATGTCCCAGCATTGTTAACACTGCCCCTCCCTGCCCCACTTGCTCAAATGTCAAATCCTGGCCTCTCAGTCTCACTAAGCAAGACTCTAAGATGGGGGAGTGGGCTGCCTGGACAATTCATCTCAGGACCCTCATTTAGGTCAGCTTGACCTGCTCAACTTCTTGAAGTCTCTCTGCTTCAGACATTTGTGACCACTCAGAACAACACCTTTACAACACACTCGCCCCTTGCTGCTTCCGTTGGCTCTTCCCCACCTGGAACAAGCCCTGAGATGCAGGATCGATCAGCAGGGGCTTTGTCTGTGTGACAGTAGCTCTAGTTTGGACCAATGATGTCCAGCTACTCATGTAAGCAACCAGGAGACACCTCTGGCAGGCCCCAGGGACTTTCCAATCATGGACTGGAAACCGGAAATAAAGTCACTGGGCAATAGCTTATGCTGGAGTCACGGATTCAGACACAGTGGCTCCCACAGACTTTCACTGAAGTCTCAACATCTCCCCAGTTCCACCCTGGCCGCATACTCACACACCGAGAGCAGGCCTGGCCTTTCCACCAAGGAGGAGCCTCTAGAGCCGCAGGTGACCGAGGCCTAGTAGGCACTGTACTCACGTTAATGTGCTTTCTTTTGGTTTAACCTAACGTTTTCCTGGGCTTCCCTGGTGGCTCAGATGGTAAAGGACCTGTCTTCAATGCAGGATACCCAGGTTCGATCCCTGGGTCTGGAAGATCCCTTGGAGAAGGGAATGGCAACCCACTCCAGTATTCTTGCCTAGAGAATCCCATGAACACAGGAGCCTGGTGGACCACAGTCCATGGGGTCGCGAAGAGTCAGAGTGACTAACACTTTCAATCTAACACTATTCCATGTATACTTCAGCTTTCAAAATCAGATGGAAGCTACTCATCCTTTTTGGCAAAATAACTACTCTGTTACTTAAAAATACCTTTGGGAGAAGAGCATGCAGGGGCTATAACAACCCCACCCTGCCAGAGGGGGAAAGCGTCCTATTCTGGAAATCTGGGTCGCTCAGTCTCCCGCAACAGTTACAAAGATGACAGTCTACACAAATCCATCTCCAGTGGGCCGGGCCCTTTGACTGGCTGGGTAACAGGTTTGTTGTTACCACAGCGTGTTTAAAAATTCTCATGAGGAAGTCCAGGGCCTTCGAGGGAGAAAACACAACTTTTTTCCAGACATTTTGGCCAATCTGAAATGGACTCTCTGTTCTAATGACTGTGAACTTACCCAATGGAAAAAGTGACTTCTTGAAACAACTAAGGAAAACAAAAGTCCTTCACTCTGATGTAGAAAAAGACACGAATTGGGCTGGGAAGAGATTGACCTTCCTTTCCAATTAGGCATCAGTCTGTAAGATCTTGGTTTCATCAACTGCACTAACAGAAGTAACAGCTCTGAGTTGCTAGGAAGATTTAAGTGGAATATATCCCTTAAAATGCCCCACATGAAGACTAACACATTGTGTGCAGCCAATCAATGTTAGCTTCCTCTCCTCATGAAATTACAGCTAACTAAATTTACCATATGCTGTGCGAAATGCTGAAGATTCAAAGATAAATAAGATATATGCTCAGTCCCTATGCAGTGTCTGGTACCCAATAAATAACTATATATAAGGGTAGGCAGCTCAAAGCCTGTTGGGTGACTTCCCTTGTTAGTCTAGTGGCTAAGACTCCAGGCTCCAAATGAAAGGAGTCCAGGTTTGATCCCTGGTCAGGGAACTAGATCAACACATGCTGCAACTAAGAGTTCCAATGCCACGATTAAAGATCCCACATGCTACAACTAAGACCTGGCTCAGCCAGATTGAAGAAAAAAAATCTCTTGGTAGAAACACACATGTAACAAACAGCTATTGTAATAATTATCATAAACAAATAATTGTGATATAATATGATAAGGTAGGTACAGGGTGCTATGAGACTACAGAGGAAGGACTCTATAACTCTTTTTAGGGAAACTAGGGAAGAATGACCAGGGGATGGTTTTGATGGATGAATCAGTCCAGTTCAGTTCAGTTGAGTCGCTCAGTCGTGTCCAGCTCTTTGCGACCCCATGAATCGCAGCACGCCAGGCCTCCCTGTCCATCACTAACTCCCAGAGTTCACTCAGATTCACGTCCATCGAGTCCGTGATGCCATCCAGCCATCTCATCCTTGGTCATCCCCTTCTCCTCCTGCCCCCAATCCCTCCCAGCATCAGAGTCTTTTCCAATGAGTCAACTCTTCGCATGAGGTGGCCAAAGTACTGGAGTTTCAGCTTTAGCATCATTCCTTCCAAAGAAATCCCAGG
>SJYT01005297.1:227450-267088 GCA_006410635.1 Cephalophus harveyi
ACTCTTGCCATCTCCTGTTTGACCACTTCCAATTTGCCTTGATTCATGGACCTGACATTCCAGGTTCCTATGCAATATTGCTCTTTACAGCATCGGACCTTGCTTCTATCACCAGTCACATCCACAACTGGGTATTGTTTTTGCTTTGGCTCCATCCCTTCATTCTTTCTGGAGTTATTTTTCCACTGACCTTCAGTAGCATATTGGGCAACTACTGACCGGGGGAGTTCCTTTTTCAGTATCCTATCATTTTGCCTTTTCATACTGTTCATGGGGTTCTCAAGGCAAGAATACTGAAGTGGCTTGCCATTCCCTTCTCCAGTGGACCACATTGTGTCAGACCTCTCCACCATGCCCGCCCGTCTTGGGTGGCACCACAGGCATGGCTTAGTTTCATTAGTTACCCCGCATCGGAGGTCAGGGGCGGCAGCCTAGAGGAGCCACCCTGGATCTGAGGTCAGGGGCGGCAGCCGAGAGGAGCTACCCCATGTCTGAGGTCAGCGGAGGCAGCCGAGAGGAGCTATGCTGCGTCCGAGGTCAGGGGTGGTGGCTGAGAGTGCCAGGCTGTGACAGTGCAGGAGCAGCCAAGAGGAGCTACCCCTGCCCAAGGCCAGGGGCGGCAGCCGGGAGGAGCTGCCTCACGCCCGAGGCCAGGGGTGACGGCCAGAAGGAGTGACCCCACAGCCAAGGAAAGGTGGCTGTGTGGGCGCCAGAGGGCCTAGAGGAACTATTCCACCTTCAAGGTTGGGAAGGGCGGTGGTGAGGAGATACCCCTTGTCCAAGGTAAGGAGCAGCAGCTGCGCTTTGCTGGAGCGGCCATGAAGAGATACCCCACGTCCAAGGTAAAAGAAACCCAAGTAAGACTGTAGGTGTTGCAAGAGGGCAGACACACTGAAACCATAGTCACAGAAAACTAGTCAATCTAATCACACTAGGACCACAACCTTGTCTAACTCAATGATGGACGAATAGATAAGTTCAGATGGAGCAGGGAAAGGAGAGGATGGTGGTAGAAAAAGGCAGAGGATACAAAATGTGTAAAGGCACACAGAGAAGAAAGGGGATGAGGTGTCTGGGGGAAAAGAAATGTAGTGGGAAAGGTAGACTGTAAAGGAATTCCTATGTCATCCCAGGTTCTGGGCTTCAACCAGTTGATGCCAGACTTCAATGTGCTAAAGAATCATTCAGGGACAGCGCTAAAATACAGGTTCTAGTTCAGTGGTGTGTAGTAGCACCTGAGATACTGCATTTCTACCAAGTTCCTATGTGATGTTGGAGCTAACGGTCCACGGACCATGCGAGTAGCAAGGCTTAGACAAAACGGAATTCGGAGAGATTCTTAGAGAGTAAATCTAATTTGTTGTTGTTCAGTCACCAAGTCATGTCCGACTCTCTGACCTCATGGACTGCAGCACACCAGGCCTCCCTGTCCCTCACCATCTCCCGGAATTTGCCCAAGTTCCTATCCATTGAATGATTATATTTATTTATGAGGAAACTCATTGGACTACAGTGTGGAGGATGGACTGGAGTTGCAAGTACTCAGAAATTCTTACTTAATGGAAACCACCACACTCTCCCTAATAACCTAACACCAGAGAACTGTGGACTCTCAGCATTTGAATGGCCTTAGAGATCATGTGGTTGAATTCTGTCTGCTTACAAAATATGAGAGAACTTTTACAAGGTGAATAGAGCTCCCCAGGGTCAGATAGCTAGTGGTGTCAGAGCTGGGGGTTAGGAACCCAGATATTCTAACTAAAATCTATTTAACCATGTTTTTTTTCCTGCCAACTTCCTCACTTTAGGACATCAACTTATGTTCAGAGTTGAATCACTAGAATTATGAAGAAAAAAGAATCTTCAGCCATTCTGAATTATGGAGGCCGTGGTTTAAGAGCCTATGTTGGTAGGTTACTGGGCAGAATTTCTAGCTGTTAAGATTCCATGTGGCTCTTCTTTCTGTCCTGTCTCTTAGAAAACATGTCAGAAAAACAGATTCTCTTGTGGGCAAGTAGGTTAATATCTACCTGCTCTTGGTGGGTGCTCCAAACCTGCTTCATAGCTATAGGAATGTTTAGATAGAGCAGAAAGATGGAGAGAAAAGGGAACTGATAAAACTTACATGCCTACTATGTACCATGTACTTACACACATTTTGATTTAATTTAAATTCTTACAAGGCCCTTATAAAAACACATTTTTATTTTACACTTCAGGAAAGAGAGGGTCCTAGAAGAGAAAAGAATTCATGAAAAAAAGAGGAAATAGTGAATGGAGGCAACAGGGCTAGAAGTATTTGGGAAACAGAAGGATCCAGAAAAGCAGGGTCATTTTAGTTATCTCTAATATGTGTGGGTCCTGGTATCCCAGGGAAACAGCAGGATAGAGTGAAAACACAGACACTGCGAGGGTTCCAGATGAACAAGCAGGACTTTGAAGAAAGACACTTCTAGGCTAAGAGGGATCTGATTAAAAAGGTTAAAGTAGCACCAACCAGATGCAGTGTTCTGAGCTTGCAAACAGGATCTTACTCCATAACAGGAAGTAAATCCTGTCTGCTCATGCAATCACATGACTGCTGTTTTATCTGCCCAACAAGTAGCTGACACATTGAGAAAGAGCTGACTTCAGTCTTTCTTAGTGCTTGTGGAAATGGAGAAGCAACAAAAAAAAAAAAAAAAAAGCTATTAACCATGCCATCTCAGCAAGAACTTTACTTAGACCTAGTAAAGATGTGATTTTTTGAGAATCTTAGAAGTTAAAATGTTTGAACTCCAATGACCTAAGGGAAAACTGTGATACAGCCAACTCTGAATTAAGAACAGTAAAAGTCATAAGAAATGTCATCCACTTTAAAGGGATAGGGTTAAGGTTTGTAAAAATTCAGTAACAGAAGACCAAAAACATAAGTCTTATTTAAAGGCTTATAGAATACGCCATCTTTCATTTATCCCTTATGCCACAATAGCAATTCAAACTAATTAACCTAAGCACATGCTGACCCTGTGCTAAACACTACTAATGGATTATCTCATTTTAGTACTCATAACCCCATAATGTAGGTATGGCTGCAATTAAATAGAGGAAGAAAGGAGAAGCTTTTCTTCTAACATGTCAAAAACAGATCCAGAAGGTGGACAAATCCCCATTGTGTTAATGGTAATGTAACGTTCAGGGAGGATTTATATACTGCTCATGGATGCCCGGGGCACATGGCCACTCTCTGCTAGTACCACCATACTGTTCATCTGGAAAATGCTTGCTTGGGTAACAATTTATCAGCAATCATCTGTTATTACCTCCCTTTTGCAAGCTCCCCATCATTTAACCAATGTTGAAATGAGTCTGTAAAACATGCCTTAAGGGGGCCATCTGGCAGAAACCTTCCCCACTTTCTTCAGGGTAGGACATTTCATCACGTCCATGAACAGTCTAGACACAGCTTCTAGAGGCCAGAGCTTGATGTCAAATCCTGCTAAAATGAGATTTTCCTCACCCAACTCCACTGGTCTTATTTGGGATGGGCAGGGCTCTGATGAAATGCAAGCAGAATTTTGTTTTGTGGGGCTACAGACACTGGGAGGAAGGTGTGTTGCCATATATTATCTCATCTCCCTCCGCACTGCCTGGGATATAGAGACCTCTTCTCTGACCTGGGCTCAGAGACACTGTAGGGGTAGAAGCTGCAGAGTCCAAGCCACCGCTACTATGGAGACCTTTGGATCATGATGGTGGAGGGAGATCCTTTTAGTCCCAAACCATAGTTACCCATGCTCGGTCATCGGTGTGATGGTCGCAGCAACAAGACCTTGGAGCTTCTTCTTTGAGGAGGCCATCGAGTTGCTGAAATGTCTGGAAAACATATAATGTCCTTCCTGTCTTCAAGAAATGTCAATTAATGATAAAACTCTGGGGCAAAGTCCATTCCTACACAGTTTAGAACTGTGAAAAATGCTTACAAGTGTATAAACACAGAGCAAATGAGAGGAATGTAAAATGTAAGAGCTTTACACTATAAGGGAGGAAACTATATTTTAAAGACAGGAGAGATGGAGATAAGAGAGTAATGTTCTAGGAAAATACCATTTATCTATAAATGGTACAGCTTATCTATACAGATGACCAAGGTAGTTTGAAACCTCAGAGAGCAGGGATGAAAAACAGCAGAAGAAAGAATATGAACCGAATTCAGCAAGGTCAAATACATTACTCAGGTTGAAATATGGTCAGGAGAAAAGGGACAGTCATATGTCTTTTCATAACTTCATATGGTTGAGCAAGAATCTCCCCTAAGACCAGTATTTAAGCTTTAAAAGGCTTCAGTGTGAACTACATAATTATCATTTGATTTACCTAACTATCCTTTCATATTCTAGTTTTAATCAGTCTTTCCCTGTTTCCCTGGCTTCAGTAAATCACATCACAAATACTACATTCACCTCTTTCCCACTAGACCAAGCTCCCTCAGGACAGGAAATAGATTTCATTTGTCTTTGCTTTCCCTGAACTGAGTGTTCTGTTGGACACCTTGTGTTCAATTAAAAAGTGATGGATATGTGAGTGATTGGGCTTCCCTGGGGGCTCAGATGGTAAGAGTCTGCCTGCAGTGCAGGAGACCCGGGTTCAATCCCTGGGTCAGGAAGATCCCCTGGAGAAGGAAATGGCAACCCACTCCAGTACTCTGGCCTAGAAAATCCCATGGATGGAGGAGCCTGGCAGGCTACAGTCCATGGGGTCGCAAAGAGCTGGACACGACTGAGTGACTTCACTTTCTTCTTTCTTTCTCTGTAAGTGATTGAATGAGGTGTCCAGATTGTAGCTGGATGATGACTTCCACAGAGATCTCTGTTGAGACAATGAACCTAGCAAACACTCATTTGGGGTAAAAGGATCCCTCAACACCTGGCAGAGAATGTACCTGCTCATAACCAGCATAAAAAAGCCAAGAAGTTGCCCCAAACAGGCAATGAGAGGCATCAAACATCCTGGTTAATAGCCTAGATTCCACAGGAGGCTACCGGGTTCATCTCCCACCTCTGCCATTTAACTAGTTACAGAAGTACTATTAATTTTTGAGCTGGAGGACATGAAAATTTGAAGCCACACATGCAAAGTCTAACAATTGAAGAAGAAAATAAAACATAATCAGACAGTATTTGGTGACAATTATACAAAAGATGTTTGGCTTGGTGAAAAGTTAGCGATGTCTATAATTAACAAGAGAGAATATACTATAGTTCTGAGGTCACTTTTAAAAACCCAATGCCAGACTCCCTGGTGGTGCAACGGGTAAGAATCCACCTGCCAACACAGAGGACATAGGTTCGATCCCTGGTCCGTGAAGATTCACGTGCTGCAAAACAAGGAAGCCTGTGCATATCCACTGAGCCTGTGCTCTAGAGCCCCAAAGCTACAACTAGAGCCTGTGCTTCGCAACAAGAGAAGCCACTGCAATGAGAAGACTGCACACCGCAAGGAAGAGTAGCCTCCCCTTGCTCACCACAACTAGAGAAAGTCCACGCACAGCAACAAAGACCTAGAGCACCAAAAAAAAGAAAACAAAAAAACACCAATGCTCACTATGCTTAAATTTGACCCACATCATGTAATATTACGGACTATCCTATTGTGTTCATTTTTTATTACTGTTAATTTCATCTCCCCAAATAGAAGCATAAACTTCCAGAGTACAGAGATCACTTCTACTTTTTCTGTATCCCCTAAGATTCTGGCTCAAGTGAGCTCTTGAAGCTAGAAACAGGGCAAAACAAGGACAAAAACATGAAAGGGTTCAGGTGGCAAAACATATTGTTTTTGTGGCTGACCAATGATGATGCCTCCCCTTACAAACAGATACATCCCTGGTGAGCTCTGCTCCTGAAATTAAGCCCAAAGCCTTCGAGTAGTTTTGCTCTGTACTGAAGGGCAATAAAGGGGACCTTACCAGATATAAAGGATACTAGGATTTCTCTGACTTCTCCTAGTTTGAAGATGACACTAAATCCTGTTGGAAGTTTTGAAAGAGAAATGTAATCACCTGGCCCATGGGGAAAATGCAAGGCCAAGAACACAGGACCCTGTCTACCCCAGAGGAAGGTCTGAGCACCAAATGAGGCTGACGCTGTGTCCACCGCACACCGTCAACTGCACGCATCCTCCTCCTGCACGCATCCTCCTCCTGCACGCATCTCAACTCAGGACAGCCTAAAGCAACCCTGCCATCTGATCATCTAAACAATGTCTTCGCTTGCTCCTTACAGTAGCGGGGTTAGAGCTCTAGGTCTGGAGTCAGACTTCTTGCATCCACATCCTGGCTCCACCACTTACCAGCTGGGTGACCTCAGGACTACTATTTAACCTCTCTGAGCTTCAGGTTCCCCTTCTGTAAACGGGGATAACAGTAATCACTTTCCATAAGGGTGCTGAGAGAATTACATAATCGATTATTGTAAAGTGATTAACAGTGCCAGGCTGCCAGGCACATAGTGAGCACAGGTTCAGCCCCCTCCGTGAAGTCTTGCCTGCTGACTACAGGAGAGAATAGGCAGCTTTCCCTTATCAGTACCGTTTCCTGTCGTCTCAGCTCCGTGGGCACCACCTCCCCAACACTGGCTACTCTTTTCTATTCAAGGACTAAGTCATTTCCTTTCCATCTGTTATCTTCTTTCCCTGCAACCCTTCCCGCTCCCCTTACTGTCCCTCTCATAACTTATACATCGTTAATCACCTCTTATCTAGACCAATGGGCACAACTCCATATTAAAGGGGCTCAAGAAGGTTCAAGAGATAAAAGTTCAGAGAGCTAGGTTCCATATCAAGTCTCCTAGAGGCCGTACACTCTAGATTTCCATATTCTTGTGCTTTTAGCTGCATTTATTTCATATTTAGGGCAGTTACAAGGATACTCTTAGGATGGTCAAAAGCCTGGACTGGCAAGATAGAAAGACTTATCTATCAATGTCTCAAATTAAGTGCACTTAAATATAGCTTGCTTTGTTAAAAAATATGAGGCTTGGGATAAGAGTTGGGAATCACTGTCCTAACCCCAACTCTCTTCTCCAACATAGGCAGGCTACCAGATCAACCTAGTAGCTCAGACATTTCTGACTTGATTTTGCCCTGCTCAGAAAATGCTAATTAACTTCTTCCTGGCTTCCACGGGACAAATACCCAATTTCCTGGTCTATTGTCTCTGTAGAGATCTCCCCACACCCGAAGTGCCCCAGTCCAACTGGTCCCTGGTGCTCTGCTGCACCCTACCTTGTCCTGGCTCGCCTGTTCTCCCACCTAGAATGGCAGTATCTCCCATTTCAGCCCCTTCAGTATAACCAACTTTTGGAACTCACCTTAAATATGAGAGGACATTCTCTGATCCCCTAAATGAAAATAATTTCTTACTCTTTAGAATTCCCTCAAACATTTGCTTTTCACTAAAAACTACATCAGAGATAGGTAGTTCTGGCCCTTTTCCAGTGTAAGCCATCGGGGGCAAGAACGGTTCAAAAATCTATCTCTGTGCGGAGCAATACACTAAATAAATGAGCAGTTTGCTGTCTTTAGAAATCGTGAAAATGCTTCAGGAAGTGAAGTGAAGTAAAAGTCGCTCAGTCGTGTCTGACTCTTTGCGACCCCATGGACTCTACAGTCCATGGAATTCTCCAGGCCAGAATACCGGAGTGGGTAGCCTTTCCCTCCTCCAGGGGACCTTCCCAACCCAGCGATCGAACCCAGGTCTCCTGCATTGCAGGCGGATTCTTTACCAGCTGAGTCACAAGGGAAAATAAATGAGCAAAGTTTGCTGGCTTTGCAAACTATGAAACAATGCTTCAGGAAGAGATGGAGTTAAAAAAAAAATCACCATGGTAACTGAGAATGATCCATATTTTGTAAATAGGAGTATTTAGAATATCATTACTTAAACACTTATTACTCTCGAAATCTTAACACCTCTTTCCACAGACAAGAATCTTTAGTGCAAAGAATTCAAGCTGCCTAAGTCAAGCTCTCTTAAAAGAACAAAGTTAAAAAAAATCGCTGGGGAAGGAAGAGGAAGATGCAGTTCTAGGCGTAGAAAATCACTCGAAAGAGAAATAGTTGGAAAGATACAAACAGAAATAGAGAAACTAAACACACAAAAATGCAGAAATACAGCGTCCCATCAAATGAAGGGACTGTATCACACTTAATCCCTAAACTCTCTTCTCCCCAGTGGCTGACTCTGATCATTTAAAAAAAAGGATCCTCGAGGCCCGGGTCTGCGGTCTGGACAGAACCTAGCGGAGTGGGTCCCTCTTCCCGTCCGTCCGACCGTCCGTCCGTCCGTCCGTCCGGACACTCCCCCCGGGCCGGGAGGGTGTCGCGTTCACACTCCCCCAGGCTCCATTTCCCAGCTCCCCGGCCTTGACCTTTGCGTCCGTCCGTCACGGTCTCACCCACCTCCGAGTCCACTCCCCGACGCTCTCTGCGCTCATTCCCTGTCTGTCGGTCTCCATGCGTCCGTCCGTCCGTGCGTCCATCCACGCCGCCCGGGCGCGCTCACCCAGCCGCCGCGAGGCCGCCTGCGCCTCTGAGCTCCGGCTCCCAGGGAAGTTCTTTATCGCGGCAGCCTCGCACCACGTGCCCGCCCCGCCCGGCCCGGGAGCTGTAGTTCCGCCCGCGCCGCCCGCGGCCCAAGGCCCGGCGCACAGGTGGAGCGCCCTCTTCCCGGGGTGTCCCCGCCAACGCCGGGGTCTGGCTGCGCCCAGGCGCGCAGCTCCGGCTCCCCAACAGTTGGGAGCTCCTGGGTTCTCCGAGCGCGCGCTCATCCCGTCCGTCCTGCGCCTCCCCTCAGGTGCAGCCACACCTGTCTTTTCTTTTTCTTCCGCTGGGCCGGTTCTTCCCCTTCTGGGCTCCTTTCTGTGTTAACCTGCCTTCTGCCCGAGGCCCTGCAACAACGGATTTGGAAATTCGGGCTGCTGTTCTAGAAGCGTGCTGAGAACATTGCCTGCCCCTTGGGGATTCCCTGATCTTCCAGCTCCAGCTGATGCCCCAGCCTCGCAGGTTCTCCTGTTAGAAAGAGATACACCTAGAGATTGTTGTCATACTGAGTGAAGTGAGTCAGACAAATATCACATGATGTTGCGTATAAGTGGAATCTAAAAAAAATGGTAAAATGAACTAATTTGTGAAAGAGATAGAGTCAGTTAGAGAACACAAACTTGCCGGTTACAAGGAGGGAAAGGGGGGAGTGATAAATGGGGAGATAGGGATTAACACACACACATTCACACTACTATATATAAAATAAATAACTAATAAGGACCTACTGTATAACACAGGGAACTCTATTCCGTACTCTGTAATGACCTAAATGGGAAAGGAATCTTAATAAAAAAACAAAAATGTACAGGTATAAACGATTCACTGAAACTAACGCAACGTTATGAATCACTATATTCCAGTTTTTAAAAAGAGATGAACGGATATTAAAAGCAGATTTGTTACTAATACGACAGCTTTTCTGGCTTATTCTGGAGAACAATTGAAAGAATTTTGAAAGAAAAAGTATTTTAAACCAAAATACCTCCCCTTGTAGAAATGTCAAAGAGTTTATTTTCTAATATTAATTGCTGTGATAATAAATCAGAAACAACCATAAGCAAGTCCCTCAGCTTTGTCTTGCTGATGTGAATTAACCTCAGTTTTCCATAAAAGCAATGGGCAATGCTAAATAAGCATTTAGAAAAAATGAATTTCCTGAAGTGCTTTCTAGTCTGCAAAGTGCTTTTAAATCCATTAGGATAGGTCTTTCGTTGCACGTTGCACCAGAAATTAATTCATTCAGTTCAGTTCAGTCGCTCAATCATGTCCGACTCTTTGTGACCCCAAGAACTGCAGCATGCCAGGCCTCCCTGTCCATCACCAACTCCGGGAGTCCACCCAAACCCATGTACATTGTGTCGGTGATGCCATCCAACCATCTCATCCTCTATCATCCCCTTCTCCTCTTGCCCTCAATCTTTCCCAGCATCAGGGTCTTTTCAAACGAGTCAGCTCTCCTCATCAGGTGGCCAAAGTACTGGAGTTTCAGTTTCAACATCAGTCCCTCCAATGCACACCCAAGACTGATCTCCTTTAGGATGGACTGGTTGGATCTCCTTGCACCCCAAGGGACTCTCAAGAGTCTTCTCCAACACCACAGTTCAAAAGCATCAATTCTTCAGCGCTCAGCTTTCTTCGCAGTCCAACTCTCACATCCATACGACTACTGGAAAAACCATAGCCTTGACTAGACGGACCTTTGTTGGCAAAGTAATGTCTCTGCTTTTGAATATGCTGTCTAGGTTGGTCATAACTTTCCTTCCAAGGAGCAAGTGTCTTTTAATTTCATGGCTAGGTAGTTTGAGCATTCTTTTGCATTGCCTTTCTTTGGGATTGGAATGAAAACTGACCTTTTCCAGTCCTGTGGCCACTGCTGAGTTTTCCAAGTTTGCTGGCATATTGAGTGCAGCACTTTCACAGCATCATCTTTCAGGATTTGAAATAGCTCAACTGGAATTCCATCGCCTCCATTAGCTTTGTTCGTAGTGATGCTTCCTAAGGCCCACTTGACTTCACATTCCAGGATGTCTGGCCCTACGTGAGTGATCACACTTTTTTGATTATCTGTGTTGTGAAGATCTTTTTTGTACAGTTCTTCTGTGTATTCTTGCCACCTCTTCTTATTAATGAATTCATAAAACAATCCTATATGGTGGATACCATTTTTTTAAAAGTCATACATTACAGATGAGGATGCATTCTCCCATTTTATAGATCAGAAACAGGAGTTTAAAAAGCTTCAGTGATTTGCTAAAGGGTATAGAACCAGTAAGCAGTTGAGTTATGATTTGATCTCAAGTCATCTAGGAGCTGATACTATTAATTACTACTGTGTTATCCTGCAAAAAAGGAAGGCAGGAAGAGTCCTAGTTACATCTGTTTGTTTCATTATGTTAAAAAGAATATTATATCCCAATGAGACAATGTTAGTATTTTTTTTTCAAGGTCACACTTGAAGAAATTTTTAAAATTTTTATTTCTTTTCATTTTTGGCTGTGCTGGGTCTTTGTTGCTGCTTGGGCTTCTCTCCAGTGGCACAACCCTAGTGGTGCGTGGGCTGCTCATTGCGGTGGTTTCTCTTGTTGCGGAGCATGGCCTTTAGGTGTCCGGCCTTCAGTAGTTGTGGCTTTCGGGCTTAGTTGTTGCTCAGCATGTGGGATCTTCCCAGTGCCGGGATCGAATCCGTGTCTCCTGCCTTGGCAGGCCGATTCTTCACCACTGAGCGACCAAGGAGGCCCTCAAGTCACACTTTAATAGATGAAAAACTAAGTACCCAAAGATGCCAACCAGCAGGATTAACACTGCCAGCCAATAAGCCGATATTCTGAATCTATTTGATATAAATATTTTATAAATAACTATGTTTATTTATTGGAGAAGGAAATGGCAACTCACTCCAGTATTCTTGCCTGGGGAATCCCATGGACAAAAGAGCCTGGAGGGCTACAATCCATAGGGTCACAGAGAGTTGGACACGACTGGGCTGACTTCAGTTCAGTTCAGTCGCTCAGTCGTGTCCGACTCTTTGCGACCCCATGAATCGCAGCACGCCAGGCCTCCCTGTCCATCACCAGCTCCCGGAGTTCACTCAGACTCATGTCCATCGAGTCAGTGATGCCATCCAGCCATCTCATCCTCGGTCATTGCAGCAGCTTCTCTTGTTGCGGAGCATGGGCTTTAGGTGTACGGGCTTCTCCTCCTGCCCCCAATCCCTCCCAGCATCAGAGTCTTTTCCAATGAGTCAACTCTTTGCATGAGGTGGCCAAACTACTGGAGTTTCAGCTTTAGCATCATTCTTCCCAAAGAACACCCATGACTGACCTCTTTCAGAATGGACTGGTTGGATCTCCTTGCAGTCCAAGGGACTCTCAAGAGTCTTCTCCAACACCACAGTTCAAAGCATCAATTCTTTGGCTCTCAGCCTTCTTCACAGTCCAACTCTCACATCCATACAGGACTACAGGAAAAACCATAGCCTTGACTAGACGGATCTTAGTCGGCGAAGTAATGTCTCTGCTTTTAAATATACTATCTAGGTTGGTCATAACTTTTCTTCCAAGGAGTAAGCGTCTTTTAATTTCATGGCTGCAATCACCATCTGCAGTGATTTTGGAGCCCAAAAAAATAAAGTCTGACACTGTTTCCACTGTTTCCCTATCTATTTCCCATGGAGTGATGGGACCAGATGCCATGATCTTCATTTTCAGAATGTTGAGCTTTAGGCCAACTTTTTCACTCTCCACTTGGGCTTTTTAGTTCTTCTTCACTTTGTGCCATAAGGGTGGTGTCATCTGCATAAGTTAAGTTAGCTAAGCTAAGTCGCTCAGTCGTGTCCGACTCTTTGCGACCCCATGGACTGTAGCCCACCAGGCTCCTACGTCCATGGGATTCTCCAAGCAAGAATACTGGAGTGGGTTGCCATTTCCTTCTCCAGGGGATCTTCCTGACCCAGGGATCGAACCCAGGTCTCCCGTGTTAGAAGCAGACGCTTTAACCTCTGAGCCACCAGGGAAGCCCGTCATCTGCATGTCTGAGGTTTTTGATATTTCTCCTGGGAATCTTGATTCCAGCTTGTGTTTCTTCCAGTCCAGCGTTTCTCATGATGTACTCTGCATATAAGTTAAATGAGCAGGGTGACAATATACAGCCTTGACGTACTCCTTTTCCTATTTGGAACCAGTCTGTTGTTCCATGTCTAGTTCTAATTGCTGCTTCCTGACCTGCATACAGATTTCTCAAGATGCATAGCATATGTTTATTTATATAAATATATGAATGTTTATATAAATTTGGTGCATGCATGCCAAGTCACTTATATGCTAAGTCACCCTAGTCATATCTGACTCTGTGTGACCCTATAGACTGCAGCCTGCCAGACTCCTCTGTCCATGGGATTCCCCAGGCAAGAATACTGGAGTGGGTTGCCATGCCCTCCTCCAGGGGATCTTCTCAACCCAGGAATCGAACCCATATCTCCTGCATTGGCAGGTGGGTTCTTTACCACTAGGGCCACCTGGCAATTCCTATTATAATGTGTGAGGGTTTGCTAAGAAGCAGATACTAACGTGGAATTTGATGTGCAGGAGATTTTCAGAGGGAGGTAGCAAGGGAAGGCAGGAAGAGCCTTTAGGTTGTTATGGAGCTCTGATACTTCTGGAAGGAGAAGGAAAGAAAGAGGGTTGGGTGGGAAGAGTCTCATTAGAATGAGGGAGAGGTGTGCATATCCCAATATCCACTAACTGCTCTGAAGAAACTCACAGCCTCAACTATGAATTGTGGGAAAGGCATTTATTAATATATATATATATACCTGTGTAAAGATATTAAGAAGCACTGAGGGGAGACTCCATGTGGATTTGTTGAGTGTGTGTGTGTGTGTTAGTGTGTGTATGATGAGGCAAGAGAGTCTCAGGGAGGTCTCCCTAGGGGAAGGTGACACCTAAGTTCAGTCTTAGACACTTGAGTAGGCCTTAGAAGAAGGGAGAGGCCAAAAAAAAAAGCAAAAAACAACCCACTACGGTCTTCAAGTCCTCTGACACTTTTCTTTTTTAAAAACTTTTTTATTTTGTATTGGGATATAATTATCACTATTAACAATGTGATAGTTTCAGGTGAACAGCAAAGGAACTCAGCTATACATATGCATGTATCCACTCTCCCCCAAACGCCCCTCCCATCCAGGCTGCCACGTGACATTGGGCAGAGTTCCCTGTGTTATACAGTAGGTCCTTGTTGGTTATCCATTTTAAATAGGCAGTGTGTACACGTCCATCCAAAACTCCCTAACTATCACTCCCCACCCTGACACTTTTCCGATGAGTGGCAAGGACTCTGTGACATTTCGTCTCTTGTTACCCAGTGTCATGTAATCACCTTCATTTTTGTGCTTTTATTTTCTGCCTCGTAGCACCACTGTGAGGTGCTCCAAGCAGGCACTGGGCCCATTTCTTATTTTTCATGCGGTGCAGAGAGCACAGTGTCTGTCCACATGGAGGCCAGAAGGGTGGGGCTTGGAGGCACTGACTCCCTTCAACCCTTCTTTGTTTTTAAAAAATATATTGGGGTTCCACATCGTATACTGTTCACTGTAACTCAGGTTTGAAACTTAGTGATTCAGAGAAAAGAGCTTGAGACTCTGGAGCACTGTAATTGATCAGAATGGCCGCAGGCTCCATCTTTGGAGCAGGATGTGGAGTCATATAACAAGCTCCTGAACTACCTGACTGTGGGTAAAGGGTGATTTCCCCCAAAGGTTGCCCTTTTCTTTTTGTGAGGTTGCTGAAAGGTGCTAGTGCCAATTTCAACATATTTGTGCCAGGAGGGGTTTGATTAATTTGCTAGGATGGTTCACAGAACTCAGAGAAACATACAACTCAGGCACAGCCAGATGGAAGAGATGTTTACAGCAAGGTATGGAAAGAGGGTAAGGAGATTTTTTTCATGCCCTCATCACACTGACCACTTTGCAAGTAAAACAGGGTGGGGCTCTATGGGCCCCGGGGCATGGAGGCCTCTGTTTTGTCCCCCATTTCTCAGAAGAAATTGGGCTTCCCTGGTGGCTCAGATAGTAAAGAATCCGCCTGCATTGTGGGAGACCTGGGTTCGATCCCTGGGTTAGGAAGAGTCCCTGGGAGGAGGGCATGGAAACCCACTCCAGTACTCTTGCCTGGAGAATCCCATGGACAGAGGAGCCTGGCAGGCTGCAGTCCACCGGGTGGAAAAGAGTAGGACACTGACTAAGCACGTAGCACAAGACTCCAGCCTCCATGACCTTCCTTGAATTCCAAAGGGCAGATAAGAACAGTTGCTAATCAAGGGAGAAGTAGCCAAGGAATCACCTGAGGCAAGATCAGCGAGAAGTTTGTGAAGATTAGGAGACCCATCACCTGAGGCCCTGCACACACACTCAGCTTGTCAGAGACCTCGCCCTTGGGAGTTACAAGACTCCAAGTCAGATCCTCCTGGGTAAGGACACAGTTTTGCAAGGCAGGATCCCACTGTGTCCTCATTTGCCTGGCAAAGTAATAAAGCTATTTTTTTCTACCCCTTCAGATTCTGTCTTCTCGTTTCTATTCAGCACTGGGGAACAGAGGCCATTGTTCAGTTCAGTCCAGTTGCTCAGTCCTGTCTGACTCTTTGTAACCCCAAGGATTGCAGCACCCCAAGCTTCCCTGTTCATCACCAACTCCTGGAGCTTGCTCAGACCCATGTTTACCGAGCCGGTGATGCCATCCAACCATCTTATCCTCTGGCATCCCCTTTTCCTCCTGCCTTCAATCTTTCCCAGCATCAGGGTCTTTTCCAATGAGTCAGTTCTTCACATCAGGTGGCCAAAGTATTGGAGTTTCAGCTTCAGCATCAGTCCTTCCAGTGAATATTCTGGACTGGTTTCCTTTAGGATTGACTGGTTGCAGTCCAAGAGACTCTCAAGAGGCTTCTCTAACACCACAGTTCAAAAGCATCAATTCTTCGGTGATCAGCTTTCTTTATAGTCCAACTCTCACATCCATACATGACCACTGGAAAACCATAGCCTTGACTAGATGGACCTTTGTTGGCAAAGTAATGTCTCTTCTTTTTAAAAAATTTTTATTTATTTTAATTGGAGTCTAATTACTTTACAATATTGTATTGGTTTTGCCATACATCAACATGAACCTGCCACGTGTACCACCCCAACATGAACCTGGGGTACACGTGTTCCCCATCCTGAACCCCCCTCCCACCTCCCTCCCCGTACCATCCCTATGGATCATCCCAGTGCACCAGCCCAAGCATCCTGTATCCTGCATCAAACCTGGACTGGCGATTTGTTTCTTATATAATATGTTTCAATGCCATTCTCCCAAATCATCCCACCCTCGCCCTCTCCCATAGAGTCCAAAAGACTATTCTATACATCTTTGTCTCTTCTGCTGTCTCTCATACAGGGTTATCGTTACCATCTTTCTAAATTCCATATATATGCGTTAGTATACTGCTTTTTAATATGCTGTCTAGGTTGGTCATAGCTTTTCTTCCAAGGAGCAAGCGTCTTTAATTTCATGGCTGCAGTCACCATCTGCAGTGATTTGCTCTTATCACTTAGGAAATTCCAAGAGTGTTAGGCCCTCCATACCAGGAATTGAATGAAGACCAAATATATATTTCTTACTATAGATCAAAATATCACAGTTGCCTTATTAGAAAAGAAGAAATGGATTTCAGACAGCTAACATGCTGTCTGAATGTGCTACATTGGGGCACATCCATGAAGGAAAGAGTGTAAGTTGGATCTTAAAATGTTGCCATCCATTGTGGACCAGAAACAGGTGTGTCCTTAAGTGAGCTGGAGTTGTTTCCAATCAGGGGAAAGAACATATTACCAGCTTACAGTTATGAGAATTCTCTTGGAAGTTCTGGCTATTCAGGTATATCGGAGGGCCTGGTTGAAAAGCTGGAGTTCATTTTGGTGGTGGTTGGTGATCCAGTCGCTGAGTTCATTTGGCATCTTGTCAAATGCTTGTTCTTCATCGACTGAGGTGGTCATATGGTTTTTATCCTTCATGTTGTCTGTTTTTATTAGTTAATTTACTTTCGCCTGTGTCGGGCCTTCGTTGCTGCATGGGGGCTTCTCTAGCTGCCGCGAGCAGAGGCTCCTCTCTAGGTGCGGTGCTCAGGCGTCTCATCGCAGTGGCTCTTCTTGTTTTGGAACGTGTGCTCCAGGGTGCATGGGCCTTGGTAGTTGTGGCATACGGGCTAAGTTGCTCCTCAGCTTGTGGAATCCTCCCAGAGTGGGGATTGAACCCACGTCCCCTGCATTGGCAGGCAGATTCTTACCCCTGGATCACCAGAAGTCCATCCTTCATTTCATTAATGTAGTGTGTCACCTTGATCTGTGGATGTTAACCCATCTTGTCTTCCTGGGATGACTCCCACTTGATCATAGTGTATGATCTTTTGATATTTTGTTGGCTAATATTTTGTTGAGGGACCCTTGTGTTTAAGAGGGATGGTGTCAGCACAGAAGATGTGAAACTAGGGAGCCCGATGGACACAGGAGCCGGACAGAAGCAGTAGTGCCCCTCTGAGAGCAGGGAGGGGATTATTCCTGGTGTGGATTAAACCCAGGGAACATTGCCTTGTGGCTGACTTGGACATTCTCTGTTCTGTCTTTAGACTGATGATCCCACCAGTCCATTCTGAAGGAGATCAGTCCTGGGTGTTCTTTGGAAGGACTGATGCTAAAGCTGAAACTCCAGTACTTTGGCCACCTCATGCGAAGAGTTGACTCATTGGAAAAGACTCTGATGCTGGGAAGGGTTGGGGGCAGGAGGAGAAGGGGATGACAGAGGATGAGATGCCTGGATGGCATCACCGACTCGATGGGCGTGAGTCTGAGTGAACTCTGGGAGTTGGTGATGGACAGGGAAGCCTGGTGTGCTGCGATTCATGGGGTCGCAAAGAGTCGGACACGACTGAGCGACTGAACTGAACTGAACCAGTGGGTTGCACACATGTTTTGTCACCACCTAATCAGAGGAAAACCCTTTGAAAATTTGGGCCTTGTTTGACTGCTAGCAAGGGTGACTTATAAGCATGCCATAGGTTGAAAATAGAAGAGAAATGTAATAATATTAATTTTGCTTGGCTGGGCTTCTTTGGCAATCTTCAAATAATTACAAAGGCCAGACTCCCTTTTGAAAGACATTCAGCCTGCATTGCTGCTGTCTGCCTGATGATTGCATTTGTCTGTACTCAGTCACGTCCAACTCTTTGGGACCTCATGGACTGTAGCCCACCAGGCTTCTCTATCCATGGGATTCTCCACGCAAGCATACTGGAGCCGGCTGCCATTTCCTCCTCCAACGAACCTTCCTGACCCAGGGATCCAAGCCTGGGGTCTTATGTGTCTCTTCTGTCTCTTGCATTGTCAAGCGGATTCTTTACCACTGTGCCACCTGATTGTTAGGTCTTTGGGAAGCATACAAGTGGGTCCATTCTCCTTGTAACAATAGTTTATAACATTCCCCAGGGATCTCAAAGAGAAATAAGCGTGTCTTCCAAAACTTCCCAAAACTCAGTAACTGCTTATATTGTGTTGGCCAAAAAGTTCTTTCGAATTATCTCAAACGAACTTTTTGGCCAACCCAATATTATGAGTAAAGTAAAAATACACCACTAGGTGGCAGTCTATCAGCGGAAATTACTTTCTCTTTTGATGAATCCTTTCTGGACTGAAAGTTTCTGGGAGTATCAGTAAACAATAAAAATATTAGCTAAGTGGCCACAGGACTGGAAAAGGTCAGTTTTCATTCCAATTCCAAAGAAAGGCAATGCCAACGAATGCTCAAACTACCGCACAATTGCATTCATCTCACACACTAGTGAAGTAATGCTCAAAATTCTCCAAGCCAGGCTTCAGCAATACGTGAACCGTGAACTCCCTGATGTTCAAGCTGGTTTTAGAAAAGGCAGAGGAACCAGAGATCAAATTGCCAACATCTGCTGGATCATGGAAAAAGCAAGAGAGTTCCAGAAAAACATCTATTTCTGCTTTATTGACTATGTCAAAGCCTTTGACTGTGTGGATCACAATAAACTGTGGAAAATTCTGAAAGAGATGGGAATACCAGACCACCTGACCTGCCTCTTGAGAAATCTGTATGCAGGTCAGGAAGCAACAGTTAGAACTGGACATGGAACAACAGATTGGTTCCAAATAGGAAAATGAGTACATCAAGGTGTATATTGTCACCCTGCTTATTTAACTTCTATGCAGAGTACATCATGAGAAATGCTGGGCTAGAAGAAGCACAAGCTGGAATCAAGATTGCCAGGAGAAATATCAATAACCTCAGATATGCAGCTGACACCACCCTTATCACAGAAAGTGAAGAGGAACTAAAGAGCCTCTTGATGAAAGTGAAAGAGGAGAGTGAAAAAGTTGGCTTAAAGCTCAACATTCAGAAAACGAAAATCATGGCATCTGTTCCCATCATTTCATGGGAAACAGATGGGGAAACAGTGGAAACAGTGTCAGACTTTATTTTGGGGAGCTCCAAAATTACTGCAGATGGTGATTGCAGCCATGAAATTAAAAGATGCTTACTCCTTGGAAGGAAAGTTATGACCAACCTAGATAGCATTTAAGCAGAGATATTACCTTGCCAACAAAGGTCCATCTAGTCAAGGCTATGGTTTTTCCAGTGGTCATGTATGGATGTGAGAGTTGGACTATAAAGAAAGCTGAGTGCAGAAGAATAGATGCTTTTGAGCTGTGGTGTTGGAGGACTCTTGAGAGTCCCTTGGACTGCAAGGAGATCCAACCAGTCCATCCTAAAGGAGATCAGTCCTGGGTGTTCATTGGAAGGATTGATGGTGAATCTGAAACTCCAATACTTTGGATACCTCATGTGATGAGTTGACTCATTGGAAAAGACCATGATGCTGGGAGGTATTGGGGGCAGGAGATGAAGGGGACGACAGCGGATGAGATGGCTGGATGGCATCACCGATTCGATGGACTTGAGTTTGGATAAACTCCAGGAGGTGGCGATGGACAGGGAGGCCTGGCATGTTGCGATTTTGAGGTCACCAAGAGCCGGACCCGACTGAGTGACTGAACTGAACTCTGCATTTAAATTTAGTATGCTTATTTATACTTGAAGTGAAGTGAAGTGAAGTGAAGTCACTGAGTCGTGTCCGACTCTTTGCGACCCCATGGATTGTAGCCTACCAGGCTCCTCTGTCCATGGGATTTTCCAGGCATATGAATATTTATTCGGCCATAAAAAAAGGATATATTGCCATTTGTGACAGCATGGATGGACCTTGAGGGCATTATGCTATGTGGAATAAGTATATGATCTCACGTATATGTAAGCTCTAAAAAGCAACACAATAGAAAACAAACAACAAAACCCCCAAGAAACCCCACCCTGAGTTCATGGATACATAGAACAGACTGGTGGTTGCGAGACAGGGGTTGAGGAGAGTAAGTGAAACAAATGAAGGGGGTTAAAATGTACAAATTAACAGCTACAGAAAAAAAAAAGTCATGGGAATGTAAACTACAATATGGTGACTATAGTTAATAATATAGTGTCATATATTAGAAAGTTGTAAGAGAGTAGGTCTTGTAAGTTTTCATCACAAGAAAAAATGTTGTAACTGTGTACGGTGATGGATGTTAAATAGACTTCTTGTGGTGAACATTTCATAATATGTAATGTATACAAATATCAAATCATTATGTTGTACATCTGAAACTAATATAATGTATGTCAATTACTAAAGAAAAATTCAGTTGTCTATATATTGAGGCAAATATGGAACATACATCTTTTACATTGACTGTGTCTCTGTTGATGACAATATCACATTGTATTGATTACTGTGTAGTGTTTGTTCTACAACTTTGGTCTTCTTTTTCAAAATTGTTTGGGATTTTTAAGGTCCTTTTCATTTCCAGACAAATTTTAGAATAAAATTTCTAGTTTCTACAAAAAATGTCTACTGGGATTTTGATTGGAATTGTATTGAGGCTATTTCCAGTAGTCATGTACAGATGTGAAGGTTGGGCCATAAAGAAGGCTGAGGGCTGAAGAATTGATGCTTTCGAACTGTGGTGCTGGAGAAGACTCTTGAGAGTCTCTTGGACAGCAAGGAGATCAAACCAGTTAATTCTGAAGGAAATCAACCTTATATATTCTTTGGAAGGTCTGATGCTGAAGCTGAAGCCACAATACTCTGGCCACCTGATGTGAAGAGCTGAACTATTAGGAAAGATCCTGATGTTGGGAAAGACTTAAGGCAGGAGAAGGGGACAAGATGGTTGGATGGCATCACTGACTCAGTGGACATGAGTTTGAGCAAACTCTGGGAGATAGTGAAGGACAGGGAAGCCTGGTGTGCTGCAGTTCACAGAGTCACAGAGTTGGACACGACTTGGTGACTGAACAGCAACAAAATAGATCAATCTAGGAACAATTGACATTTTAACAATTGAGCCTTCCAGCCAATAAACATATTATAATCTTACCATTTATATAAATTTGATTTAATTTCTCTCTGCAATGTTTTGTTGATTTTAGGTCTTGCACATATCTTGTGATAGTTACTCCTAAGTATTTCAAGTATTTTGTTCCTATTGTAAGTAGTATTTTCAAAAATTCAGTTTCCATTAGTTTTTTTCTAGTATATAGAAATGCAGTTGATTTTTGTACGTTGATCTTGTATCCTGAGACTTCAATAAACTCACTATCTCTAGTCTTTTTCTTGCAGATTCCGTTGGATTTTCTACACAGACTATGATGCTGTTAGACTACTCTTCAAGATTAAAAAGACTCATGCAATTTTAAAAGTAGCATTTTTGGTACCTACATATGTGAGCTTAATTAAAACTGCTCAAGGAGAAAGGTGAGTGCTTTGACAATTTACTTCTGATGATGTTTCTGAAGGGCACCAGAAGGTGATGAGTGTAATAGAAGTCTCCTTGGTAGACACATGGACCCTATGTCTTTAATTTGTCCAGCAATGAATGGTCTCACTCAATTTCTCTAGCCAAATCTGGTGCTGGACTGTAAATTTCATTTTATAGTTATACTTCATATGCACTTAGAATAACTTTAAAAACCACACAGGAAAACCGTGTATGAATGGCTATATGCTAGCACACATTTCAAATTGTGGCTTTCAATTAATTGATAGTGAGCTATGACCTCTTAAACATTTTAAGCTGTTTTCTAAAAGGGGAGAGAGAATGAAAGCAACAACTTCGACAATAGTATTTTCTCATCTTTATTCTTTGTTTATAGTCCTAAAGGCTTAAAATAAAATTAAAATTTGCTTTCTTGTTTTGTTTGCTTGGGAAAGTTCTAGAGGGAGTTAAACCACATGGTGAAAACTCATATGAAGACCGAGCTTTTGATGTGTTTATTATTGCTGGGTCAGGGAGGCATGGTGATTGACAGGTGGGATCGTGCACCTCCCAGATGGTGTAGATACAGGGTTATTAACCATGAACTCCCTAACATCACTTTCTCATGCTTATCCGTATGCACAGTCTTGTACTACCTGCAGAATCTCCCTAACCTTTATGAACTCCATATTCCTCACTCCACAATCTACCCCATCTTTCCTGGCTCAGTGTATCTCAATGTACTTGATGGTGCTGTGGACCATAGGTATTCTTCATGCTTGTGATTCTGGAAGAAAAGGGAATATTAGAAAAATCTGATATGTACACTTGTTCATGAAACCACCTTAGCTTCAGTGTTTACCATATGCAGATAACGGAAACATGACAAGATACTGAGTGGCCAAGGAAAGACCTCATGATTGTCCACTAAGCATATTATTGAAGGAATGGGTAGTGGTTAGGATAAGAAGATCTTTGCTAGCATTTATCTGTTCAACAAATATTTTTGAGTGTCAGCTAGGTGTTACCTTCAATTCTAAGCACGTTGGAAATTCAGTCAATAAAAGGGACAAAAGTTCCTGCCTTCTGTTGTTCAGTCTCTAAGTCATGTCCGATCCTTTGTGACTCTGTGAACTGCAGCAGGCCGGGCTTTCCCGTCCTTCACTATCTCCCGGAGTTTGCTCAAAGTCATGTCCTTTGAGTCATGTCCATCCAACCGTCTCATCCTCTGTTACCCTCTTCCTTCTGCCCTCAATCTTTCCCAGCATCAGGGTCTTTTCCGATAAGTTGCTTCTTCACATGAGGTATCCAAAGTATTGGAGTGCCAGCTTACGCATCAGTCCTTCCAATGAATATTCAAGATTGATTTCTTTTAGGATTTACTGGTTTGATTTCCTTGCTGTCCAAGGGACTCTCAAGGGTCTTCTCCGGTTCCACAATTTGAAAGCATCAATTCTTTGGCACTCAACTTTCTTTATGGTCCAACTTTCACATCTGTACATGACTACTGAAAAACCATAGGTTTGACTATATGGACCTTTGTTGGCAAAGTGATGTCTCTGCTTTTTAATATGCTGTCTAGGTTCGTCATAGCTTTTCTTCCAAGGAACAAGTGTCTTTTAATTTCATGGATGCAGTCACTGTCTGCCGTGATTTTGGAGGGGAGATGAAAAAGAAATAGAAGTGTAATTAATTAATAAATTATGCATTATATGAAAAGTTGACACATATGGATAAAAGCAACAGAGTAGTGTTGGCAGGAATTCAGAGAGGAGTAGGGAATGATTACAATTTTAAATATGAATACAGTATATAAAATATTTAAGCAGAAGCTTGAAGGAGGTGAGTTAGCTGTGCATAAGAGCCATTCAGCCTATGGGAACAGTGTAAAGTGAGACCATGCCTGGCATGTTTGAGGAATAGCAAGTGGTTAGCACTCCATTACTGAGAACTGGTCCAGTCTATCTTGGTCTCTGATAGCCCTGGATGTGGAAAGAAACCCAGCTTGAGACTGGAGGATGGATTAAATGTCTTTCTAAGGTGCCTCTTAGTCACCAGGATCAGAGCTTTTGAGCTTCTCCTAAGAGAATACCAGCCTGTGCTTTGGTCATACTACATATTATCCTCCAATCTTCAGCTATTTTATTAAAAAACAATTTGGGCCTGGAAGGGAGGGGAGTTTGGGGGAGAATGGATACATGTATATATGCATGGCTAAGTCTCTCTGCTGTTCACCTGAAACTATCACAACATTGTTAATTGGCTATACTCCAACACAAAATAAAAAGTTTTAAAAAAAGCAGTTGGGTAAGAGTGAACAATGATAGAGGGCTTCAGTTGTGAGAATAAATTGGAGTGTCCTTAGAAGGCTGTTTGGGCTGTGTGAGATGCGGTGGTGTGGGGTGCATGTGTGTGGAGGAGATGTTGTTGCCTGACAGCTGTTCTGGATATGCTCAAATTATGACAAAATGTTTGGCCTCTTTTCAAGATCCAACTGCATATGTATGACAAGTGGAAAAACAAAATACAATGAAATTGACAAACTTGGGTGAGCCATAACTTTGATCTGAAGGCAATTCTCAAAGTGAAGTTGCAAAAGTGGTTTTAGCATCAGCAGAATTTTAGGGCGTGTGTATGTAGCTGCCTAGAGGGTTGCCTGAAGGGGAGTACTGATCTGGTGAATGAGCTATGGAGCTTAACTTGATCATCAAAAAAGAGATGGCTTATTTTTAATTAAAAAAATTGAAACATCAGAGGGAAGGCCATCTCTTCTGCAAGTGCTCTGGCTTCCTAAAATGTGGAGTTGGTGGAGAACGTATTAAACTGCTTGGACCTTGGGTCACCTGGAAGGAGCTATACCTCTGTTGCTGCCTGCATACATTTTTCATGATTAGAAAGCCATGGCCATTATCTATTTTAACAAAAATTGTGTGAGCCTGTAAGGAGGTGTGGTTGAACCCTCACAGGGGATGAGGGTGTTTCTGGCATGAGGAAGAGCCACGGTTCAGGTCAGAAAATGATAAAACAAGGGAGAGAATGAAATGATTTCAAGTGTGAATTAATTCTATTCATCTAGTGCTTGGTTTGAAGCATGGATGAAGGTATCAAGATGTTTCAAAGGGGACTAGCAGTGTCAGGATTGACTATGGTGGCTTCTTTGTGGAAAGATGTCAGAAGTGAGTAGCAGAAATGGGCGTGATGGGCTGCCAAGGGGGTACTCCCTTTGAGACTTGGGTATAGTTGTCTCAGTTGGTGGGACAGTATCTGTGAGCCTTGGGACCCAGCATACCCAAGTAGGATCAGAATCCAGATTCTTTGTGTTTCTTGCTTTCTTTGGACTTTGTTCATTTTAAATGGAAGGATTTTGGAAGTTTGAATTATGCTAAGGGGGAGCAATGAAGAAGGCAATGGCACCCCACTCCAAGTACTCTTGCCTGGAAAATCCCATGGACGGAGGAGCCTGGTAGGCTGCAGTCCATGGGGTCGCTAGGAGCCAGACACGACTGAGCGACTTCCCTTTCACTTTTCACTTTCATGCATTGGAGAAGGAAACAGCCACCCGCTCCAGTATTCTTGCCTGGAGAATTCCAGGGACGGGGGAGCCTGGTGGGCTGTCGTCTATGGGGTCGCACAGAGTTGGACACGACTGAAGCGACTTAGCAGCAGCAGCAGCAGGGGGACCGATCATGTTGTAAAGGAAACAACTCACCGTAGGGCCATTGAAGTGATAGTCGTGGCTACTCAAATCAGGGGATTTGAAGGGAAAGGTCAAAGCCAAGGGAATAAATAAGGCGAAAGCTCTTTCACGTCTCTCATCACACTCGGAGATTTGTCTTCTCAAGCTAAAAATCTCAAGTGGGCAGTTTCGGTTTTAGTTCTATTAGGAAAGCTGAGATTCCTTTATAAGTTCTCACATCTTCAGTTGAAAGTCAGACCAATTCCATCTCCAGTACTTAGCCCAGTGAAAGCCACACCCAAAGATTGTTGTTTGTATGCGGTTCTCTTTCACTGATGCATCTCTTCATAAAGAGGAAGGCTTCATAGGCAGGAAGGCTGTTTAGTTGATTCAGTTTGGATAGTGGTTGGCATCACTGTCCTGGATCCAGCTTGTACTGTCTCCCAAGAGCTGACCGTGTATGTCTCTTTCCAATGCTTCATTCAGTGATGTCACCTGGGTAGCTTGAAACTGACCATGGTGGGGGTATTTACACCACAGAAATCGTCACTTTGTGTAAAGCTAGGCTTTCCCCCTGAAGACCTGAGTGTTAAACATTTACCAGTACAACACCTGTCCTAGTGGTTTTTACACTTTTAATAGAAGGAAAAAATAAAATAATTCTCTATGGTTCCATAGGGGCAAAATTAAAAAGCAACCCAAATTTTTTGGTTATTTGGTTAGTGGCTTAATTTCACTCACACACCAAAAAAGTTACTTGAGTCAAGATATTATGAGCCATTTCAGAATGTTCTAGATATCTTTGTGTCATATTTCTTTGGATAACATGATAAAATATTTGCAGTATTTTTTGAAGTCAGAGAATATGACTTAGATCTTAACATACTATCTTTCAGGTGGGTGAGAGCAGATAAGTTATTCACATTCTCCAAGCTTCAGTTTCCTCACCTATAAAATGAGAATAAAATTGATTTTACTTGTGAGGCAGCTTTGTAATTTGTAGAACTCTAAAACTGTGATTTACTGTTCTTACCCAGATTCCTTCAGCTGATGGTAGTATTTTCATTAGATTTATGTGGTAAATGTATTAAGGACCAGTTTACTTTTTCCTAGAATGAACAAGTGTGCTTTCTTTCTTTCTTTTTTTTTTTTTTTTAAAAAGCTATTATGGTATCAAACAATAGCCAAATATTTGCTTGACCAAACCCTTCCTTTTCTGATGGTTGCTGAGAAAGTCTTTTAAGTCTCAGATGAATGACTGTTTAGTATTAACATTGGCATCATGGCAACAGTGTATGCTTATCCCACTGCAGATTGTTGCCCTGTGCAATGGAGGATAATAGAATATAAATACACATGGTTTACAGGGCAGTAGAAACAAAGAAGGGAAGCTTTTCTACACTCATTTCCCTCTTTCTCCACCCAGTCCCCTTCTCAGACTGAGCTTCCTTCTTCAACCTCTCTGGAGTATAAGTGCTGATAATGGTCTAAATATGGGTGTGCACTTCAGTGGGAATGCCTGCTCTGGATCAAAGCTGTATCATCCAACCTCCAGTTCAAGGATTTCTGACTTCCTCTCTTATCTTTGGAAGGTCTCTCTGCTCCCTGTTACCCACGCCCATCTCTAGCCCCTACTTTTAGTAGTAATCCCATTGCATCATTCTCTGTTCTCTGGCTTTGTGGGTGGTTGATCCATACGTCACATTCTCCATCTATACATTATAGTGTTGGTGTTTCCTTCACTTTGAAATCAGTATGGACAATGGGCTCTTCTGTGGTCTTGTAATTATTTCATTTGCATTTATCTTGTATTGTACACTGACTGTAAACTCTTGTATGTCTTCTCTACAAACTTTCTGAGCTTTTGTTTCCTCATTTATAAAAAGAAAAAAAGAGGATACTAATGCTTATTTTTCAGAATTTTGTGGATGAAATGAAATGATGTGTGATGTATATAAGAGCTCTTAGCATGATGCCTGGCGTTTATAAGTGCTCAGCAAATGTCACTTCCTGCTCAGCAGCACTTCTTTGCTGCTCTCCTTCATGCCCAAGACAGTTTGTTGCCAATGAAGCATTCAGCTGATTCTTGTGGAGTTAATGATCATCATGTCCCTATAGGTAGGAACTGCTCTTCTTCAGTATTGGTGTTTCTTTTTGTGTTGAGGGACTTCTATTAGCAGAACCCTCTGGTCTCACATCTTCATTTGGAAGGAGTGCCTTCTTGGAGAATAAATTTGGGATGAGAAAGTGAAGAAATTTGGAAGAGGAAATGAATGAGGCAGTAGGTCAAGATTTTTTTTTTTTTTTTTTGCCTGGTCTATCTGGGATAGTGGGGAAAGATGGGGGATAGAGAGGATATTCAGCTGCTGAGTCCATTTTGACCTGCTCTTTCATGCTGAAAGTTTTACAGGGACAACCTTCCAAATGAGGAGGCCTGTGTTTTTTCAACCTTATGCGTGATGGCTTCTGAGACTCAGTAACAACGGGTTTATTGTTGTTGCGTATGTAAGCCATGTTCTCCAATATGAGACTGGTAAAAAATGAAGGTGATATTTTCGATTTCCACCTAAAATCAATTTAAATTCAATTTATTTGTGCCTCTCAATTGATTCTTAACTTGGGTGTGGAAAATAGGTTTTTTTCTTTGCTTTTTGGTTTTTACTCTGTCCTTTTACTATCCCCAGCAATGTGTTCTGCCAGTTTGTGGAATAGAAAATGATATCAGTGCAACAGCATCTTGTTTCTGCTATTCTGTCTCTAAAAGTTTCTTTCATATGGATTCACATATGTTTCAGAGTCAGTAGAGACATCGTTAAATCATTTTAATAGTTTGGAACACCCTTCTTTATCTTCACTCCATAAAGATGAATCTTTTTCATTTGCTCTCTCTCAAGTGTTTGGTACATTTCTACAAAATGGATCTGTTTTGATTTCTGGGTTTTTTATCTCAATTTTTATATTACTTAAAAATCCTTTTTCCTCATTGTTATCCTNTTTTAATAGTTTGGAACACCCTTCTTTATCTTCACTCCATAAAGATGAATCTTTTTCATTTGCTCTCTCTCAAGTGTTTGGTACATTTCTACAAAATGGATCTGTTTTGATTTCTGGGTTTTTTATCTCAATTTTTATATTACTTAAAAATCCTTTTTCCTCATTGTTATCCTTCACCAAATGACAAGATTTCACTATGGAACCTGATTAGAGGCCAATGTTGTCAGCTTTTGAGTGATTATAAAGTGCTGATGTGAGGTCTTTTGTTCATTTCCCTTGGTTATAACTCTAGGTCTATGTAGAGGGTCACAGAGAAGAGAGAATAGGAAGGAGGTGATGAGTAAATAAAAGTCAGAAGTGAAGATGGACCGCCAAGTAGACTTGTGACTGGGGGTTGGAAGAGAGGGCTTGTCCCCTTGCCAAGTTGCTTTTCTTATTCCATTGATCATCTTCATGTGACGCTAGTAGGGAATGAGTCAACATCAGTCGTTGGAAGGAGGAAAGTTAGTCAAGGACAGGGACGTGTCAGTCCCGAGAGACAGATTACATTTTCTGGGATTCTGATGGAAAGAAAGTTTGGCAATAAGCTGCTGACAAAAGGATGCTACACTCAGCTGAAGGAGAAACACAGGGGATGACATATGCTTCAGAGCTTATGGGTTTTGTCTGAGAACACAGCTCAGAGCTGAGGCTGAGGAAATTGACCATTGACTCCAGAGCCTGGAAACTCCCATGGACGGAGGAGCCTGGTGGGCTGCAGTCCGTGGGGTCGCTAAGAGTCAGACACGATTGAGCGACTTCCCTTTCACTTTAAACTTTCATGCACTGGAGAAGGAAATGACAACCCACTCCAGTGTTCTTGCCTGGAGAATCTCAGGGATGGAGGAGCCTGATGGGCTGCCGTCTATGAGGTTGCACAAATCGGACACGACTGAAGCGACTTAGCAGCAGCAGCAGCCGGAGCAGTTGGAGTGGTTGGCATTGTTGACAGTTTTATTTTATTTTTTTTAAGAGGAGACTCTGCCTTGGGCCCGCCGGTGTAATAAACTGCACTCCACTATCTGCATTGTCCTTCTGAGTGAGTTTGTTCCCTGGAATGCGTGGCTACAACATAATGACAGAAATCAGAACACCAATCACAAGAACTCTTGGCCTAACGTATATAGTCCATCTTCAGATTTTCACTTCATGTGTCCTGTCCATGGAAAACCAACAGGAATGCATTCTCAGGCTTCTATTAATTAATCAGTTTAATAACAGTTTATTCTTTTGACATTCTCTAGACCCCTGGCATTGTGCTTGATAACGAGAATATAAGAAATCAATTCACCATGGCTTTTGGTCTGATCTTGAGAAAACTCACAGGCTATGGGGACAGCAGATATGCAAACAGATAAACCACAAACTTACACAAATTAGGAGAGTACAGAGGGGAGAGCAACTCATTTCTCACATGGCATGAGAATGTGCGTGATGTGGCTTTTCCAGGCAAAAGGGTAGACAGAAAGCTGAGCTGTTCCTGAAAACTGTCTGTGATTTGAGCTT
This sequence comes from Cephalophus harveyi, assembly GCA_006410635.1. NCBI lineage: Eukaryota > Metazoa > Chordata > Mammalia > Artiodactyla > Bovidae > Cephalophus > Cephalophus harveyi. Next base: position 257,150 of record SJYT01005297.1, read on the forward strand.
CATTCGAATTTGCCCTGCCTGCTTGATCTCGATGTGAGTGAACTGCATGGAGTCCATCAGCGTGAAGCCAGTCTGAACACAAATGATATCATTATCTCAGTAATCACTCTATAATCCAAATAAGCATGTCATAGAAAGATAGATGGCTGTGAAGAAATTGCCTGAAAAAAAAAAAAAAAAAAAGAGATGGTAGAACTATAGTTGCTGATGGTATTTCATTTTTCAAATATATTTGTAAACCATGCACAAGCTTATCTGGGTGACCTTCTTGTAAGTAGCAGAGGCTGATGCTAATTCTGTGGTGTCTGGGAGTGGTGAGGTTTTGGTTCTTTGAGCCCAGGGGGAGAAAGAGAAGGTTTCCATTCTCCAGATAACTTCTTATCAGATGCAGAGTTGGAAGTACCCTGATAAATCTGCCTCTAAGCTAAACATCCGCTGAGTTCTGTGCTCCCATGGGAAATTCCTCCCCTTGAGAACTTGGTCTTTTTATTTGCTTTTCAAACCTCAATTACTGAATGGTACAATTCCTGGAAGCATCTTGACAGCATGAATTGATTATGAAGATGGTGTAATTAGCACTAAAGTTCCGGTGCATTAGGTCATTAAAGTTCTTCCTTGTGAAAGGAGTGGTTGGGACATTTGTTGAAAGGATGATGACATGAAAGAAACACCATTTCTCCTCAAATCTGCTAAGTTCACCACAATATTACCTCCAAGTGGCTTGCACAAGAGAGATTTTTTTTTACAGATTGTTCTGCAGTCAGCGTTTCCACAAGTAGCCATTGATTATGGAGATGACCTTTCAACATGCTGCTTTATTTTTGTGGTTGTAATAATGTGGCAAGTCATTTGAAACATGGGAGGCAGGGCACAGCCCTGTGATCAGAGCACTGGGCAGACAAGAGGGGAAGCAGTTGTATTGGGTTCCAAACAGTGCACAGGCTTTCTGGGTGGTGCTAGTGATAAAAAATCTGCCTGCTAATGCAGGAGATGCAACAGTTGTGGGTTCAACCCCTGGGTCAGAAAGATCCCCTGGAGTGGGAAATGGCAACCCACTCCAGTATTCTTGCCTAGAAAATTCCATGGATGGGAGCCTGGCGGTCTACACTCCATGGAGTTGCAAAGAGTCAGACATGACTGAGCGCCTGAACACATGAGCAGCAAATGGTGCACATGCGGTCTCATTTCATCCTCACAATTGCCAGTTAGATATCATGGCTCCTAAGGAAGCTGAGGCAGCAATAAATTAACTGAGTCACAGCAAGTGGAAGGGACACTGAGCTTGGAATATGAATCTCTCATTTCTTTGTAATGTAAGCTTGGACAAGTTATTTAATCTCTAACCTCTGTGTCTAATATCTTAGCTGAATAATAATAATAACAAAAGAAGTGAAGTGAAAGTGTTAGTCAATGAGTCACGTCCGACTCTTTGTGACCCCATCGACTGTAGCCTGCCAGGCTCTTACATTCGTGTGGTAGTGGTTAATACTTTATATTAAAGTCTTTCATGGTCATTACCTCATTTATTCCCCACCACATACCTGTGCAGTAGCTGGAGAGATGGCACAAAACAGTGGAAAACGCTTGAATTGTGTTGACTAAAAAAGAGATACAACTTGAGAGTCACGAATTAAGTTTTATTTGGGGCAAAATGAGGACTGCAGCCCGGGAGGCAGCATCTGAGATAGCTCAGAGAGGCTGCTCCAAAAAGGAAGTGGGGGAAAGTCAATGTATAAGGTTTTGGTGAAGGGGGAGTTCAGCACCATGAAGCACTAATTTTTCAAAAGGTTTTTGGTTAGTCATGAGGATCTGATGTCACCATGAAGGGATTTAGTCCTTCTCTAGATGTGAGGAGATGCAAGGATTGAGATCATAAAATCTGTTCCTAAAAACATCTGTCTAAAGACCTGTCCCATCAGATTGCCTGGAGCACAGAGTGCCTCACTCCACTTCCTCAGGGTTGTTGAAGGTCCACAGCTATAGCAGCATGGGGTTCAATCTCCTTAGAAGCAGATGGCAAATGTCTTTGTTGGTCATTCATTGGCAATACCCTTGGTAAGTGACAATTTGTAGTTGACAGCTGTGATGTGAGAGCGTCCTGAGTTCAAATCCTGATTCTGCCTTCAATCTGTTTTTTAAAAAAATTGAGGTGCATTTGATTTACAATATTGTATTAGTTTCTAATGTACAGCAAATTGATTCAGTTTTATATATAAATATTTTTTACTTTCTTTTCCATTTTGGTTTATTACACGATACTGAATAAATTTCTCCATGGTATATACTAGAAACGTACTGTTTATTTTATGTGTGTGTGTGTGTATATATATATATATATATATAATATATATATTAGCTTGAGGTGAGGTGAAGTCGCTCAGTCGTGTCCGACTCTTTGCGACCCTGTGAACTGTAACCTACTAGGCTTCTCTGTCCGTGGGATTCTCCAGGCAAGAATACTGGAGTGGATTGCCATTTTCTTCTCCAGGGGATCTTCCCAACCCAGGGATCGAACCCAGGTCTCCAGTATTGGAGGCAGACGCTTTAACCTCTGAGCCACCAGGGAAGCCCATATTAGCTTATATCTGCTAATTCCAAACCCTTAATTTATCCTTCCTCCACCCCTTTCCCCTTTGGTAACTATAAATTTACTTCCTATTTCAATCTGCTTTTTTCAGACTCAATCTCTTTTTCAGTAAAATGGGTCTAATGTAATGCATATCTTGTGGCATTTTTGTGAGATCTGAATGGAACTTGGTAAAGCATTCTCAACAAATGGTAGTTCCTGTGAAGGTCCCACTTGACAGAGAGAAAAAAGATACTCAGATAATGTGTGAGTTCCTCAAAGTCACACATGCTTACCACACTAGGCAAGGAGGTAAGGAGTTGGCATGTGGGCTTGGAGTTGGGTGGACTGAGGATTAAATTGTGCTCCATTTCTTTAAGGCTGTGTGACCTTGGGCAAGTGATTCAATCTCTCTGAACTTTAGTTTCCTCATCTGTAAAATTTTCTATAAAGTAATTACAACCTCATAAGCAGGGTATGAGGAGGATGATAAAATGATAAGAAACTCTTTGCTAATGAAATGCCTATCTTTTTCCTCCTTCCTCCCTCCCTCCTGCTTTGCTACCATTTGTAGTACGGTGTGTGTGTGTGTGTGTGTGTGTGTGTGTGTGTGTGTGGCTCAGTCGTCTCCGACTCTTTGCAACCTCATGGACTGTAGCCGACAAATCTCCTCTGTCCATGGAATTCTCCAGGCAAGGATACTGGAGTGGATTGCCATTCCTTTCTCCGTGTAATACAGTACATGCTCAATGTATTTTTGGATTTATGCATAACATTTGTTAGCAGGATCAGCTTGATATAGTAAAAAGCACTTTGGACTGGAAGGGATGTGGTTGAGCTGGAAGGGATGTGGTTGAGCTGGAAGGGATGTGGTTGAGCTGGAAGCATCCTGCCTCTGGCATTCTAGCTCCGCGACCTTGTGCAGGCCACCGCCTGTCTGTTTCATGTGTGCTAAGTCGCTTCAGTCATGTCCAACTCTTTGCAACACTATGGACTGTAGCCCACCAGGTTCCACTGTCCATGGGATTCTCCAGGCAAGAATACTGGAGTGGGTTGCTATGCCCTCCTCCAGGGGATCTTCCTGACCCAGGGATCGAGCCTGAGTCTCTTTTGTCTCCTGCACTGGCAGGCAGGTTCTTTACAACTAGCACCACCTGGGAAGCCTGTCTGTGTCATAGTCCCTGTTAGTCATCATTATTTTACAGGTACATGAGATGCTGCTGACAGTGCTTTGTAATGTTATATAGCTAAAGAAGTCTTTTCACTAATATGGAATCTGGGGCATCAGGTGATGGATTAGGGGCTGTTTGTGTGAGGGCAGTGGGCCTGGATGTCAGTAGCTTTCACAGTTGAGTCCTGTGAGCAAGCCTCACCTTTCACCAAGCTGTGTTCATTTTTCATCTCACTGGTGGAGTGCTTCTCTGCACCTGGGAACTGCCCAGACTTACTGTAAGGAATCTGTAAGTCGATATGCATAGATATTTTTCTAGCCAATGAACTTTAAGTTTTCCTATAAACCTTTCCTAAACCCTTAAGGTTTCCTATAATTGCTCTCACCAAAATTTTTGATGTTAAAATAGAAGCCCTATGATGAAAAATGTTATTAATACAAGCCATTGCGCTTGAGTGAGGAGTCTTTGTTGGTTAAAAATTGAGGCTTCAGTTCAGTTCAGTTCAGTCGCTCAGTCGTGTCTGACTCTTTGCGACCCCATGAATCGCAGCACGCCTGGCCTTCCTGTCCATCACCAACTCCTGGAGTTTACCCAAACTCATGTCCATCGAGTCGGTAATGCCATCCAGCCATCTCATCCTCTGTCGGCCCCTTCTCCTCCTGCCCCCAATCCCTCCCCGCATTAGAGTCTTTCCCAATGAGTCAACTCTTTGCATGAGGTGGCCAAAGTACTGGAGTTTCAGCTTCAGCATCAGTCCTTCCAATGAACACCCAGGACTGATCTCCTTTAGGATGGACTGGTTGGATCTCCTTGCAGTCCAAGGGACTCTCAAGAGTCTTCTCCAGCACCACAGTTCAAAAGCATCAATTCTTCAGCGCTCAGATTTCTTCAGAGTCCAACTCTCACATCCATACATGACCACTGGAAAAACCATAGCCTTGAGTAGATGGACCTTTGTTGACCAAGTAATGTCTCTGCTTTTGAATATGCTATCTAGGTTGGTCATAACTTTCCTTCCAAGGAGTAAGTGTCTTTTAATTTCATGGTTGCAATCACCATCTGCAGTGATTTTGGGCCCCCCCCAAATAAAGTCTGACACTGTTTCCATCAAGAATTGAGGCTTAGTTACCTTTGTGTCCTAGGGCCTAGCATAATGTATTAGGAACTTAATAAATATTCAATAACTAGCATGAATTAAAGGGTGAATGATTTGCAGGGCAGGAATAGAGATGCAGAGGTAGAGAATGGGCTTGTGGACACTGGGCAGGGGCAGGAAGGAGAGGGTGGGATAAATTGAAAGAGTAGCATTGACATATACACACTACTTAGTAGATGCTTGCTCCTTGGAAGGAAAGCTATGACCAACCTAGACAGCATATTAAAAAGCAGAGACACTACTTTGCCAACAAAGCCCCGTCTAGTCAAGGCTATGGTTTTTCCAGTGGTCATGTATGGATGTGAGAGTTGGACTATAAAGAAAGCTGAGCACTGAAGAATTGATGCTTTTGAACTGTAGTGTTGGAGAAGACTCTTGAGAGTCCCTTGGACTGCAAGGAGATCCAACCAGTCCATCCTAAAAGAGATCAATCCTGAGTGTTCATTGAAGGACTGATGCTGAAGCTGAAACTCTCTTTGGCCACCTGATGTGAAGAGCTGACTCATTTGAAAAGACCCTGATGCTGGGAAAGACTGAAGGCAGGAGGAGAAGGGGATGCTGGAGGATGAGATGGCTGGATGGCATCACTGACTCAATGGACATGAGTTTGAGTAAACTCCGGGAGTTGGTGATAGACAGGGAGGCCTGGTGTGCTGTGGTCCATGGGGTCACAAAGAGTTGGATATGACTGAGCAACTGAACTGAACTGAACTGGAATATAAAACAGCTAGCTAGTGGGAAGCCACCGTATAGCACAGGGAGCTCAGATGGGTGCTCTGTGATGACTTATAGGAGTGGGATGTGGGGGGATAGAGTGAGGTCCAAGAAAGGGGACATATATACAAGTATAGCTGATTCACCTTGTTGTTCAGCAGAAACTAACACATTATAAGGCAATTATACTCCAATTGAAAAATGAATTTTAAAAAGTTAAGGAAAAGAAAAATGAATGTGGTTTTCTCATTGACAGTGCTGTAGCTCAGTTCCCCATTTTGGAAGCCTGTAGAGTTCAGGTGTGGCCAACCTGATCTCTGGCTTCCTTTGCCTTTTCATATGGGCTGGTCTGCTTCTGTTTATGGGGCTCTTTGTTTGAAGACTATCCTGCTCTCTTGGAGTCCTTTGTCTCATAGACTTTTTTCCTTACAGGATGGTGATATCATCTGAGAAATCAGTTCTTAAAAATTCCATCTCCTCCAGAATGGGAAATGAGCTCATCTTGGTTAAGCTGTCTACCTGTTATAGTATCTCAATGTTATCCTGTCCCACCATTCCCTTTGTCTTTAGTATTAAGAGAAAGAAGACATGCGGCAGCCCCAAGTGATCCACGGGAAATATCTCAGAAGTTTTCATCACTTAACTTAGCTATTATCACCTCTCCTGGAAAAGAACCTTAGGCAAAATATGAGAAAGTGGCCCCTTAAGTGGAAAACATGAAGAGAGGGGAAAAAATGAGATCAGAGCAAAATGAATATAGCACAAAACTCCAAAGTGATTCAACTTTCTAAAAAGTAAAGTGATGATAGCTACAGGGAGTGCTGTGATTGTGGGTTATTTTCTGAAACCCCAAACAAAGGATTTGGAAAGCTGAAAGGCAAATCTGTCTCTTATGTTTCCCCAGAGAGACCTTGCAGGGAGAGCTAATGTCTGCAGCTATGCTGAGAAGGTCACCTATTAAACAAGAACTTTGTGTGCCGGATTCAGGTGGGGCTAGCATACAAGGTCATGGACATTCACGAGTCAAAATGTTCCCGAATGTGGAGTGTCTATAGCCAGTTAGACTCTGATTAAATTTCTTCTGCAATTAGAATAAAATCCTTATCTCTAAAGACTCTAGAGACGTAACCAAATACTAGACAGGAGCGTTCTGGTGGATCTGAAATGATTCCATACATTTGAATGGCAGATCCATATTCTAAGTCATGTTAGTAGAAGCAGATTTGAGTTATTCTAATGTCCACATGTTCTCTTCTGGGTGGGTGCCTGTACAGGATACATGTGTGAAATTTGGATTTAAGCACATGGTCTAGGAACCCAGCACCAGGAGTGGGTGACTCAGGCAGGATTCTAGGGGCAGAGACCAGGAATTTGATGGAGTTTAGGAGATAACAGGACTTCCCTTGTGACTCAGATGGTAAAGAATATTCCTGCAGTGTAGGAGATCTGGGTTTTGATTCCTGAGTCAGAAAGATCCCCTGGAGAGGGGAATAGCTACCCACTCCAGTATTCTTGCTAGGAAAATTCCATGGACAGAAGAGCCTGGTGGGCTACAGTCCATGGGGTCACAAAGAGTTGGACATGACTGAGTGATTAACACTTTCAGTAGCTAAGAACATGACTTTAGAATCAGATAAGCTTCCCTCAGTCACCTACTATTTACACGGCAGAGGACAACTTAAGTAAACCTATTGCCTTATGTAAGTAAGATGGAGATAATAATATCTACACCACAACCTTGTGTAAGGATTAAATTAAATCAAGCATGTGAAAAGTATCCTGAACTGAACTTAACCAGGGTCAAGTGGTGGATGTTGTTATTATTCTCCAATTGGAGAGTCAATGGAAGGGATATGGGCATATAGTGTGACAGGAAATGACCAAGAAACTGGTCTCTTGTAGCCTTTGTATTCTCTTCTCATAGGGAACCATCTTCCCAGTGACCAAAGCACTTGACTGTTGGAAATGGAGTTTAGGTTCAAAGGGGAACCCCAAATGTGTTGAAATAATGTACTTTAGCAATAAGATTTTTTATTTTCTCTTCCATCATTGGTTTGAGTGATTTAAGTTTTGGTCAGTTGCTTTAGGAAATTTATCATACTTTTTTTTTGGCAAATGAATTCCAGGCTATGGACAACTGGAATACAACTTACTTGTGTGCTGGGGATTTTCAATACTGGGGGAAAGAATTTTAATTGTGTTGGGAGTCAGTACTCATTACTCCTGGTGAAATTAAGCAAATCCTTTAGAAAATTTCTAGTGCTTTGGCAATATGACTGGCAAGGAATCTCAGGGTCAGGATTAGGGTCAGGGTTACGGGGCTTCAGGCCAGTCAGCCTTTCCCTTTCTTTCTCCATCTCCACTTCCTTGTTTCCTGTCCCAGGATCTTAGGTATTTTTCTGGGTCAAGGAACCTACTTGGAAGGTATGAACTTCCATTCAGGGCTACTGCTTTGATGCAGCCTTTTCAAAATGTTAATACACCAATTTTAATAAATATTTTACAGCCTCCAGTTTGTCCCCACATAGATTAAGGCTATAAGATTTCCCATTTCTACCACTGCCTGTTTTCTCCTCAGCTTTACCAGTAATAGGTATTATTGTTATTTTAGTTTTTCTCAGCCTGATCAATCACAAGTGTTAGTTTCCTGTCCTTGCTAATGAGTTTGTACCTACTTCCACACATTTGATGGCTTTTTGAAATTGTTCTTCTCTGGAGAATGTATGAATATTCATCCTACTGTTGTGATTTTTCAGCAGGCTTGACATTTTTCTAAATGTTGGAAAGAGAAGCATTAAGTATAGAAGAGGAACTAGAGACAGTGCACACATTTTGGGGGAATCGAGTGCACAAATAAAGGGCTGAAAACACAAAAGATGTGCTGCTGATGGAGCACATTGTTAATAAAAGGCAGGAAAGCAGAGTGTGTTGGTCCAGATGTCTGCAGGTCTTGGTAGAGATGGTAGTGTGAGTCTGTTGAAATATTTTCTGATTTTTCAGTTTTCTCGTTGAAGTGGGAAATAAGATTGTCAGCTGAGCATAAGGCTGTGTGAGGAAGTATTAGAGGCTGAAGGAGAGAGAAGGGGAAATATGGGGAAATGAGAGGACCAGGGAAATCTAGTATGATTATCAACCAGAACCGAGAGGCTATTTGATTTACAGGGACAAACAAGCTAGTGACCAAGTCAGAGTAGCTAGTCTGCAGAGTGTTTTCCATTAGTCATGCTCAGATACTGGATATGGGTAAGAGCATAAGGGTTGGAGTGTTGGATTTAGTCAAGGTTGTGGTATTCTAAGAAAGTATTTTGCAAAATCAGAGGGCAAGATTGATGAAGGTGTGTGCAAGGACATGAGTAAAATGATTGATCTTGGAGTAAAGCTGAGAGAGGGGTGAAGGTCAGCAAAAAAATTGTATGACCAATGGATTAGTGATTCTGTTTAGGGGAATAATGGTAAGACATGAGTACCAAAGAGAATGAGCTAGAAAGATCAGAGGTGGTGGTCAGGGAGTGGGAAGTATGACAAGGAATTTATGGAGGGTTTATAGGTATTGCCAATGTTGAATCACTCTTGCATTTCTGGGATAAACTTTCCTTAGTCATAGTATATTATTCATTTTAAGATTGCTGTATTTCTATTTTTTTAGATATTTTGCTTTTATATTTAGAAGTGAGATTATTTTTATTCACTTGATATGTTCTGGTCTTAGAGATATACTGATTTCATAAAGTGAATTGGGAAACATAGTTTCTATGGCCAGAGCAGTTTAAATAGCATCAAAGTTACCTGTACTGTAAAGATCAGATAAAGCTTAGCTGTTGACCCATCCATCCTGTGTCCTTGTCCATAGTAGATTTAAATTACCTTTACCATTTCACTCTAGGCTATTATTCTATTCAAGTTTTCCTCACTTTAAAAAAAATATTTTTATATTACAAGCAAATCATTTCTGTCTTAAGGATTTGAACATTTGTTGGCACAATTTTGTATGAAATGTTGTCTTATAATTCTTTTGCTTTCTCCTGAATCTGTGATTTTTAATCCTTTTTCTTTCTCTCTCTTTCTTTTTTTTAAATGAAGTATACCTGATTTACAGTATTTCATTAGCTTCAGGGGTACAACCTAAAAATCCAATATCTGTCTCTTATACACATCTAGATGTGTATAAGAGACAGTTGCGACCCCATGAATCGCAGCACGCCTGGCCTTCCTGTCCATCACCAACTCCTGGAGTTTACCCAAACTCATGTCCATCGAGTCGGTAATGCCATCCAGCCATCTCATCCTCTGTCGGCCCCTTCTCCTCCTGCCCCCAATCCCTCCCCGCATTA
>SJYT01005297.1:267219-322833 GCA_006410635.1 Cephalophus harveyi
TACAGTATTTCATTAGCTTCAGGGGTACAACCTAAAAATCCAATATTTTTATTTACTTGTGCTATACAATATATCCTTATTTTTTCAATATATCCAATATATCCTAATCTTGTCTATTCCTGCTATAATCAACTATACAATGGTATTCCTTATTTTATCTTGTTTTCCAAAAATAAACTGTTAGTTATATATCATGTCTATCAGTTTTATTTTCTCATTCACTAGTAACATATTTTACATTTATTAACTCACTCTTCCTATGTGTTTTTAATTGATTTTAATGGTCTATTTTTAATTTGGTAATATGTGAACTATGAACTTAGTCCTTTTGTTTTATATCTGTTTTTAAATTTTGAAGGCATTTAAAGCTATGATTCAGAGAAGGCAATGGCACCCCACTCCGGTACTCTTGCCTGGAAAATCCCATGGATGGAGGAGCCTGGTAGGCTGCAGTCCATGGGGTCGCTAAGAGTCGGACACGACTGAGCGACTTCACTTTGACTTTTCACTTTCATGCATTGGAGGAGGAAATGGCAACCCACTCCAGTATTCTTGCCTGGAGAATCCCACTATGATTCAGAGAAGGCAATGGCACCCCACTCCGGTACTCTTGCCTGGAAAATCCCATGGATGGAGGAGCCTGGTAGGCTGCAGTCCATGGGGTCGCTAGGAGTCGGACACGACTGAGTGACTTCCCTTTCACTTTTCACTTTCATGCATTGGAGAAGGAAATGGCAACCCACTCCAGTGTTCTTGCCTGGAGAATCCCAGGGACGGGGGAGCCAGGTGGGCTGCCATCTGTGGGGCTGCACAGAGTTGGAAATGACTGAAGCGACTTAGCAGCAGCAAAGCTATGATTAAGCTTTTGTTAAGAGCTGACTCATTAGAAAAGACTCTGATGCTAGGAAACATTGAAGGCAGGAGAAGTGGATGACAGAGGACGAATGGTTGGATGGCATCACCGACTCAATGGACATGAGTTTGAGGAAGCTCTGGGAGATGGTGAAGGACAGGGAGGCCTGGTGTGTTGCAGTCCGTGGGTTCACAAAGAGTCAGACACTACTGAGCGACTGAACAACAGCAGTATCATAGGATTTAATATGAAGTGTACCCACTCCAGTGTTCTTGCCTGGAAAATCCCATGGACGGAGATGCCTGGTAGGCTACAGTCCATGGGGTCGCTGAGAGTCGTATGCGACTGAACGACTTTACTTTCACTTTTCACTTTCATGCATTGGAGGAGGAAATGGCAACCCACTCCAGTGTTCTTGCCTCGAGAATCCCAGGGATGGGGGAGCCTGGTGGGCTGCCGTCTGTGGGGTCGAACAGAGTCAGACACGACTGAAGCGACTTAGCAGCAGCAGCAGTACTCCTTTTCATTACTCTTCAGATTGTGAATTAGATTTCCCCTTTGAACAAATGATTATCTAGGTATTTGTAAATATGCTTCTATATAATTAATTAATTAATTATTTTTGGCATGCTGAGCAGCATTTACAGTCTTAGTTCCCCAGGGATTGAATACATGCCTCCTGCAGTGGAAGCTCCGAGTCTCAACCTCTGGACAACCAGGTAAGTCCTTGGCATCAACTTTTTATTATTTGTAATTTTATTGTATTATTATCAGAAAATATGGCCCATAAAATTTCTGTTAAATTCAATTTGTTAAACTTTTCTTTTCTGGTCAAATACATAATTTGCTTTTGCAAATGTCCCATGAATACATGGAATGAATATATGATCTTTATTCAAGGGATTTAAGATTCTACTGTACCTAAACCAAGTATTACTTAATTTGCTTAAGTTATTTATACCTTCATTACTGGATATGTTCAATTTTTATAAGAAATATATTAAAATCTCTTTCTATAGTTGTATTTTAGTCACTTTTTAAATATTTTTAGCTTTATGTGTTTTCTGTATTTAACTGCTATGTTATATGATGCATTTAAGTTTATCACTAGTTTATCTTCTTCATAAGTTGTACCTTTTATTCATATAGTGTTCCACATTTGGTTCCATCATATCCTTGACATTTGATTGGCATTTTCTTGTGTTGTGCTTTATTGTCAGCCATTCATTATCTTTTTAAAAGTGCATTTCTTGTAAATGGAATATAGCTTTATTGTTGTTTAGATTAATCTGTCAGTCTTTTTTAAATGGGAGAATTGAATCATTTTCTGCTGATTGTAGATACATATACCTGCTTTGCTCTCATATATTTTCTCACTTCTGGATGCTGAACACCCTTAGATGCTATTCTACTCTGTGAGCTCATGGAGGCTCAGGTCTGGTTTTAGGTATTTTTGTTGTTCAGTTGCTCAGTTTTGTCTGACTCTTCGCTATCCCATGGACTACAGCACACCAGACTTCCTTGTCCTTCATTATCTCCTGGAGTTTGCTCAAACTCATGTCCATTGAGTCAATGATGCTGTCCAACCATCTCATCCTCTGTTGCCCGCTTCTCCTCCTGCCCTCAGTCTTTCCCAGCATCAGGGTCTTTTCCAGTGAGTTGGCTTTTTGCATCAGGTGGCTATAATACCGGAGCTTCAGCATCAGTCCTTCCAATGAATATTCAGGGTTGATTTCCTTTAGGACTGACTGGTTTGATCTCTTTACTGTCCAGGTGACTCTCAAGAGTCTTCTCCAGCATCAGTTCTTCAGTGCTCAGCCTTCTTTACGGTCCAACCCTCACATCTATACATGACTACTGGAAAAACCATATATATGGTTTTTCTTTGAATATATAGACCTTTGTGGACAAAGTAATGTCTCTGCTTTTTAATTGCTATCTAGGTGTGACATAGCTTTTCTTCCAAGGAGCAAGTGTTCTTTAATTTCATGGTTGCAGTCACTATCCACAGTGATTTTGGAGCCCAAGAAAATAAAGTCTGTCACAATGGCTGCAGTTCTGCCAGTAGCAAGGAAGCTATTGAAGCATGATTTCTCCCTGATCTCCTTGCATTTTTCCAACTTTGGGGAAAAGAAATACTCAGTCCATCCCCTTAGGTCCCTCCTAGCTTTTTTGAATGCCAACTCTCAGAGAGAAATGCTGGTCTCAGTTTTCTCTGTTTAATTTTATGCAGAGCTCAAGGCTTCACCTGTACCTAGGTGATCATGGATCCCACGGCCTTTGGCTAAAGATATATATATACACACACACACACATATATAGTGTAGTTGGGAATGGAGAGATTGGGAGATGATTTGAGGTTGCCATTTTTCTAACTTCTTTTCCATGACTCTGTCACCAATTTAAAAAAATTTTATTTTTCAAATTTTTATTGAAATATAGTTGATTTACAACATTGATAGTTTCAGATATACAGCAAAATGGTTCAGTAATCTATATATATAATCTTTAAAAATATTTTTAAAAACATTCTCTTCTATAGTATTACAAGACATTGAGTATAGTTCCCTGTGCTATACAGCAAGTATGTCCTTGCAGGTTATCTATTTTGTATATAGTAGTGTGTATATTTTAATCTGAAACTCCTAATTTATCACTCCTCCTTTCTCCTTTGGTAACTATAAGTTTGTTTGCTATGTCTGTAAGTCTATTTCTGTTTTGTAAATAAGTTCATTTGTATTATTTTTTTTTAGATTTCACACAGAAGCAATATCATATGACATTTGTCTTTGTCTGACTTACTCCACTCAGTATGATAATCTCTGGGTCCATCCATGTTGTAGCAAATGGCATTATTTCATTATTTTTTTAAGGTTGAGTGATATTTCTTTGTATACGTATACCACATCTTCTTTGTCCATCCTCTGTTGATGGACACTTAGGTTACTTCCATTCTTGGCTATTGTAAATTAGTGCTGCTGTGACCATTGGGGTGCATGTACCTTTTTGAGTTATGGTTTTCTCCAGATGTATACCCAGCAGTGAGATTGCAGAATCATACGAGAGCTCTATTCTTAGTTTTTTAAAAAAATTTATTGGAGTATAGTTGATTTTAAATGTTGTGTTAATTTCTGCTATAGAGCAAAGTGAATCAGTTATTCTTACATCCACTCTTTTTTAGATTATTTTCCTATATACGTCATTACAGAGGATTGAGAAGAGTTCCCTGTGCTATAGAGTAGGTCATTGTTGTTAGTTTATAGTCACTAAGTCGTGCCTGACGCTTTTGTGACCCCATGGACTGTAGCCTGCCAGGCTCCTCTGTCCATGGGATTCTCCAGGCAAGAATACTGGAGTAGGTTGCCATGCCCTCCTCGAGGGGATCTTCCCAGCCCAGGGATTGAACCCAGGTCTCCTGCATTAGCAGGTGGATTCTTTACCAGTAAACCACCAGGGAAGCCCCAGAGTAGGTCCTTTTTAGTTATCTATTTTATATATAGTAGTGTGTATGCTATTTTTAGTTTTTTTAAGGAACCTCCGTACTGTTCTCCATAGGAGCTGTACCAATTCACATTCCTGCCAATGGTATTTATATGTCACTAATTTTGTAATGACAAATTTCCCCTCCGTTTTGACATATATGGGGCTTAGTTAAGTTTACCACACAATAGGGTTGCATTTTGAGAAAATTCTCAGTAATTTTCACTCCTCTATATGCTTTGGCTCATGTTTGCAAAAAGCATGTATCTGTAAATAGCCTCATAAGAATAATGAACATTAATCAAATGAGAAAGAGCAAATGGTTTGTTTTTATGCTCAAGCTGTTTGGCATTAGTTTTTAGAAAACATTCTCCAACTACTTTATGCCTTCATAGTCTTTATACCATAATCTTTATACCAGTCTTTTACCAAAAGCTAAGGGGCAGTGACAAAATGTTCTTCTTTGACTTGGGAATTTTTTTCTCTTTTTCCTATGTTTTGTAGGAACCCCAAGTACTTCTACTCTGAGCCTATTCCTGCAGAGACTATGACAATGTTTTTTTTAAAGTTTAAGTATAGTTGATTTACAATATTATTAGTATAATCATTTCAGGTATACAATATGTTTATTCAATATTTTTATAGATTATACTCAATACAAAATTATTATAAAATATTGACTATATTCTCTATGCTGTACATTATAATCTTGTAACTTGTTTCACACTTGATTTAAAATTATGCATCAAGATCACCTGTGGAACTTTAAGGATATCAGTGTTGTATTGATTTTAACTCAGTGCCTATAGAGTTCAAAGTTTTTCTTTGCAGGCTCTTAGATGACTGGTATATTCCCAGGGTGTAAGCTTCTCATTATTGCTATCCTTTTTTTCCCTTCCTTATCCCCCCACTCCCTGATCATTGATTTTCACTATCAGTATATTCCAAAGCCTTAAATTTTTTTTTTTTTTTAAAAAGAGACTTCCCTGACTCTCAAGCTACTATGTTACTTATTCTCTAAGATGTGGGCTCAGCTGTGGACACAGACTTTCACTACATTGTTGCTAAAAATTGGAGCTAACGTGAAAGTGGAATGTTTTGTGCAATAAAGTTCCCTTTAAAGCTGTGTCAGATGGTTTCTACCTGTGGCTCTATATCCATTGACTCTTCTTTCCTCTTCTCTGTCCCAGGAGGCTGACCTAAGTGGACTACAGCAATAGGCTCCCTTGCTTGATTGGGTTGGGCCAGTAGGAGCCACGATCAGAGAATCAGTTTGGTGTATTCATTACTCTGGATTCCTCTTTGTGAGAACTTGGAGCTGACTGCCTGTGACCTCAGTGAAAGTCTCTGCTCCTTTTTACATGACTTTCTTTGCATGGTATTTGCTGTCTGGGTTCCAGTATCCTCTTCTTCCTTTCTTTCCTCTAGCCTAGGAATTGTGATGGTTACATGGCAACCTTGTTCTTCCCTGTACCTCATCTATATCTTTGCAAATAGCACCATTGTATTGGGTTGGTCAAAAAGTTTGTTTGGGTTTTTCCATAAGATGTTACAGAAAACCTGACCAAACTTTTGGGCCAAGCCAATAATTCAGCCTTCTTTACACTGCCCCATCTCGAGTGTGTCATCTGTTTCCTGACTGATCCTCACTATTCCCCATAGTAACAATGAGTCTGATCTCCTTAGAGCTTGGTGATCAAGGCAAAATCATGCCATTTCTAGGATAGTAGATAGTAGATGCCTGGTGTGTTGCCCAGATTTCCTCGCTCAACACTCATTTCTCCAGCTGTCAATGGTGTTGGTGGATGAGTTCCCTTCTGGTGACTGTTCTCTGCTGAAGAGAGCTTCCACCATCAATATTATACTCCTTTCCTGGAGTCAGCCTGGATCCAGTGATTGGTCTGACACAATGTAGAGTAAAAAACCATAACTCTTACCCAATTTAGAATGTCTTTTTATGGCCTTTCCAGCTCCAGAGCTCTCTATAGATTGACCGAGGCCTTTGTTGTAACTGTATCACAGCTTGCCTTCACCCTCTGCCCAGTCTGCTTCCTTCTCTGTCCAACAGGAGTTCATTCTGAGCATTCTGACCGGTTAGCCTGCTGCACGCAAATCTCTGAGACAGAGTCTGATTCCCAGGGAGTCCAGCCTGTGACAGCATTCTATCTGTCCCCCTTCCCCCGACAACTGTCCCCTTTATAGGTCTCCATCTTTTCTTATTGCTCACATATGCAAAGAGACCTGGGGGACCTTGCTCTGAAAGCTGTTTTAACACAAATGAAGGAGCGATACAAGTGTGATCCTTAACTAATGGTGGTGATTCTGGGCATGAGATATGTGGAGGGCTGGGCGAGGTGGGCCTCTTAGGCTCTCTCAAATCTAGAGACATATGATTGGTGTGGAAAGAAGAAAGGGAAAAGGGATGAGAAAGATACAGGAAAGTAGAAAAAGATAGTGGACATATTTTTGAAGGATAGACTATAAAGACGGATTCAAGTTATTGAACTAAATAAAGTTGATTGTGTACAGACCTATCACCTACTGAAGTGTCCAATCCAGATTTGCAGAACTGCCCTTGGCTGTGAATGAGACACAGGAGACGTAAGGGTAAATTTCATTTTCATACTAAAAATTTGGTTTCTTCTGGAGAATGCATATTGGAAAACAAATTTCTCTCTTCCATAAATAGCTTATGAAGACCTCTTGGAGAAAAATCGTATACTTTGCCTTTTTAAAGTATTAAGCAGAAAAAAAAAAAAGAGTGCAATTTTTCATTGTAAAAGGACTCAATAGATCATAAAAGGGGCCTCCAATCCAACCCTAGCTCAGTTTGGTTGGATTATCAAGTTTATGAGCAAACCACCAATTTGTCACCAAGAGCGGTTGGTGGCATAGGGTTCTTTCAGCCTGCTGGATATTCTTGGAGGGCAGACAGAGTCCCTAATTCACTGCCTGCTTGAGAAAGCTTTGAAGTCCTTGCCCAAAGATAAAATTCTCCTAGAGACTGTTCTGATGAGATTGCCTCCCACACAGGAGAATGAAGTTTGGCCTAAAAGCGATTTAAGCTGCAGTGTGGGCTTGATTAAGAAAAGCACCTAGTTTATTTCCAGTCAGATTTAATAAAAGGCAGTATGCTGTGGCTCTGATTAAAAGCCTGCAAAGCACAAAGTGTTGTTGAAATCTACAAGTACATGGTGAGGACTGCTTCCTGCAGGTGTTGGGAGGGAACGTTGAGTGTATTTCCCTTCTTCAATCGCCCTTTCTGACTGCATCTGATTGCTATATTCCACATACTCTAAATACTACAAAACTTACTTGACTTGCTTGACAGCAGTTTAGGAGGGCTTGAGATTTTGTTTTCCTTAACTGATTTTTCTATGGAAGGAATGCAGTCATCTCATGTATAGCTAATGTGTTGATATGACTTTAACCTATTTATGGCCTCAGTTTTCTTTATAAGAAAGTTTTCTTTCTTTATAAAGAAAGCTGAATGCTGAAGAATTTGATGCTTTCAAACTGTGGTGTTAGAGAAGACTCTTGAGAGTCTCTTGGACTGCAAGGAGATCCAACCTGTCAATCCTAATGGAAATCAGTCCTGAATATTCATTGAAAGGACTGATGCTGAAGCCAGAACTCCAATACTTTGGCCACCTGATGGGAATAACTGACTCATTCGAAAAGACCCTGATGCTGGGAAAAATTGAAGGTGGGAGGAGAAGGGGACGACAGAGAATGAGATGGTTGGATGGCATCACTGTCTTGACGGACATGAGTTTGAGTAAGCTCTGGGAGTTGGTGACGGACAGGGAAGCCTGGTGTGCGGCAGTCCATGGGGTCGCAAAGAGACGGACATGACTGAATGACTGAACTGAACTGAACTGATAGCCTCAGTACTTGATTGATCAATTTGTTTTTAGTTGTGTACTTCTATTATATTGCTTCCTACTGCAAAATTTTAAAACTTGCCTGAAATATTTTTATTAATGACAATAATTATGTACACTCATAATTAATTGTTTATTTAATGTTTTTCTTCCATACCAGATTATAGGCTCTAATAATTGATTTGGTGTCAGTTCCTAGCAGTACCAGCGCATAATGTGCTACAAAAATATTTTTTGAATGAAGGAATGAATTTATATAGTACTTTCTAAGTTGCAAAATATTTTCATAAGCCTTTTCTAAATCTTGATGTTCATAACATTCTCTTTTAGATAGTTTGGGTAAATATTACTGCTGTCTGAATTTTACAAATGAGGTCATTCAAACTTAAAGAGGTAAGTGACGTACTTATGGTCACAAAGCTACTAAGAAGTAAAGTGTGCTTCCTGGACTAACAGCAACAGTGTCACCTGGGAACTGGTTAGAAATGTAAATTATCAGGCTCTGACTCAGACATACTGAATCTGAAACTCTTCAGGTGGGGTCTAGAAAATTTTAAGAATTGCTCCAGGTGATTCTGATGCAGGCTAAGGTTAGAGAAGCACTGCTGTCAAGGTTGAACTTTCACTGTGTCCTCTTAATCTAAATTCTATATTGTTTCTGTTTTACCATTTGTGCTCTTGCCTGGAAACTCCCATGGACGGAGGAGCCTGGTAGGCTGCAGTCCATGGGGTTGCTGAGTCGGACACGACTGAGCGACTTCACTTTCACGCATTGGAGAAGGAAATGGCAACCCACTCCAGTGTTCTTGCCTGGAGAATCCCAGGGATGGTGGAGCCCAATGGGCTGCCATCTGTGGGGTCGCACAGAGTCAGACACGACTGAAGTGACTTAGCAGTAGCAGCAGCATTTGGCTCTCTAGTACTGCTTCACTATGAAGAGGAAGATATTTACTGATATTATCATGCCAACTTAAGTCTATTAGAGGAAGAGGAACACTAGAATTAGTGTTTATTCTCCTTTAAATGTTGGATGGAATTCTCAAATGAGACCATCTGAGCCAGGAAATTTAATTTTTGGAAGATTTTAAGTTAGACATTCAATTTTCTTCTTAGTTTGAGAGCTGTTCATATAATTTATATTATATAGGCTGAGTTGTGATAGTTTGCATTTTTTGGGGAATTGGTCAATTTTGACAAATTTATGTGTGTATAATTGTTCATGCTAAGTTGCTTCAGTCATATCCAACTCTTCGCAACCCTATGGACCGTAGCTTGCCAGGCTCCTCGGTCTATGGAATTTTCCAGGCAAGAATACTGGAGTGGGTTACCATTTCCTTCTCCAGGGGATCTTCCCAACCCAGGGATCAAACCTGTGTCTCTTATGTCTCCTGCATTGGCAGGAGGGTTCTTTATCACTAGCGCCACCTGGGAAGCCTCAGAGTTGTTCATAGCATTCTCCTATTATTCTTCAGTTGTTTTCAAGATTTATGGTGGTATGTTCTGCTTCATTCCTGAGTTTGGTAATTTGTGTTTTCTCTTTTCTGTCTTGCTAGACATTTGTCAATTTTATTGACATTTTCAAAGAACCAGCTCTTTGTTTCAATTTTTTTTTTCTCTTTTGTTTTTCTGGTTTCAACTTAATTGATTTCTGCTCCAGTTTTTATCATTTCATTTCTTCTGCTTGCTTTGGGTTGACTTTGCTCTCTTTTTTCTAGCTTCTTCAGAGAGGTGCCGGAGTCTAGCTCCAGTGGCCAGGGAATCAGCCTGAAGGGGTGAGCGGTGTTGGCGGGGGATGATGTAGCCTCTGACTGGAGGTAAGGGACTACATACTTCACTTTCTGCCATAAGGGTGGTGTCATCTGCATATCTGAGGTTATTGATATTTCTCCCGGCAATCTTGATTCCAGCTTGTGTTTCTTCCAGTCCAGCGTTTCTCATGATGTACTCTGCATATAAGTTAAATAAGCATGGTGACAATATACAGCCTTGACGGACTCCTTTTCCTATTTGGAACCAGTCTGTTGTTCCATGTCCAGTCCTAACTGTTGCTTCCTGACCTGCATACAGATTTCTCAAGAGGCAGGTTAGGTGGTCTGGTATTCCCATCTCTTTCAGAATTTTTCACAGTTTATTGTGATCCACACAGTCAAAAAGTCTTCTAGCTAGTCTTAATTATTCCTAAACCCTAAGCTCAGCAAACTTCTTTTGGCACAAACATTCCCCTCACAAACAGGTCTCTGATAACAATCCTTCCCGTGGCCTCAAGCTTCCACGGACATGCTCATCCTGGAACATTCTTTGTAAAGATCCCTGAATAAATGTCAATGGTTACTTTATAGATTATTTTCTGGGCACAATTGCAGAAGGCTTTGTGCTTTCTCATGGTTCTCTCAAGAACAATAAGCACCTTAACATTCTTTCCAGCCAACTCAACCGAAGAAAGGAAAGAACAAGTCAGAATCACAAAACCTAACTCCTTCATTCTGGAACCGTGCCTGTGGGATGAGAAGAGAGGGTTGAGGCCATGCCTCCATTTTGTCAGTAATGCCTAACGCGGCTCCTGACAGATAGGAGCTAAGATTATTGATTTGAAACTTTCTCTTGTTTTAAATATGTGCATTTAATGATATAAATTTGTGCAGCACTGCTTTAGCTGTGTCCCAAACATTTTGATATGCTCTATTTTCATTTTCATTTGGATAATTGTACATATTTTAAAATTTGCTTTGAGACTTCCTCTCTGACCCATAGATTATTTGGAAGAGTGCTGTTTGGTTTTGAATTGTTTGGATATTTTCTTATCTTTTTTTCATTGATTTCTAGGTTGATTCTGTTGTGGTTGGAGGACACATTGTACTTCAATTGTTTTAGATTTGTTGAGGCTTGTTTTGTGGCCCAGGATATGGTCTATTTTGGTTTCCTGGGTGCTCAAAAGAATGCATATTTTGATGTTGTTGGATGGAATATTCTATAAACGTCAGATCCTGTTGGTTGATGGTATATTAGTCTGCTACAGCTGCCACAACAAAATACTACAGGCTAGGCAGTTTAAACATTAAACATTTATTTTCTCCTCAGTTCTGGAACATGGAACTCCAAGTTTAAGGTGTTGGCAGATTTAGTTTCTCCTGACACCTCTCTCCTTGGCTTGCAGATGGCTGCTTTCTCACGGTGTCTTCACAAAGTCTTTTCTGTATGAGCATACATCCCTGGTGTCTCTTTCTCTGTATGTCCAAATGTATTCTTTTTATAAGGATACTAATCAAATTGGAGTACAGCCTACCCTAATGGCCTCATTTAAACATAATTTATGTAAAGGTTCTATCTTCAAATATGGCCCCAACCAAAGTACTGTGGGTTAGAGTTTCAACATATGAATTTGTGGAGAACACAATTCAGGCCATAACTGACGGCATTGTTGAATTCTTATATTGTCTTGCTGATTTTCTGTCTAGTTGTCCTATCAATTGTTGAGAAGTGAATGTTGACATATCCAACTATAATTGTCAATTTGCCTCTTTTTCCTTTTAGTTCTATCCGTTTTTACCTCGCATGCTTTGAGGCTGTGTTTTTCAGTGCAGACACATTTAGGATTGCTATGCCTTCTTAGCGTGTTTACTCTTTTATAAAATTTAAGGTCCCTCACTGTCTTTAGTAATTTCTTTACTTTATATAATAATAATATAGTCACTCTTCTTTCTTTTGGTTAATGACAATTATCTCTAATGTTTGAATGGTTTTTTTCCATCC
Organism: Cephalophus harveyi; assembly: GCA_006410635.1. Lineage (NCBI taxonomy): Eukaryota > Metazoa > Chordata > Mammalia > Artiodactyla > Bovidae > Cephalophus > Cephalophus harveyi. The sequence goes on from SJYT01005297.1 coordinate 279,187, forward strand.
TTTTACTTTTAATCTACCTATTTGTATATTTGAAGTGAGTTTCTTGTAGCCAGAATACAATTGGGTAAAGTTCTTTAATCTACGCTGACAATTTGTGTCTTTTAGTAGGTGATTTTTTGGGCTTTCCCATTGGCTCAGTGGTAAAGAGTTCGCCTGCAGTGCCGGAGATGCAGGAGACATGGGTTCTATCCCCCAGGGAAGATCCTCTGGGGGAGGGCATGGTAACCCACTCCAGTATTCTTGCCTAGAGAATCCCATGGAGAGAGAAGTCTGACCCTCTATGGTCCGTGGGGGTCACAAAGAGTCAGATACGATTGAAGTGACCAAGCACACGCTTTTAGATAACTTTCACTTGATGCAATTATTGAACTACAATACAAAATATTGATATACTCTTGAACAATGTGGGGGTTGGGGCACTGACCCTCTACACAGTTGAAAATCTGTGTATAACTTTATAGTCAGCCCTCTTTATCTTCTACATCTAGAGATCTACATTTCCACAGATTCCGCATTTCCACATGTAATTGTACTTGCTCAGTTCAACCTGTGTTTTTCAAGAGTCAACTGTATTAGGGTTAAATTCTGCAATTTTGTTTTGTTTTCATTTTGTTCACTTCATTTTTTTGTTTCTGTTATCTTTTTCTGCTTTTCTCTAGATTTCTTGAATTTATTTTAGAATTCCATTTAATCTGTCGAGTTTTTGAGTGTCTCTTTGTATAGCTTTTTTAGTGGTTGTTCTTGGTATTACATTATATTATACATAACATCAGAATTTAACAGTTATCTTAATTTACTATATCAAGTGAAGTATGGAGACCTTATTTCCCTTTATATTCCAATTTCCTCCCCTCTTTCTATTTTAATTTTATGAAAATTTTCTTTTACAGATACTACATCAAACAGTGTTATAATCTTTGCATCAATTATCATGCGTAATTTAGAGAGGCCAGGAGGAGAAGGAAAACTTATTGGATTTAATTATTCTTCCTTTGAAGGTTCTTTGTTTTATTGTTTGTTTTCTATTTAGAGAACTTCCTTTGGCTATTTTTGGACGTCTCTACTGGCAACAGTTTCCTTCAACTGAGAATGTCACGATTTCTTCTTCATTCCTGAATAATATTTTTTACTAGCTATAAAATTCTGGGTTGGCAGAGTATTTCTTTCAACACAAACAATATTTCGTCACTCTCTTCTGGCCTTGATTAAAAATCTGTTGTCATTAGAATTGTTTTACCCCCAAATGGTTCTCAGAATTCCTTTCTATGAGTACAAGGGAGATATGTCATCTTAGTAATTTAACTAGAAGGGCCTACTGCCAAAATTCCTCCAATATCAAGTAATTCTGATTGGGAAGTGGCTAGAAAATATTAAGATTTGTTCATGGAAAGTAGATAAACCTTTAATAAATTAATATATGATAAAAAATATAGCACATAGACAACCTGTGGTTGCGATTCAACCATGACCTGAAAAATGGAGTTTCATCTTTATCTGACCTTTTCCAGTAAAATTTATTTCCATCACATCTGCTACATGATCTATGATTAAACTGTTCCTCATTCTTATACAAATCACATCAATTAACAGAAATCTCTTTTAGCATCAGTACTATGCATTTCAGAGTTTCACTCACTTATCAATGATATGAGTGATTTCTTTGCTGCATCAGATACTTTTCAAATACTGGAAGAGTAATGCCTCCCTAGTTTGTGTGCCTTAGAATATACAGCTACATATACAATACACTTTAAAAAAAATGTTTCATCTGCCATGTTAATATTTTCTTTATCTCTTTCTTAAAACTTAGACAATCAATAAAACAATAAATTAAACTTAGATTTTTTAGCTTTTGCTGATTTCCATGGTGCAGATATTCCCAAGATGGCTGATTTCTAGTTATCAACATGAGGCTCCTGAAAGAGGAATTGGGAGGAGATGATCAGTAACTCACCATTTATAGAACAATTGTCTCTCTGTAACCATCGGAATGGGTACCGAAATCCATATATGCTCAAGTTCCTTAAATAAAATAGTACAGTATTTGCATATAACCTACATATATCCTCCTGTGTACTTTAAATCATCTCTAGATTACTTATAATACCTAATCCAATGTAAATGATATGTAGGTAGTTGTAAATATGATGCAAATGCTATGCATATAGTTACTAGCACATGGAAAATTCAAATTTTGCTTTTTAGAACTTTCTATAGTTTTTTTTTCCAAATATTTTTGAATAATTGGTTGAATCTGTGGGTGTGGAACTAGAGGCTACGAAAGGCCAACTGTATTTTCACACAAATACAATAGATATACATACAGGAGTATAAATTTTTGTAAAATGCCATAAATAAGGTAATTAGAAAGTGAGAATTTTGAGTATTTTTTAAGCTTTTCTTTTTCAGTGTAATTCACTTAATTCTAATTTCTAATAATGGCTATGTTTAACACTGGTTCACAAAATCCTTGAAAAAGGCACTCTTTGTGAGCCTGTGTGAGCCAGCTGCCTCACACCACTCTTTATGTTACTGTCAGAGAAAGAGTTGAAGGAGATCAGAATATGTCATGCCAAACTATGTTACTTTGGCATAAAGATTATTTTGAGATGAAAGTAATTGAGACAAAGCAGGTACAGGAAGGGCTGTCTACTCTCCCTTCATTACCTAGCAGCAGGGCATAAATTATGACAGTGTCTCTAAGCTCCCATCCTGGGAAGAGGAGAACAGTCTATCACTGGAGTCAGAGACGGCACTGGTTTTCAGCCTGCATAAACAGAGCTTACAGAATGATCCTTATCAACCATGAGCTCCCCACTATATATAGAAGCCCAAACCCCCTTTCTTTTGTCCAGTTGCATGCCCACAATTTGTAGCTCTTTGTTAAAATGGTATATAAGCTTCTGGGTCTAACTGCTTCTTTGTTTTTTTTTTTTTTTTTTCTGTTAAGCCTTTGTGCAGGTAAAATTTAAAAAATATTAATAATATTTATATGCTTTTTTCCTCATTATCTGTTTTTGCAGTTTAATTTTGAGGCCCATGTTATGGAACCTAAGAGGATAGAGGAAAAGTTTTTCCTTCTCTATAGTTCATTGAGGATAATTCTGGCTTACAAGGGGGTTTCAATTTTCCAAAGCCAAATTCTAAAGAATTTAGATTTTCTACTATTAATGTTTAGATTTTCTACTGTTAATGTTTAACTACTCCTTCCCTTATAGCCTCTGAATAAGTCTGGCATTGGGTGCATGCAGTTTCTTATCCTTCACATTCTTTACTCTTTACATCTTTTATTATTTATGAGTGTTTTTTTCTGAAATAATGAGCTTTGTAATGGTCACTTCAGTGGTGAGAGATGATGATGATATCAGACAAGAGAATATTCCCTGGAAGCAAAAGCCTTCTTATTGTTGTCATCCCTTATTGCAGTGATGAAGGCCTGTTGGAACCTGCGCACTTTAACCTTTTGAAAAGGGAGCAGTATGTTTCTTTGGTTTTCTTTAGGCAGTGGGGTGTTCCTTTTGATATCCTGAAATGCCAAGGCAGAGGGTGCCCACTCCATGGGAAACGTTTAGTTAAGTTTTTTGAGTCTTTCCTATCGAAAATGCTTTTCCAGAGCTGGACTACTCTCTTCTGTCATAAAGTTAGCTTGAAGTCACTTTCTAAGAGAAGGAGACCAATCTGTTATTACCATTCTTTGCCTCTTGATGCCTTCTTAAAGGGATAGACTCTCTGGAGCAGTTGCAAGCTTGTTGTCATTCAGTTGCTCAGTTGTTTCCGACTCTTTGTGACCCCATGAACTGCAGCACACCGGGCTTCCCTGTTCTTCACCATCTCCTAGTTTGCTTGAACTCATGTACATTGTGTTGATGATGCCATCCAACCATCTCACCCTCTGTTGCCTCCTTCTCCTCCTGCTTTCATTCTTTCCCAGCATCAGGGTCTTTTCCAATGAGTCGGCTCTTTGCATCAGGTGGCCAAAGTATTGGAGTCTCAGCTTCAGCATCAGTCCTTCCAATGAATATTCAGGGTTGATTTCCTTTAGGACTGACTGGTTGATCTCCTTGCTGTCCAAGGGACTCTGAAGAGTCTTCTCCAGCACCAGAGTTCAAAAGCATCCATTCTTCTGTGCTCAGCCTTCTTTATGGTCCAACTCTCACATTCGAACATGACTATTGGAAAAACCATAGATTTGACTAGACGGACTTTGTCGCCAAAGTAATGTCTCTGCTTTTTAATATGTTGTCTAGGTATAGCTTTTCTTCCAAGGAGCAAGCATCTTTTAATTGCAGTTGCAAGTACTGAACAATAATCAGCATCAAGACCACAAAGAACAAAGATCTTGATTTGTGGTCTTAAGAATTGCAATTAGGGAGACATAGATTAGGGTGAAACCAAAAGACTATTCCAAGGGGGAGAAAGTATCAAAGGCTTAAAGGCACAGGGTTGTTAAAGTTGCCAAATGAGAATTGCATCCAGACTGACTGTGATGCAAGTCTGGAAATATTTGTCCTTAACGAATCATGAATTGTTTTAACGTGGTGGTTTGATATGTAGACAGACTGTTATAAGTTATTTTAGAGTAAGAAGCTGATAAATATATTGAGCTTCTGGCAGATGTTTTGGATGTCTTCATTAGGACAATAAGTGGTCGGTGGTCAGATTCCACCTGTGCTGGGACATGCCTAAGTCACGCTTCCTCAGTGGTCTCCTGGCTTCATTTCATAGAGCTCACATGGGGATATAAACTCCATTTTGCTTTTCTTTTAACACAAGACAACCCCCTTCTCCTATTGCTACTGATCACATCTGTGAATGATATGGTAGTATTCTATCAGAAATTTGCTTTGTAAGTACAGATATTTCCATTCTAACAACAAAATTTGTCTGTCTGACCCCACTGTGATAGGCAAAGAAGGTTAATAAGAGTGTATGGGAAAAAAAGAGATCAGTTAGGAGTGATATGGTGAGGACTAGTAACACTTTTTTTCTGACAAAGAAAACAAGCACTATACAGCTTTTTTATGCTGTGTTGAAATTATGGTAATCCAGTGAAGGTGTTTAACTGTTTTTTACACATCAATGACAAGAAAACAGCCTCAGGAGATTTCTTTGATTCTTTTTGATCTTAAAAAGGAACACAACTTAGAAGTGACGCAAAAAACAGACCTAATTGTCAGAATCCATAAATTCTATATTTTTTTCCCCTTTCATTTGAAAGGAAAGATGTCAACTGTCTAGTAAGCAGTTTGAGTTTTCCCTTGCCTGTCTCCCGTGGATATTGCCCTGTTGTTTTAGAACTGAAAGTCTTTCCCTGTGGCTCAGCGGTAAAGACTCTGCCTGCAATGCAGGAGTCACAGAAGACGCAGGTTCAACCCCTGTCTCACTAAGATCCCCTGGAGAGGGAAATTACAACCCACTCCAGTATTCTTGCCTGGGAAATCCCATGGACAGAAGAGTCTGGTGGTCTGCAGTCCATAACACTCTTTCTTGAAACTCTGAGGTCTAGTTTCAGAGGTGTCCTCCTAGACACGAAAAGTTATTACTGGAAAAGGAGAAAATAACTGTTTTTTTTTTTTTTTAGAGTGCTGAGTTAGAGACAGCAGCTTATTCAGAAAGGATTTTGAACTGGAAGCGAGTTAACAAGGTCAAGCGAAAGTTTGAGAATCAAGTTCAAAGTCAAGCTCCACAGGTAATTCAAAAATGTGAAAGGATGAAGAAGTAAGCAAAGAAATTGTAAAGGCCAAAGAAACACAATCCTGAAAAGCAGAGTCAGAGGGAATTTATTCGTGAGAAAAATCCCTCATAGGTGGCAAAGCCTGCTGTTGGTAACGCGGTACGTGTTTAGATGTTCCAATGATATGTGTGTCTTGCATTGTGACCATCCCAGAATTACAACAGGAAAGGAATGTCTCTCTCTCTCCAAGTTCTGGTGATTTTTTTTTCCCTCCCCCCCTTTTATTTTTTAAGTTATGAAAGTATTATGACACATTTACAGGAGGCTTGGAAAATACAGAACAAAGTTATACTTAGTTCTACTATATATTGCAATTATTTTTTTAAGTAGATAAATTAAGGTTTTTAGTTGGAGTTTCAATTATCAAACTCTCAAAAATTAATAGAATGAATAGACCAAAAAGTAGAAGGATATAGTAGACCTGAAAAGCCAATGTATGCCAATTCTACATAATTCAGATTTATAGTTTTCGTAAACTCAGTTACAGCAGAGCCATTTAGAAAATGATTCAGTATTATAACATTTCTCCAGCCATGCCTATTAATGTTGGGGTTTGTATTTTGTGGATCACATAACTAAAGACAGGAATTCCATCTGTTTTTTAATTAATAAATATGTCATTAATATTTTTCCTTATGAAACAAATCAGTATGAAGGGCTCTGGAATCTAGCAAACATATGACCCTTTAGGGAGGCAGCTAAAGATTCTGTCCTTCAGCTAATGTATTTCTTAGCTGAACGTATTCTTCTCTTGTGGTAATGTATTTAAAAGTGACTTTTATTCTTATATATCTTAAACTTCATACCCACAGTAGACTGTTAGTTAAATATTGGATCATAAAGCATACTGATGCTGAAAGGGTATAATTCTGTAAGGTAATCTCAAGATGCCCTTTATTATAAGTTTAATTTATCTGATGGAAAAATTTATATAATACACTGAGCTGTTTCTAGAACTTTTAAAGAAACTAATACTTACAGAGCAACTATAATAGTGATTATATCCAATTTATTGGGAATAAAAACTATATGCCAGCAATATATTATATGTGGAGAAGGTTTACAACTAAAAATATAAAACTTTCTTTCTGAATTAATTTAGAATGAAAATAAAAAGTTGTAAAAAAGTCTAATTTGTTGTCAAAATTTGATAAGCCATGTTTTACTTTTTTTGGTAGATTGCTTTATTTCACAAATTAATTTAATGGAACTTAAGTCAAAACGAGTCTTCAGACATTATGATTGTTATTAATGATAATGTAAGTAGGACTTTTATAATGTAGTCAATATTATCCCAATCTAAAATAAAAGCAAGTCTTTATTTAAAATGACTTCTTTTCAATACATACACCCCCTATATTCAAAGCAGCACTATTCACAATGGCCAAGACATGGGAACAATCTTAATGTCCATCGACAGATGAATGGATAAAGAAGATGAAATATATATATACATATATATATAATGGAATACCACTCAGCCATTAAAATGAATGAAACTACGCCATTTGGTTATCATACTAAGTAAAGTAGGTCAGAAAGAGAAAAACAAACAGCATATGATACCAGTTAAATATAGAATCTAAGATGTGACGCAAATGAACATATCTATAAAACAGAAACAGATTCACAGACTTAGTACAGATGTTGCCAAGTGGGAAGGAGGAGGGAGAGGGATGGGCCAGGAGTTTGGGGTTAGTGGACACAAACTATTACACTGAAAATGGAGAGACAAGGTCCTACTGTACAGCACAGGGAACCACATCCAGTTTCCTGGGATAAATTACATTTGAAAATAATATAAAAAAGAAAGTTTATATGTGTGTAACTGAGTCACTTTGCTGTACAGCAGAAATTAGCACAACACTGTAAATCAACTAAACTTCAACAGGAAAAAATCATTTCTTTTTGTATGCCACTTAACAGTTAAAAAAGAAAGTTATGAGAGAGTTTGGGGAATGGAAGGAGTTCACAGTTCACACTGTGCTAGAAATGTGAGATGCAGTGCTGAGCTGCGATGATCCGTTTCATGGCGTCTGAGCAGTGCCCTCGGTTGTGTAGGTGAGGGATAATTAAGCTTAAAATTTCATGCATTTCTATCTGACACAGACCAAATGTTGTACCCTGGGACACTGCCTCACACTGCAAAAGGCTGATATAATATGACTTGTTAATGGCACAGATGGCATTCAAAAATATATTCCCTGTGTGATTTTTTCTTCTATAAACAGAATGATGTGAAATTCATTATTTTTGTAAGAAACACTGAGCAGGAATCATCAACAAAATTATAGTTTCTGCTTTGGAAAATGGGCTCAGCTTCTTTGTCCACTGACCCTATCCTCTGAACAATGGATTGTGAGTGAGTTTATGGTCAAGTGGCAAAAAAATGCACTGTTTGGCGAGAATGTTTTGAAATAAGTTTATTTAAAAATATTACTTGTTAAGTGTAAATATTAAGTAAGGAAAAGTTAGTTCGAACTCTTAATTATTTTTATTTGTTGGATGAACTTTGGTACGTGTTTTTCTCATCCAGCCCACTCCATCTATGAATTAGAACACAAATATCTTCCAGGCTGTGGGCATCCATGGAGTCCTATTAAAGTAAGATATTTTCTCCACAAATGCAGAGACTTTTGAAGCGCTTGAAGTGTCTTTTGTGTGTTCATGTGCAGTTTTTTCTTCTACCCCCAGCCCATGACTGCTGGAGGGAAAAATAAAGGTGAGCAATTGTTGCGCAGGCTTTTGGGGAGTGCTGCTCCGAGGCCTGTGACCAAACACATCTTCATGGGGTCCTTCTTTCACCTTCATAGTCAAAGGACTCCTCAGAGCTGCCTTAATCTCCTATATTTCTCAGAATTCTTCTGTGGTCCTAGAAGAGAGGGTGACATTGGTTTGGGATTCAGCTGTGCTGTAATCTAAAATGTGTAGATCCATGAGCTTTTGTAGTTATTTTCTTACTTATTTCTCCCAGCAACCTTGAGAGGTAAGTGTATATCATCTACATTTTACAGTTGAAGGCACTGGGGTATTTAGTCACCAGGGAATCTGAGGTTGGGAAAGAAGCAGGGATGATACTACCACAAAGAAGTAATTCCTTGGCTCTTGGGTCAGTAGCAATAAATCGTCACAGGTGAAATCTGAAGGAAATTGTTGAGTTTGGGCATGTTGCTTAGAGCCATCCTTTTTTGGATGGGCTGCCCTTAGAACTGGCCATATTAGCCTGATGATGTTTTCTTAACAAACACATGAGAGCTTTCCAGGTGAATGGAGACTCTTGGCCATGCTCATTCTGTTGACAAATCCATCTGAGAAATCAAAAAATTCTTCTGGCAGCCTCAGTGCTCCCTTTGCTTTCTTACCACTTCAAGAGCATTCCTAGCATTTTAAAATATGAGGCTATTCTCATTTCAATCACAACTTGAACTGAAAATGCTGACCATTTTCAATGCATTTATAAAATCTTCACCTCCTGGAATCTCTCTCTTCTTAGGGATGAGAAACATCAGTTGACAGAAAATGTTCTGGCAGCAAAAAGTATCATTACCCATATTGAGTACTTGGGACTCAGTTTCACAGAATAGCCATATTTTTCTTTTGGGGACATTTATCATTTGAAATGCCAGCCCTTTTCTAAGTCAGAGTTGTAGTTTGGAAGCTTACCTCTAGGAAGAAAGTCTTGGGAGAAGGGAAAAAAAATCACTTTAGTTAAAGAAAAAAAAAAAATCTATCTATCAGTCAATCCATGTTTCTATCTATCATTCTAAGTACCTATCTAGGTATGTATGTAGGTAGGTGAAAAATTGAAAGTGAAGTCACTCAGTCGTGTCCGACTCTGCGACCCTGTGGACTGTAGCCTACCAGGCTCCTCCACGCATGGGATTCTCCAGGCAAGAATACTGGAGTGGGTTGCCATTTCCTTCTCCAGGGGGTCTTCCTGACCTAGGAATCAAACCCAGGTCTCCCGCATTACAGGCAGAAGCTTTACTCTCTGAGCCACCAGGGAAGCCCATGTATGTATGTATGTATGTATGTATGTATGTATTATTTATTTTTCTAAGTACCTGTCTCAGTATCTATCGATCTATCTGTAAGTGATGACTGTGGGAAATTAATAGCCATCCAGGATTTTTGGATCAAAGACTCTTAGATCTTTCTAGTCCCCTTTTCTGTCCCTTATCTATTCATCTGAGCATCATTGCATTCTGATAATTCATAAGTGGGTAAGATATGCTCTTTGTTTCAAAGGGTTTTTCAGATTCATAGAAAAAGGCAGGGATATAAACAAAATAAGTATTCAGAGTACTTAAAAAAAATCTGTTAGACAGTAGTAGAGTCATAAAAATGAGAGAAAGATTTCATAGGCTTTATATCCATTATTCTGGAGAAGGCAATGACACCCCACTCCAGTACTCTTGCCTGGAAAATCCCATGGACGGAGGAGCCTGGTAGGCTGCAGTCCTTGGGGTCGTTGAGTCAGACTGAGCGACTTCACTTTCACTTTTCACTTTCATGCGTTGGAGAAGGAGATGGCAACCCACTCCAGTGTTCTTGCCTGGAGAATCCCAGGGATGGCGGAGCCCAATGGGCTGCCGTCTGTGGGGTCGCACAGAGTTGGACACGACTGAAGCGACTTAGCAGCAGCAGCAGCAGCAGCATATCCATTATTCAGTAAGACTTGAATGTGGAACTGGTATTTTCTAAATCAGAGATTCCCAGACTAGCAGATAATATGTGGATTATGTGCTCAGTTGTTCAGCTGTATTCAACTCTTTGCAGCCACATGAACTGTAGTCTGCCAGGTTCCTCTGCCCATGGAGAATACTGGAGTGGGTTGCTATTTCCTACTTCAGGGGATCTTTCTCACCCAGGGATCAAACCCATGTCTCTTGTGTCTCCTGCATTGGTAGGTGGATTCTTTACCACTAGTGCCACCTGGGAAGCCCCAACATGGATTATAATTGTTTTAAATTGTTAAATTCCTTAGCCAGTGGGCTCTTGGAACCTCCTCCATAGTTTCCAACATGTTGTGTAAAGTTGCCATTTTAAAATGTGTGCCATGGTATGAAAAAATGTGGAAAATCACTGCTAAGCTGACACGTGGGAAGAGGGAAGGTCAGAGGGAGGTGCTGAAGCAGAGAGACAGAGGTGGGAATCAGCACGGTTTTTAGAAAGAGCTAAAGGAGACAGCCATGTTCAGATCTGTATCTTAGGAAGTTCATTCTTCTCCAAGTATGTCAGTTGGATTGGAATGATCTAAGACTAGAAGAATGAAGATCTTTAGGGAATCTCTGTGATAGAGTCAATGAGAGGTTGTTAAACTCTGAATGAATAGCATTGGGGATGAAGAGGCAGAGATAAAGATGAGGGATGTTAAAGAAAAGAATTTAAAAACATTGGTTACCTATTGCTTGGAGGCAGAATAGGTAATTCTTGCATTTATTCATGAAATTATTTATTCATCACATGTGTTGACCACTTAAAATGTACTAGACATTGTATCAGGCACTAGAGAAATAATGGTGAGTAAAACAGATACAGTCCTTACTCATGGATATTGTGTTTAGGTAGGGGACTTAGTGACCAAATAGTCACAAATAAATGTCAAATTATTAGTAGTCTGAAATACAGGAGCAGAATGACATGCATTGTGTATGTGTAACAGAGCGCTGGACTGAGTCTACAATTCATAGTAGGTTGTCCTGAGGAAGAGAGGCTTGGATAGGGATCTGAAGTTTAGATAGAAATTGGCCAAATGCTAGGGCAATAGATGGGGCAAATAGATGGGAAAAAAATGGAAGCAGTGATGACTTTATTTTCTTGGACTCCAAAATCACTGTGGATGGTGACTGCAGCCGTCAATTTAAAAGACATTTTCTCTTTGAAAGAAAAGCTATGACAAACCTAGACAGCATACTAAAAAGCAGAGACATTACTTTGTTGACAAAGATCCGTATAGTCAAAGCTATGGTTTTTTCAGTAGTCATATATGGATGTGAGAGTTGGGTCATAAAGAAGGCTGTTGTCCATTTCCACCTCTTTGCAACCCCATGGACTGTAGTCTGCCAGACTCCTCTGTTCATTGAATTCTCCAGGCAAGAACACTGGAGTGGGTTGCCATTTCCTTTTCCAGGGGATCTTCCCAGCCCAAGGATCGAACCTGTATCTTCTGCATTGGCAGGAGGATTCTTTACTGCTAAGCCACCAAGGAAGTTCAAATTGAATTTTACCATATTGATAAAGATCACATTGGTTGCCATAGTGGGGGGATGGATTGAAGAGGAACAAGTGTGGAGACCTGAGGAGACCAGTCAAGCTTATTGCAATAGTCAGGGTGAGGCTGAGAGGCAGCTTGAACTAGGGTGACAACATGAAAGACATATGTGGGTGGCTCTGAGAGATACTGAACTGTTGGTGTCAACAGACTTGGTGATATCTTGGGAACAGGAAGTGAGACAAAGAGTGTACTCATAGCTCTCTGGTTTGGGTGTAGGGTAGATAATTCTTCCATATTTTCCGAAACTGGAAACCTGGGGAAAGGTTGGAATAAGGGGGGAGTATTAGTAGCTTCACGTTGGAGACATGCCTGTGGTGGACATGTCCAGTGAACACTTAGAATTCAGGAGTAAATCTAGGTGAAGCTATAATTTGGAAGTCCTCAGCCTCAAGTATTTATTCCCAGGTGGTGCTAGTGGTAAAGAACCTGCCTGCCAATGCAAAGATGTAAGAGACTTCAGTTTGATCCCTGGGTCTGGAAGATCCTCTGGAGAGAAGTAAATGGCAACCCACTCCAGTATTCTTGCCTGGAGAATCCTATGGACAGAGGACCCTGGTGGGCTACTGTCCATAGGGCCACAAAGAGTCAGACATGACTGAAGTGACTTAGCACACATGCAGCCTCTAAGTAATGGTTAAAATGTAAGAGTGGAATGTGTCTGATAAACAAGGAAGATCACATGGAGGAAGAGAAGAAGACGGAAGCAGATGTCTGGGCAGTACCTGCAGGTGGGAAGAGCCAGTGAAGAGGACCCATCCTCAGAGGCTGGGAAAGAGGATGCTCCTCAGTCAGGGCCCCTGAGGATGTTGAAGGAAACATATTTGTCAGCCTCCAGGAGAAATGAGAGAACAAGTGAGTACTGAGTCTTTAGAGAACACTTCTTTCTCTCTCTTTACAAAATCAAAGACTGGATCTATGAAGTAGCAAAATGACTCATTCAAAAGTGAGCAAGATGATGTTTGAATGACATTAGACATCCAGCCAAACTCAGGTTTGTCCCTGACAAGCAAGAATTTGTCCCACTTTCCTTCCTTTCCCTTAATCTTGTGACATTGAATACAGAGGTAATTTTTTTTTTTTTAGAAACCCAGAAATATTGGGTTGGCTGTAAAGGTTGTTTGGCTTTTCCCATAACATTTTAATGAAAAACTTGAATGACCTTTTTGGCCAACCTAATAGATTGGACTACAATCAGAAGAAAGAAAGAAACAAGAACCCAGCAACAACCCTGATTAATTGAATAGCCAGTTCTTACATCTTCTTCTTTGTGCCCCATCATCTTATAAAGAAAGGATTTTTGACTCTCTACGTGTAGACTAATTGAAGTTTGACAAAAGTCGTGGTCAGACGTGATGAGGATTATTAATACCCCCACGTGATTCCTCAGCAAGTTGCTAGAAGCTTAGGAAGGCACATTTTCTCATTGGGGTCGTGAAACCTTGGGATGATGTTTTAACTAACTGAAATCTCAGAGATATTGCTGCTGATGATTTATGGAGAAGTATATTAGTCCTTATTTTGGCTCCCTTTTCAATCAACACATAGTTATTACGTATCTATCATTTATAAGACACTGTTAAACCCTGGGGTGGCTACAAAGGAATAGAAGTTCTTGCTTCCTTCCAGCTTGGCCCATGTTCGTTTTCCTTCATGGAACCTCATGATGCCTCCAGTCCCTGGTGATATCACTCTCCTTTGAACTCTTGTTGGGTTTCACACGCTCTTCTAATATCTAGTTTTAGCAAGATGATGGCTCAGAGAGGCTTGGATTCTGCCGTTCTTCCGAGACAGTACTTGGCAGGTTAATTGTAAATTAATCAGAGCCATATGGATTTAATCAGACTTGCAGAAAGATTTTAGAAGGATCTGGACTCACCAAAATGTTCACCAGCCTGGAAACATTCCGATAAAGATAGCAAAGCTTTATAACACTCGGGAGAATTCTACATATTTATGAACTAGGACCCAAAGCTTTGTGATATAATTGAATAAAAATATTGACCTTCCCAATGGAATAGAGCATTCTTACACCTACGTGTGGGGTCATATATCTCCCGTGTTGTCTAAGCCCGTTCTTGCAATGGGATCTGAACTCAGCTTTCACAGGCTGTGTGCATTCATCCATCTTGTACTGGCTTGGCTCCTACAAAGTTACAGAGGAGAAGTTGCCTTTGGGGCCTTTTTCTCCTTGTCTGTACACTATCTGTCTTCCCTGGGCGCTCTTTATCTAACCCCTGTCCCCGCCCCCGCCTTCTGAACTAATTACAATCTTCCTTTGGAGCCATTCTTCCTGCACATTGGCTTAGGGCTCTATCCCCTGTTTTCTAAGGTGAGTTCTAGTTATTTAATAAAATCGCTTGTATTTACCTTTTTTAACAGCAGAGGATGTTTGGGGAATTCCCTAGCAATCCAGCGGTCAGAAATCTACTCTTCCTGAACGGGGTGGAGGTTCGATCCCTGGTGGGGGAACTAAGATCCCTGCAAGCTGCACAGTGTGTCCTAAAAGAATTCCGTAAAACAATAGCAAAAACCCAACTGTGAATGTTTTTATATGTTGCCCTGCCCTTGGACTTTTGGGGAAGTTACTAGAAAAATTCTCAGAGTGTCAAAAATGAGTGAATGGTTTTTGAAATACATTTGGTGATTCAAGATTCTAAGTATTTCATTAATACTGACTTAACTTTTAGGGACAGTCTGTCTCATTTGTTAGAATTTTGTTCTTGTTGATCACTTGAGTTACTAATCATGACTCCATCAGGTCAGGTAATCACCATAGGCTTGGCATGGTGCTGTCATTGATTTAATATCCATCAATTATGCATTGATTTGTATTTAATTACAGTAATTGAGTTTGGTTTAATGGAAGACTGTCTAGACTTGGCTTCCTATCCCTTCTAAGCATGAGCATCTAATAATAGAGCTAAGATCAGCACACGCTGTTTTTCCCTGTACTGTTTTCTTCCCCGACTTCCTCTCTTTTTTTGATAGGTCTGTCCCTTCCTCTTCTTTCAAGGGTGTTCTAACCACAAAATGTGGGTGGTGTAGCTGGCGCATGGTATCAGAAATCCTGGCAGGACTGGACCCTATTAGGGAGTGGGTGGCCTGAGCTCAGAGAAGGTTCCTTTCAACAGCACGGTGGGGATGGAGCGCACCCAGCTCACACCCTGAGCTCTCCTGAAGGGCGGCCCTGCTGATGCTTCTCCCCACCCTCCCTGGCTGCCCTTATCCCAGGCGAAACATTCACCAAGTTATCTCCCTGTGGTTTCTTGCAATTTGTTCACTTCATCATGTTAGTCATCCTTCCCTCAGTTTGTTCTTGGATGCTGTTCATCGGTTACCTCAGCTAATCCCACAGACCACATTTCATGGATATGTACATATAGCCTCCATTTACCATGCTACGTACAGACATTTACCACTGACTATTTTAAAAAAAAAGATACTTAGCTAAGTGTTTTGTGTGCATTTTCTCATTTCATCTTACCATAACCTCGGCATCTGTTTTATGGGTAAGGAAGCTGAGGCTGAGGGACAATTAACTGGCAAAATGTCCCACTCCTTCGAAAATACTTGTGCTCCCAAACACTGTCCTCTATCATCTCATTACAAAAGTGTCCAAATCTTTTTATTTGGAGTTCTATAATCACCTCAGACCTGCAATCTTCCATCTACTTATCACCCATTCCCTTCCCATTTTTCCCTATCCTCAAAGCATCATCATGGAAGCCACAGGCAAGGGAGAGGACTCCAGTTGGACCTGCAGAATGGGAATGAGAGAAGTATTCTCAAGGTGGAAGGTCCTGAAGAGGCTGCTGAAGGTACATGAGGGGTGCTCAATGAATAATCTGACACTATGGACAGATGAACTGAACAATGATCAGTCCAGTCTATCATGTTTGTTGTGTATATTGTACTCCGATATGGTACATTTAGCAGTTCCTAACTGTGATGTGTAGATGCAACAGTGTGCAGCAATCTGTCATGAGACTTGTTCAATAATTTCTTCTTGAAACAAAGCTTTTTAAATGGTTTACTAAAAAAAAAAAAAATAGCATTTATAGTGTAAGGCAAGGCAACCACTGACAATTAGATAAATAGAAAGTAGAAATATAGTTGAACTAAATGACAATAGAAAATTAGATAAACTTCCCTGAATGGGAGAAAAAGGAGGAAAAGGGTAGGAGAACCCAGAATCAGCCTAATCTCACAGCCTGAAGTGAGAGATTTTTGAATTTCTCAAAGTTTGCAGCACTGTTTGTCTTCTTTCTCTGACAGTTTGAGGGGGAGTTTTTCTCAAAATCTGGCAGTGCTCATGAGATTAAGCACACTGTGCAGAGACAATGTGATTGCACTCATCACTATTCACTTATTCTTCCATTTTCCTGCTGGGTACACAGCAGTTCCATATGTCCCAGGCTCCTTGGGCCTAATTAGGATCATGTGACTGATGCAGGTCAATGAAACATGAGCCGAAGTCACGTGTATCACTTCTGGGAGATGAAGAAGCATCTAGTGTATCTTCCTTACTCTCAATTCCCCTTTCTAGCTGCTTGGTGCAAGAACTGAAGGATTCCAAGATGGCAGAAGCATGATGGACAAAGCCTGTATCTCTGGGGTACCCCGGGGCGTAGAGCTGAGAACTCAAAGCAGATTGTGATGTGAGTGAGAAATGAACTGTTATTTTGTCAACCCCTTGAGATTCAAGATTGTTTGCCTTGGGTATATATAGTACTTATATCTTCTATGTCATTACAGAAAGGCCAAGAACTACTGGTATATATTTTTAACTGTAAGTTTACTCTAAAATTGTACTTTCTGACTCTGACATTTGGAAGTTTATTCCAGTTTATTTGTATTCCTAAAACACCATTGTCATCAACAAGGATCATCACCTGAACGTACACATACTAAGCACTTACTGCGGGTCAGGAGCCTAAGGCTCCTACACACAGCTTGTTAAATTAGGACCCTCCATCTGTCTCTGCCAAGTATATTCAGGCCCAGCCACACAGGCCAAGTTCTTTAATCTTTGAAAAGGCCAAACATGTTTCTCTCTTAGGGCCCTGACATCTATTTCATCTACCAGATCTTTGCTGTTTGGGTCATTTGAGTCACTCAGATTCCATGTCAATAATGACCTCCTTGGGGAGGCCTACTCTGATCATTCAAACTAAAGTTCCTCTCTCTCTACACACCTGTTTTATTGTCTTCATGGTTGATTCTGTTATCCGAAATTATGTTGTTTCCTTCTGCATTATTTCTCTCTTTCCCTGGTTCCTCCCCACTCATTTCTTTAGCCTCTGTCCTGAAACAATGCCTGGTACATTGTAGGTGCTCAATGAATACTTGTTGGATGAATGAATGACTGAATATATCTTGCGTAGTAGAAACTATTATAACCCTAAATTTTAGGTGAAAAAAAAAGGCTTAAATACATTCTCTCTCCTCCCTTTCCCCCTTCCTTCTTCCTCTTTCTTCCTTCCTTCTTTTCTCCCTTTTCTTTCTCTCTTTCTGAATGGCACATGCTGTCTAGATTGTACATGTAACTGAAGTAAAAAAATTCAGCTTGCCATCTATGCTTTTTTATTTAAGCAATAAAAGATATTCAGATATTTAGAGATGTTAAATGTTTAATATAGTGTAGATCTAGCTACTTGACAGATGTATTCAAACCATTTGGATGGGCTTAATACCTAAAAGCATTAAAACAGATTCTTTGATGTGCAAGTGAACCATGTACATTATATTTAATGTCGAGGTTCCACAGATGAGGTTCTTTTTCTTCACAAATACAGGCCTTTCCTCTCTGAGGAGAAGCTTTTCTTAGTAAATTTGGGAAATGAACACACTGTGATACCCTCTCTGAGCCTCATCACGCTCACTAGCATATTTACGTCTTTGAAAAGTTCCATAGTTAAGAAATCTGTTTACTTTTATTTAATCCAGTATTTCCCAACTTATTTGACCATGAAGTCCTTTTTTTTTTTTTTTTTAACACATAATGACTATTTCCAATGAAACTTGGGAAATACTATTCCAAGGTATGCTAAAAATTTTAATGATTGCTGTGAAGCATTTTGCTTCTAAATTTCCAGCTTTCTCCATGTACAAAAATTATGCCATTTTATTTTACAAGCTTCTGGGACATGAATGGAAATAAACTATAGATTGTTATAAATTTGCAGTTCTCTATTTTGTTGAAAGAGTCTTTATTTATTATTATAATAACTTATGGTTGTTGTTGCTTGCCAGATAGCTCATTGATCTGGTCTAATCAACCCCTGGTCATGATAGGGATTTCCACATCTGTATGATTACTGTAATTCCCTTAAAAATGTTGTGCTCATCAACTATTTTCTCTTATCTTAATCCAATTCCACAAATGTGGAAAGATCTTTTTTCATAGATTTAGAGAGAAGCATCTATCAAGAAAGGAGGATCTGACCGAGCTATAAGACCATCCTGACAAAAGATGTCTATTTTTTTCCCTTCAGAAGTTTTCTGAATTTGAGATTTTCAATTAATCAAGAAAATTTCAGTGTTTATTAAAGCATTAAAACACAGTTTTACATTTGTTGCTGGGGCATATGAAGGATGAGACATTGTACTGTCCCTTTGGAACTTACAGTCTTGCTACAGAGAAATCATGAATACTCATTCCAGTTCCAAAGAAAGGCAATGCAAAAGAATGCTCCAATTACCGCACAATTGCACTCATCTCACATGCTAGTAAAGTAATGCTCAAAATCCTCCAAGCCAGGCTTCAGCAATACGTGAACCGTGAACTCCCTGATGTTCAAGCTGGCTTTAGAAAAGGCAGAGGAACCAGAGATCAAATTGCCAACATCCGCTGGAAATCAGCAAAAACAATCATTTATTTCAAGCCTATTGGTGAGACAATCTTTTTACTAAACTCTCAATTACTCATTTGCCTACTATAATCAATTTGTATACACAAGGAATTCTCTGATGTTTTAATGATATGTGAATCTTTTAAAGCAAAATTAAGACATCTTGTTCAGTTGTAAAAATTGGTTTGGTTAATTTTGGGTCCTTTTTTCATAATTAATATGTAGAGTGAATTCTAATTTTCTGAGGTTTCCCCATTTTTTTTGGGGGGGTGCTTGAGTCAATAAATAGAGAAATAATTTTCCCTCTGAATTTAACTTCTCTTGGACTGTGAAGAGTGAAAGTGTTAGTCACTCAGCTGTGCCAACTCTTTGCGACCTCATGGACTGTAGCCCATAAGGCACCTCTGTCCATGGGATTCTCCAGGTAAGAATATTGGAGTGGATAGCCATTCCGTTCTCCAGGGGATCTTCCTGACCCAGGGATAGAACCCAGGTCTCCTGCAGGCTAATTCTTTACCATCTGAGTCATCAGGGAAGCCCATTCTTGGACTGTGTACATATATAAATGTGGCTTCAAAATTAATTTAAAATAAAAAAATTTAAAATCTTCAGGTGGCTCTAGTGGTAAAGAATCTGCCTGCAGGAAATGCTAGAGATGGGGGTTCGATCCCTGGATCAGGAAGATCCTTTGGAATAGAAAATGGCAACCCACTCTGGTATTCTTGCTGGAAAATTCCATGGGCAGAGGAGCCTGGCGCGCTACAGTCCACTGTGCCACAAAGAGTCAGACACGGCTGAACACACAGGCACACAGGCACACACAAACCAGTTATTTCATGGAGGGTTGGAATGAGGCTGAACATAGATCCCCACAAACTTGGAGAGCTTGACAAAGATGGTTGTATCAGTCGGTCAGAGACTGGACCAATGGATAACCTAAGGTCCTCATGTGGTTGGTAAAGATCCATGAATTTCCTTTGGACTCAGAATATAAAAGATGGTTGCTGTGACCATGATCTTAGAAGTTTCCTGGCCAATTCAGCATATTTGATGAAGTCTATGGAGGAGAATGCTACCGAAGGTGGGGGCTGCCTCCAAGAGATAATTCAGGCCAGAAAGCTGCACAGGGATCCAATTACATTGGCTGTAGGCCATCTAAAAGGCTACCAGACTGAGTCTGTGTCAGGTACTTACTCTTCTTATAGAGCCAAACGCCCATGAATCAGAGAAGATGAGACCAAACCATATCAAGAATGGAAAGGCACTACCCTTCTCCCTGACTCTCCCACCAGACCATTGCTAATACCCGACTGCCTAAATTCTCCATGCTTTCAGTAGAGGGTGATGTGAGGAAGAGCACAGAAACAGTTGAAAACATAATGGGGTTTAAATTGAGTCTGACTTAGATCATATTGGTCTAGATTAGGCTTTCTTTTGCTGAGCTGAAATGGAGGATCCAAATTTAAAATCAGTAATAGAAAACAGAGCTTTAGTTTTGAAATGTTGTTGCAACAAAAAAGCTACACATATAGTAATCTCAAATATTGCCTTCCAAGTGTCACCAACACAAAACAGGGGAGACTGGTTTACCTTATTCACACAGATTCCTGTGTTAGGTGATATGCTGGTCTTTGTGACTTCTTTTTTTTTTTTTTCCCCCTAAAGATGAATGTTGTTGTTTGTTTGGGTGAAAAGAGGGAAATAGAGAGGGAGAAGTGGAAGGAAGAAAGAGGAGAGATTCTATAGATTTATTTACTTCAGGTGTACACCTTCTAGGCTTGTTATAAGCAGATTTCCAGGGTTGCCACAAATAGAATTAGTTTATTTATGGAATAAATTTTTCTGCAATATTTCTGCAATATTAACATTTGCAGCCTAAGCTTAGGGATGATTTTCCTAGAAGAGCACCAGGCATTAGAAATGGGTTCTCACTTCCATAGAGATTCTAATAAATCTCAATAGTGAGCTATAGTTTTAAATCCCTTCAAGTATCTTTAAAGGGTAATATCAATAGTGAAAGAATAAAGAAGAAAAAAATCCACATGCAAAACATAAATATGACGTGAATCTCTGAGTCTTCTCATCTTTGACCTTTTTCTGTGGTAGAGTTGGCAGCATTTCTACTAAGGAAACAACACATGGCATTTTCATACTAGTAAATTAGACTTAAATGGATTTGGGAAGATTTCATCAGGGCAGTTAGATCAAAGCGTTCTTTAAAAACACTTCTCTCAATTTCTTTGAGCGCAATGTCTTGGGCAAATGTTGTTAAAATATAAAATGCATTTAAGGGCAGAGGAGAGGAGGGAGATAAAGAGATCCAAGAAAAATATTTCTTAATTATGTGGTAAGCCTATTATGTAACAGCCCTCTTCCAAGCCCAAACAACTGGTAGGTGGTTAATGTGCACATGTAGGAGTGGACAGGATTCAACTACACCTGGGAAGCAGAAGTTTGGCTCTGTGATATGTGGTTACGGGTATCTACATTGTGGGGGGTGTTTTTCTCATGCTTGGGTTTAGGAAGGGGTAATGCACACTCAAGTTATAATCTATGTAGTAAGAAAGTCAGCTGGAGAACCCAAGCTGTTTTTACCTAGTGTTTAGGTATGTCTGGACATTTCTTAGAATATCAAGTGGGCTAACCCAGTGTTTTATGTGCAGAAGGGATTGTGTGAGATTCACTACAAAAGTGGTCCTTATATTTGATCCATTCCATTCCTAATGGAAGTCTGTAGCGCCTTCCATTAAGGGATAGACTTTGTTCCCTATCCCTGGAACCTGGGTTGTCCCTAGGACTTGCTTAGGGGAAGCAGAATGTAGATAAAAGAAATTATGTTGTTTCTAAATCTAGCTGTTGAGACATTGTGAGTGCTTCTGTTCTCTTGCTTAGAAACTTGTCACCACTATGCAAACCAGTCTAGGCTAGCCTACTGGATGATGAACAACACATGGGCCAGTTGTCCTTGTCATCACAGCTGACAGTCAGTCAACCAGACATGTGAGACAATCCTAGACTAGCCAATCTCCAGCCTGTTGACCCCAGCGGCATGATTAAGACCAGCTGGAGATGAATTGAGTCAGCCCAAATCCACAGAAACATCTAGTTGGATGATAGACTCATTAAGAAAAATTAACTTTGATTTTTTAAGATGCTAAATTTTAGGATGGTTGTTATGCAATAATACATAAGTGATACAGAGACTAAGATGTCTCCTGGGATACCAAATAGTCTAAAGCTGGGGGCACTAACATGTACTCATTTGGTTCAAGGATAACGGCTCATTTCACAGTAGAGAATGAGATAGAGAAATGATTCTCAAAGGAGGTTTGCAGAGCCAGCAGCATCAACAATATGTAGGAACTTGTTGGAAATGCAAGTTCTTGAACCACACCTTGTACTTACTGAATCAGAAACTTTATAGGTAGGGCCCAACAAGGTATCTTTTAATAAGCTCCCCAAAAGATTCTGATGCTCAGAAAAGTTTGAAAACCACTCAGATAGATTGAAAAGGAGTGGGATAACACTCCTAGGCATATATACAGATAAAACTAAATTTGAAAAGATACATACATCCTCTCTGTTCGTAGCAACACTATTTATAATAGCCAAGACATGGAAACAATCTAAATGTCTATTGACAGATGAGTGGATAAAGACAATGCAGGTATATTTTACTGCACATATACTATGTATAATATATATACAGGTATATTTATAATATGTATATGCAGGTGTATAATATATAATATTTGCAGTAAAATGGAATATTCTTCAGGCAAGAATACTGGAGTGGGTAGCTGTTCCCTGCTCTAGGGGATCTTCCCATTCCAGGGATCTAACCCACGTCTCCTGCCTTGCAGGTGGATTCTTTACCATCTTAGCGACCAGGGAAGTCCATTACTCAGTCATAAAAAGAATGAAATATTTCCAGCAATGCTGATGGACTTAGAGACTATCATACTAAGTCAAGTAAGTCAGAAAGAGAAAAACAAATACCATATGATATCACTTATATTTGGAATCTAAAATGTGACACAAATGAACATATCTACAAAACAGAAACAGTCTCACAGACATGGGCTTGTGGTTGCCAAGAGGGAGGGGGTGTGGGGCAGGGAAGCACTGGGAGTTTGAGATTAGTAAAGGATGAATAAACAACAAGGTCCTTCTGTACAGCACAGGGAACAATGTTCAATATCCTATGATATTGAAATAATGAAAAAGAAAATGAGAAAGAATATGTATAATTGAGTCACAGAAATTAACACAACATTGTAAATCAACTATACTTCAATAAAATTTTTTAAAAGGGAGTGAGATAAGAATAAAATTTCTTATACTACCTTCCATGGAATTCATGATTTGGTAATATTGTAAACATTCACTTAAAGCATTCAAATAGGTACAATTATTTACGAAGTACGGAATCTTCAGATAATAGTTTGCAAAGCGCAGAATTTTTATTCAACTCTGTGCTACCTAGTTTGTAGAACTGGTCCCCAGATTTACAGTAACAATTTTAAAAATTCAGTTCCCAAAGTAATTTTTAAAAAGCCAGACTGTATCAAGAAGGATACTGCTGACGTATCAATGCTGTTCCTAGCCCATCACTCTGGGTGCCACTGCCAACAATGCCAACTAAGAGTTCTTATGTGCAGGCACTGTGCTAGATACTTCATGTGAGTTACCCCAGTGGACATTTGCAGCAACCCTATGGAGCAAGAATGGTCATTTTCATTTCAAAGATGAGGGAGCTAAGAGACTTAGATGGAGTAATTTGTCAAATGTCACACAGCTATACTTTCTGCTGGGCAGAAAGCTGATGTCTTCTTTCTAAACCCAGTGGGAAACAGTGATGAATGAGTTTAACACTAGATTTTTGAAAACAACAACAAAAACAAACATATCCATGATGTGTAGTGTTTGCTGATTTCCATGGTGTAACTATTTATGCCATGGTTGTTTCCAAACTACCACTGTGATGTCACTGACTGTGGAGTTAGGAAGACGTGCATGATCGACTTTTTATGACCCTGTATGAGCTGACTCCAGCACACCTTTGAGGGGAAATGTGAACGAACATAGTTTTCTGTGGCAAGTATGAGCATCAGTTCAGTTCAGTTCATTTCAGTTCAGTTGCTCAGTTGTGTCTGACTCTTTGTGACCCCATAGACTGCAGCACGCCAGGCTTCCCTGTCCATCTCCAACTCCTGGAGCTTGCTCAAACTCATGTCCATTGAGTTGGTCATGCCATCCAACCATCTTATCCTCTGTCATCCCCTTTTCCTCCTGCCTTCAATCTTTCCCAGCATCAGAGTCTTTTCCAATGAGTCAGTTCTTTGCATCAGGTGGCCAAAGTATTGGAGCATACTGATGTTTTAAATTTTATTTTCAAAGTAGTGGTTACTAGAGAAGGACAATTTTGTCTTTTTCAAGTATAATCAAAATAGACATTGGAATCATTTTGTTTTAGGCTTATGTTTTAGTCTTTAATTTATAGATAAAATTAAAAAAAAATCAGTTCCTTTCATAAACCTTTGAAAGATACTCATTTTATGGAGTCAGAGCTGGGTGGAACCTTGAGAAAACAATTTGCTTTCTCCCTGACTTTTGCAAGGGTTGCTTGTGTAGGACAGATATTTGATCTTCTTGAAGATGTCTGAGCATGGAGGTTTGACCACATTTCTCAGTATTCTAAACAAGTGCTTTATCATTCTCAAGAAGGCCCTCTCGTAGGTTGATATGAAAGCTTTCCAACTGTAATTTAAACCTTTTCCTTTTGTTTTATCTCTAGAGATATGAAAAGGAATTGATTGGCATTCACCTCTTAGAAATTCTTCTGCTTTGACAAAAGATGTTAAAAGATTCCTTTAGTATCTAGTTCCAGCTTCTTTAAAAATAACTTCTCATCATCACATAAAGAGGAAGATTTCCAGCTAGGCAGGCTGCCCTTATTGGTCCCCTAAAATGCCATTTTAAGACCTCTCAAATTTCCAGGCAAGAATGTCCTGATCACTTTTTTGACAACTTCCCTTCTTAATGTCGTCCAGTGTTAGACTTTTCTTAAAAATGGTGTTAAACATTTCATGTGAGATCAACCTTCTTAACAAAATTTTATGTGTACAATGGAGTATTGTTAACTATAAGTGAAACAGAGCAGATGTCTAGAGCTTATTTGTCTTGCACAGATGAAACTTTATGTTGGATTTTCAAACAGCAGTGCATATTTCTGGTGATGTAAATGACTCCTATTTACCTTTTATTGGGTGTAGGTTGCAAGAGATGGACCCATTTGGAGTATCTTGACTGTAATGCTTTCAGTGAAATATATGAAGTACTATTGCCCTTAACTCGCCTGTCTAGTTGTGTCTTCTACAACAAAGAGGGAGATTATTCTTCTTTTACAACAATTTGATTGCATATAGAAAGGCACAAGATACATTATCAGGTGTTGAGCTGTTCACCATTTCTCCTCTCTTTTACTCCCACTCCTCAAGTAAGAGACAGTTTTTGAAAGTATCTGGGTAGCTTCTCCTTCCTTGAAGTATATAGATAGATGATACCAAAAAGGTATTCTTTTGATATCTTAGCACCCTCTTTCTGCCCTTTCTCACCACATACTGGTTTTGCTTTGTCCTTTTTGTTATGGGAAAATTAGATGCTGACTTTTCAACTTTTTTTTTTTTTTTTTTACAAGAAGCAAAAGATCCTTTAGGAAAACTCTTGCTTCTGACTTTTATGTTCTCGGAAGTTACATGGTAAGGATAGGTAACAGTGGGGGAAATAAGATACTGGCTTATGAGAGTAGCAAGTATATAAGAAGGTTGAATAGTGAAGCGCACAGTAGAGAGGGAATAGCAAATTCTGAGATTAAATCAGCCAGGGCTGAAATGGTGCTTCTCTTACTGCCCTTATTTAGGTATGACCTTAGGAAATCATTTAACTTCTCAGTGTTTGAATTTATAAAAATTAGGCTGATATTGTATATTGAAAAAAAACGAAATGAGTTAACATATATATTACCATCTAGTTTGATGTCTAGTATGTAAGAGGTGTCCAAAAATGCTTGTGGGTCATCTTTGTACAGAATGCTTAGAGTTTCTGAAGTGTACATAACTGTATTTTCATGTGTTATTCTTTGTTGGGTGAAATAGCATTATTTCATGTAATGCCTAAGCCTCTTTCCCTTCATTTCTGGCTGCTGACTTTTCCTTGTGTTGCCAAAGTGTTGAGTTGCCATGTCAGATAAGTAGGATATAGGAAACTCCTACAGGCAAAGTAATGGAGTTTTAAAAGTTAAGTTTTCCCCTCACCCTCCTATCTAAGCTATTCTGACTTTATCATTGAAACCAAGCAGAACCCTGTGGGACCTTCCCAGGGACAGAACCCTCTGCCTCTTTTTTGTAGAAAAGTTTAGCCTCCTAGGATTTCCCCATGTTCCAAAAAGCAAATTTGATCACAGAAATTTAGCATCTCTGACTCCATATTGCATCTGTCTCTTCTGTTACTTTAACCTCTGAGTCATAAACTTCTGCTTAGCCCTGCAAATAGACATGTTGATCACTAAAGGAATTTTGCTTAGAGCTTAAGATTTGTGCAAACAGCCCCATACCTGAAACTTGCCTCCCACAGGGAGATAAAGAAGAACAAAAGAAACCCGACTGTCTTGTTGAGATTTGTAGGAACATTGTGATCAGACTCATGTCAACCGAAGTCAACTGACCAGGAACGAAGAGGTTTCACAGCAGTCCATACTGGCACCCAGATATCTGTGGCCATTGTCACTTCCTGAAATTAACCACCTCCAGCTTCCCCTGGGAAAAGACTCTGATGCTGGGAGGGATTGGGGGCAGGAGGAGAAGGGGACAACAGAGGATGAGATGGCTGGATGGCATCACTGACTCGATGGACATGAGTTTGGGTAAATTTCGGGAGTTGGTGATGGACAGGGAGGCCTGGCAGGCTGCGGTTCATGGGGTTGCAAAGAGTCGGACACGACTGAGCGACTGAACTGAACTGAACTGAATTGAGCTTCACCTTTCCCTAGCATAAAAAAAAATTGAATTCTACACCCAAATTAAGATGATTCTTTAGGACGTTAGTCTGCCATTTTCTAGGTTTGCTGTTGTTTTTCGTTGCTCCTTGACTTATTGGCTTGTACAGTGATGGTTACATCATGACAGCTGAGTAGGACTCTTATATGCTAGATTGCTGGGCAGGGCTATTGGGGATACCACTTGACTGTTACTTCTGTCCTTGTAATGGAGCAGGACCCTCTGGGGCACTCCCAGGACAGGAAATCCCCACCCCCACCCCCCACCCTGCCCATGTCCCATGTCCTCCACCTCCTTCAAGCCTTAGTCAGAAAATACATTGAATCAAAGAAATGAGAATATGCAGAGGTAAAGGAAAATGGTCAAATAAGACAAAATAATAGTAGTTTAGCCACTAAGCAAAGTCAAGGACCCTTAATTCCTTCTCAAAGTCAGAAGATAATATTCTGAGCCATACCCTTTGAGCTGCTTTGCAGAAACTGAAAACCCCACCAGGCAGAAGAAGTTAAGTACATGATGACCAGACGGTAACCATGACGTAAGCTGCTCCATATCCTGCAGTTCCAAGAACTGGCTTCAATGAAATGGGAACAAACTGACCTTGGGATTGAAGATTAACTATACTTAAAACAAGATGACGCATGATCAATTTCAAGATGATTGTTCAAGGCGACAGTGCTATTCTGCATGTAGTTCCACTCGTCTGTGCATCCCTGAAGCTCTGGCCCCCTGATCAGCAATGGGGAGTTTGTCTTCTGGGGGCATGAGTCTTTTCTCCCCAGGATTTCTGGCTTCCTCAATAAGGCAGTCTTTCCTTTTACCCACCACTTGTCTCTCTGTGTTGGGTTGCTGAGAGATAAGCAGCCAAACCTAAGTTTGGCAACACTCTGAAACCTTGAAGTGTAATTCATATTTAAAGTGGCAGAATTAGCTTACAAAGTATGATTTCAGGATTAGAATAGCTCTCTCAGACAGTGAAACGGTGGTCTAAAATTCCAAGGAAAGACAAAGCATTCCGCTATTGCCTGAAATGTAACTACTGGTTAGAAGATTTACATGTTGAGCCATGTCAGTGATTTATACCACAATGTGAATCAATTTGTAAACCTTAAATATCTTTTCTTGGGAACTAGTTCTGACAAATAGAAAAGACATGATAATAGCTGGGAGAAGGGGAAAGGAAGAAGATGGGATGTGCAGGAATGTATTCTTGGCTTATCTTAAGGACAAAGACAGATATGGTAGATGGCTTACCACTTGAGGAACAAGACAAGGGCTCAATAATTGTTGACAATGTGAATAAGAAAAAAGTTTATCTACAGCACAGCTTTACTTGTAACCAAATTTGCTGCAACATAAAAATATTCATAAACAAACTGTGACAAATTTTTATCAAAACTTCATCTTATTCCTTCTAAACACACAACTAGAATTACATTTACCAGCATCGCTTGCAGTTAGGAGTGACCACATAGAGTTTTGGCCAATAGAATTTAGGTAGAAATGATGTGTACCATATCAGGTCTTGTTCATAAAAATAAAATTTGTGGCACTGACTTAGCATTTCCTGACAACGGGCAGAGGGAAAATTGATATTGGAATATGGAAAGATAAAGACCTATGCTATTCAGTGGCTTTTGGTAAAGTCATTACCCTGTGAGAATTTGGAAAGCAGACAAAGGGAAGACAAAGTATATAGCTTTAGGGTTGAAAATAGAATGTTAGTAGAGTATGTTGATTAGTACTGGCTTCCTTTAGCTGGTTTTTCAAAGAAAGATGAGCTTAAGCAAGAATTGGCTGATTTGCAAGCAGAACTGGAAATGTATACAGAACAAAAGTGGGGAGCTTTGACACATTGTGTAAGTTAATTGCTTCTAAACTCTGCTCACCACAGAATGATTGAAACAGCTAGAGTGAGAAAGACCTATTAAAAACAGTTCTGTGATAAAGGTCTAGTGAAGGTAGGGGACTTTCCACCCAAATCTGATGGGCTCAGTAGAATTGTCATTAAGTTGAGAGGAAAAAGGATTGTGGGGACAGGGAAGATGGCAACAGATCAAAGAGATAAAACAGGCTTGAGAATTATATCTAATAAAAAAAATTGGGTGTATTTACTGGCACATGACATTGGAAGCAAATATATATGAAACCTACCAACTTTCAAGGGAATTCTCCTGCCAAAGAAACTATGAGTTTGGACTATAATGCCTTGTCGGTGTAAGTCTTAAGACTAACTCTTGGGTCACCAGTAAGAATGAGTGGGAAGTGAACTGTGAAAATTGTGTATTCCTACAGGGACAATCCTCTTTCACTTGTGTGAGTCTTTGCAGGATAATATTTAGGAAGGTCTGTCTCTGAGAGCAGAACCAGGGGCAGCAAGAACCAAGGAATTCTTTCCAGGGAGATTTGCGGTTAAGAATGACTGAATTCTGGCAAATAGAAGTGAGTGGGTCTGGTGTGCACCCATTTCCAGATACGGCTCATGAAAACTGCCCATGTACAAATCTTATTCTTTTTTAGTCTGTTGATTGGTGGCATTGTCCAAAATAACCTTGGAAGCCAATGAAATATCCAAATGTTTTTCTGTTATGGCAGTTTGTTAATACTTTAACTGGTACACAAACTAAACACAACAAATTAGTCCCATTTGAACATCTTTCCCTTAAGTGCCAGCATCTAGCCTGACCCTTAGAGCCAACATGTCAGTTAGTCTCTTGCTTATTAGAACTTATTTATTATAAAGTGAAAATCAACTGCAAATGTGAGTGAAAAATTAAAGCCAGTGAAAATGACATTGACAGCTGCTTGAATCACCTGCAAAGCCATTGAGAAATGAGGTTTGGATAGAGTTCAAACAATGAACAAATGAAGAAGAGAAAGCCAGCAAGGCAAATGGCAACATACTTGTCATGAAAATGGTTTGCATACCAAATAATTAAGAGCTGTCCTTGGGAGACTTAAGTAAGCCAATCCTTCAGGCGTGTCCAACTCTTTGAGACCCCATGGGCTATAGCCCACCAGGCTCCTTTGTCCATGGGATTTCCCAGTCAAGACTACTGGAGTGGGTTGGCACTTTCTGCTCCAGGGGATCTTCCTGACCCAGGGATCAAACCCACAGTTCTTATTTCTGCTGCATTGGCAGGCAGATGCTTTACCGCTAGCACCATCTGGGAAGCCCCTAAAGAGGCTTTCAAATATATTTATAAAAACAATCCCCACTTTAATTGTGTAGTGAAAGTCAAATGCATAGCTAAACTGTCCTAGCTTGCCATCATGCCACGCTGAAGGAATGATTATCTTGCCAAAGTCAGTGTTTGGCTTGTTCTTTGGTTTAACTAATAGCATGTAAATGAATTTATAACCTGCTGCTGCTGCTAAGTCGCTTCAGTCATGAGTCCAATTGATGAACTTATATTCTTTAATCTTTAACTACATATTCCAAAGTGAAGTCCCTTTTCTGCCACTGTTTACTGACAAATTTGGATGCTGTTTTTGGTGGAGGAGGACAAGTGTGTCTTCAGATAGTACTCCACTAGAACTAGGCAGAGTTAAAAAAAAAAAAGGAGAAAACAAGCCAATGGTTCTTGACAAGGAGTGAGTCAAGGAAAAAGCTAATGAAAAACATGGAAGACAAGAGTATGACCTATGGCTTATCTGGTACATTGTGATTCAATGGATTATTTTTACTGGGTGTTTTTAGTTCATTAGATGAAAGTAGCCATTTAATATAGATATGAACACTATTAAAACCTCTCCTTAAGTTTGTGACATCTTGGTCCACATTTAGTGGTCCAACTGTTTCTGTGAAATATTCATACTGCTTTATAAGTTTGGTTTGATATTTATTTGCTTAGTTTGCAAGACACGTTTTCTGAATTTATCTTTCAAACATTCTGTTGTAATAGGACAAACACATCATTTGGCCTCTGTTAGGATTTTAAAGGGGCTTCTCTAAAAACATAGCAGGACTTTGCCATAGGGTTCTTTTATAAAAGATTCCCACTGAATACAATAAACTTCCTTTCAAAAGGGAGTCTATTGTACTCATCTTGTTTCTCTCCTTTTGTTTGTCAAAAATGCTTAATTATTTTAAGCAATAAGCTTTTATTTAGTGGTAGGCCAATGAACAAGATCCACTAAACAGTCTACCTAAATCTCAGATATAGGGAATTAGAAATCTTTGCTTTAATAAAGAAATTAAGGGGCATATTAGGCAATTGGAATGACAGACTTACTTACTGCAGATGAAGACTTACAGGTTGTATAATTGGCATATAATTGACAAGGTCACAGGCCTAGAGGGTTTTTTTTTCCTTAAGATTTATGTTACATATTTTCTGTTGGCAGTCTGAGAAAGCAACTGTGTACAGAAAAAAACAGTTTCCTGTTAGTAATTATTATTCATTATTTGTCGCTTATCATCACATAATAACGAATATCCTGGGTACTACCTCAAAGGATGTGAGTTTTGTTAACACATGTTGATGATTTCTCACTTAATAAAACTTATCTACTAAAGACTGAAAGAAGGAAACTGCCGAAGAAACAAGTCCTAAATGAACATCTTTTATTTATGTTTTTGGAAGCAACAGAAAATGACTCTGGATAGTTTAAGTAAAGAGGGATACTTATAAGAATGATATATGATAACGATAATATCATTATAATAACAAATATAATAAAATAATAAAAATAAATAATATATAAATAATAAAATGGTAATGATATAATCTCAAGAAGCTGGTGAACACTGAACAGCGAGAATCAAGGAAAGGACCTTGGCTGCTCTTGGCCTTAGCAAAGAGTGTGTGAACATTCCTTTTAGAGAACTATTTAAAAAAAAAAAACAACTAATTTTTATTGGCGTATAGTTGCTTTACAATGTTGTGTCAATTTCTGATGTACAGCAAAGTGAATCGGTCACACATATGTATGTACCCTCCCTTTTGGACTTTCTTCCCATTCAGGTCACCACGGTGCATGAGTCCGAGTTCCCTGCGCTATACAGTAGGTTCTCATTAGTTATCTGTTTTATACATACTAATAGTATTAATAGTGTATATGTGTCAATTCCAACCTCCCGATTGCTTCCACCTCCCTTTCCTCTTTGGTATCCATATATTTGTTCTCTATGTCTCCGTCTCTATTTCTGCTTTGCAAGTAAGATTATCTATACCATTTTTTTTCAGATTCCACATATATGCATTAATACATGTTTGTTTTTTTCTTTCTGACTTCTTCATTCTGTATGTCAGTCTCCAATACCATCCACATCTTTGCAAATGGCACTGTTTTGTCCCTTCTTATGGCTGTTCAGTTCAGTTCAGTCGCTCAGTTGTGTCTGACTCTGAGACCCCATGGACTGCAGCATTCCCTGTCCATTACCAACTCCTGGAGCTTGTTCAGACTCATGTTGAGCGAGTCAGTGATGGCATCCAACCATCTCATCCTCTGTCATCTCCTTCTCTTCCTGCCTTCAATCTTTCCCAGCATCAGGGTCTGTTGCTGCTGCTGCTGCTGCTAAGTCGCTTCAGTTGTGTCCGACTCTGTGCGACTCCACAGACGGCAGCCCACCAGGCTCCCCCGTCCCTGGGATTCTCCAGGCAAGAACACTGGAGTGGGTTGCCATTTCCTTCTCCAATGCATGAAAGTGAGAAATGAAAGTGAAGTCGCTCAGTCGTGTCCGACTCTCAGCGACCCCATGGACTGCAGCCCACCAGGCTCCTCCGTCCATGGGATTTTCCAGGCAAGAGTACTGGAGTGGGGTGCCATTGCCTTCTCCATCAGGGTCTGTTGGCTGAGTAATATTCTATTGTATATATGTCAGTGAGTGGGTGATAGTTGCTCAGTCGTGTCTGACTCTTTGCGACCCCATGGACTGGAGCCCTACTCTGTCCATGGAATCCTCCAGGCAAGAATACTGGAGTGGGTTGCCATTTCCTTCTCCAATTGTATATATGTACCATCTTCTCTTTATCCATTCCTCAGTTAATGGACATTTTGGTTGCTTTCATGTTCTGGCTATTGTAAATTGTCCTGCTATGAACATGGGTATTGAGCTTCAGGAACCGAGAGAATGTATTTCTCTGCCTTATCTTTCATAGTCCTAGGAGAGATAAACTCACTTTCTAAGGAAAAATCAGTCTAGGGTTAGGCTGATCCTTTCTTGTGTGTCTGTATAGGTCACATCTGAGAGCTGCTGCACTATTTTCTATTTTCAGGTGATATTTGCTGAATTCCTTTATCCTTTTGTAAAGATATTTTCCAGACCTTTTTCATCATCCAGGCTGCTTTCTCCTGAATATAATCCATTTTGACAATGTTCTTAAAATGTGGTGCTACAGATGTGGCTGAATAGTACAGAGGGTATGGGGATTCTTCATTCCTTTGATCTGCTCATGGAATTTTATGTCCCATTAACTGTCTTAACAACCTTGTCAATCTGGTAAGCTCATTTTGAAATCACAGTAAACTGATATTAAGAGTTTTTTTTGCTTACTTCTTTATCTCCTCCCAACCCCCACCTTCTTTAATACATACTTGTTCAGTTAGGCCTTGCTTGCCTGTTTTGCCAGGGATTTTTCAGAAATATAACACAGAATTTTACACTTGTCAGATTTCACTCTGGTTTTCCACCCAGGATTCCAAATTATATAGGCAATTTTTATTTATTTTTTAAATTTAAAAATATTATTGATTTTAAATCTGCAGGTTATTTCTCTAAATAAAATTAAAAAGTTGGTTTATTATTATTATTTTTTTTACTTTGCAATATTGTATTGGTTTTGCCACACATCAACATGAATCCGCCACAGGTGTACACATGTTCCCAATCCCGAACCCCCCTCCCATCTCCCCCTGACACCATCCCTCCAGGTCATCCCAGTGCACCAGCCCCAAGTATCCTGCACCCTGCATCAAACCTAGACTGGCGATTCATTTCTTATATGATATTATACATGTTTCAATGCCATTCTCCCAAATCATCCCACCCTCGCCCTCTCCACAGAGTCCAAAAGACTGTTCTATACATCTATGTCTCTTTTGCTATCTCCCATACAGGGTTATCGTTACCATCTTTCTAAATTCCATATATATGCATTAGTATACTGTATTGGTGTTTTTCTTTCTGGCTTACTTCACTCTGTATAATCGGCTCCAGTTTCATCCACCTCATTAGAACTGATTCAAGTGTATTCTTTTTAATGGCTGAGTAATACTCCATTGTGTATATGTACCATGGCTTTCTTATCCATTCATCTGCTGATGGACATCTAGATTGCTTCCATGTCCTGGCTATTATAAACAGTGCTGTGATGAACATTGGGATACACGTGTTTCTTTCAATTCTGGTTTTCTTGGTGTGTATGCCCAGCAGTGGGATTGCTGGGTCATAAGGCAGTTCTATTTGCAGTTTTTTAGGGAATCTCCTCACTGTTCTCCATAGTGGCTGTACTAGTTTGCATTCCCACCAGCAGTGTAAGAGGGTTCCCTTTTCTCCACACCTCTCCAGCATTTATTGCTTGTAGACTTTTGGATTGCAGCCATTCGGACTGGTGTGAAATGGTACCTCATTGTGGTCTTGATTTGCATTTCTCTGATAATGAGTGATGTTGAGCATCTTTTCATGTGTTTTTTAGCCATCTGTATGTCTTCTGTGGAGAAATGTCTATTTAGTTCTTTGGCCCATTTTTTTGATTGGGTCATTTATTTTTCTGGCATTGAGCTGCAGGAGTTGCTTGTATATTTTTGAGATTAGTTGTTTGTCAGTTGCTTCATTTGCTATTATTTTCTCCCATTCCGAAGGCTGTCTTTTCACCTTGCTTATAGTTTCTTTTGTTGTGAAGAAGCTTTTAATTTTAATTAGGTCCCATTTGTTTATGTTGGCTTTTATTTCCAGTATTCTGGGAGGTGGGTCATAGAGGATCCTGGGAAAACTGGTCAACTACTTGTAAAAGAATGAAACTAGATCACTTTCTAATACCATACACAAAAATAAACTCAAAATGGATTAAAGATCTAAACGTAAGACCAGAAACTATAAACTATAAACTACATTCTCCTAGAGGAGAACATAGGCAAAACACTCTCCGACATAAATCACAGCAGGTTTTTTTTTTTTTTAAAAGAAAAGATTTTATTATAAAAGCAATTCACTGTACATTTTCAGGCACTTTGGAAATACGGAAAAGTATAAGAAGAAATTAAAAATTAGTTGTAGTTCCATTTCTTAGGGAAAAACTAGTACTTTAATGTAATAATACATCTCATTTTAGACAACAGCACACTCTGAAGATATTATGTTTTGACTTGTACAGTCTTCCTACTACTTTTTTCTTTTTTACACACTGACATGGTCCTGTGAATAGCTCCACAGGATTTTAGATAGTTTTGCTAGTCTCTTTTGGAGGAGGAAATGGCAACCCATTCCAGTATTCTTGCCTGGGAAATCCCATGGACAGATGAGCCTGGCAGGCTCCAGTCCTTGGGGTCACAGAGTCAGCACAACTGAGCATGCACGCATGCCCCTCTTTCCTGTGATGGCAGATGCACTGTGCCCCTCAGAATCTGTACTGACTCATTATTTTCAAGTACCAAAAGGACTAATGGACAAGCAAAAGCATCTAACAATCAGCTGGTTGTTCTGGCTCAATGATGCAAAACAAGCAACTTCAGAGTATTTTCCTTCCTTAATAGATCAGTTATTCGAAACTTAGCCCCAAGGTCAAGAAATCACACCGAAACTTTCATGATAGGAATCTTTTATTCTTGTTTATGCAAATCTGTTTACATAGATTAGGGGATATCTGCTGAGTGAAATTCCACAGATCTGTGAGGACTCAAATCATTTTCAAATCAGGTTAAATTTGCCATTTCTGTTGCTTTCAGTAGAGAAGAACAGGGGGGGCGGTCTCTGGAACTTGCAGCTCGATTGATCCTCATACTTTATTTTCCTCTCCTAGCTGATAGTGTGCGACTCCCATGGCACTACTTTAATGTTAAGCATGAGACCTCTTGTTCTGTAGCCATTTGTTGGGCATAGAACTGTATGGCTTAAGAGAGTGGTCTTTTTTGGGCTGAACTCTGAAAAGTAATCTTGGAGAGATGGTTTTTGAAATGGCAAGCATAGTGTTTATTTGCACAAAAAGTCAGAGTGTGGTTACTTCTTTAGAATGAGCTAATTTTGGCTTTTATCCAGAAAAAAAAAAATTCAAGTGGTGGCAAAGTGTAGCACCAGATGTTAGAAGTCCATTTTTTTTTTTTTCTTGACAAAAACAGTCTACAGTGTAACCATGAAAAAAGTCGCCTCAGTTTCCTCATTGGCAAACTGATTATAAGAAAAATGAACTGTAGTGGGGTTCACATTAAGTTTGGGAAGCTCAGCTCTACAGTGATTC
Source organism: Cephalophus harveyi (assembly GCA_006410635.1). Taxonomy (NCBI): domain Eukaryota; kingdom Metazoa; phylum Chordata; class Mammalia; order Artiodactyla; family Bovidae; genus Cephalophus; species Cephalophus harveyi. Next base: position 315,504 of record SJYT01005297.1, read on the forward strand.
CCAGATTTTCCCAGATAATAACTGTCATCACAGTTATTACTCTTTTCTATTCAAGTGTCTGCTCCTCAGTGATCCTTGTTTAATAAATCTAAGACTATTTCTGTCAATTTATATTTAATGGCAATGAATAAAAATACTTTTGCTCCTGGAGATCCATTTCCTTATTTTGTGAAGTAAGAAAATTATACTCAAATTATTGTTTTTGAAGTTTTTTTTTTTTTATGGTAAAGCTGTGGAATACTTTCTTCAAATGCCACTTTTTATTTGACTTCTTTCATATCTTTACAACTTCATCAATTTTCTTTATCAACATCATCACTGCCTTAGTTCAGGCTATCATCTCTTACTTGCATCATTGCAGCAGTCTCTAAAATATTTTCCTACCTTTTCTTCCAAATTATTTTCCACATTAGAATAAGTACTAAAATGTAAATCTATTGATGTTGCCTCACTTGCTTGAAATTTTTTCACTACCTCCAAAACTGATCTGCAGACTCAACACAACCCCAGTAAAATCCCACTATATATATATTTTTTGGGGGGGAGGGTAAAATTTGAATCCAATTCTAAATTTATTTGGAAATGCAAAGGATGTAGAATAACCAAAGAGATCTTGAAAAATAAGAACAAAGTTGGCATACTTACCAGTTTGAAGGGAAAGCTACTGGAGGCTTAAGGGCAGGGATGGAGCCAACCAATAGGAAGGTAACTAAGAATCAAGTTCAGGGATTACCTGGTGGTCCAGTGGCTAAGACTGTGCTTCCAATGCAGGGGGCCTGGGTTTGATCCCTGGTCAAAGAACTAGATCTCATATGCTGCAATTAAGAGTTTGCATGCTGTAACTAAAGATTTTGCATGCTGCAATGAAGATGGAAGAGCCTGACAGCTTCAACTAAGTCCTGGTCCAGCCTATTAATAAATAAATATTAAAAAAAAAAAAAACTTCTGGAGGGATGATGTCAGCAAGGTGGCAGAGTAGGAAGCCCTGACTTCCCTTCCCAAACACAGACTCAATAATTCACAAATTCTCTAACCAAAGGCACAGCACCACAGATAAACACAAAACCAGACTCACCTATGCCAGTAGGGAGATTTATGACACTTGCTCACTAGAGTCTGCCCATGGCACTGTGCTGTGTGTTTGGAAGGGGAAACTCCAAGTTTCCATCTTCTCCTAGGGAAGAGAAAGTATGGGTTCATGTGTCTGGTGTCCTAAATTTTGCAAGGGCCCTGGTTTGTATCTTGTCAGTTTTGGAGCTCTAGTGGGTCTGGCACAATTGAGCCTCCTGAGAGAGAATGGAGATAGCAGCTTTGGCTGGTTAGATGCCATAGACCTCCCCCTGCTCAGCACAGGGTAAGTGGATGAAAGAATATCAGTTCTGAGCTATTTCCTTGGATGAAAAAAGTTGACATCTTTATCTAGCACCCTGCTTCTCTGGGACTGTCCAACAACTTGGCGCATGGTGTCAGTGAAAGTGAAAGTGAAGTCGCTCAATCGTGTACGACTCTTTGTGACCCCACGGACTGTAGCCTACCAGGCTCCTCCATCTGTGGGATTCTCCAGGCAAGAATACTGGAGTAGGTTGCTATTTTCTTGGGATTCTCCAGGGGAACTTCCCGACCCAAGAATTGAACGCGGGTCTACCGCATTGCGGGCAGACGCTTTACCGTCTAAGCCACAAGGGAAGTTTGTTGGTATTGGAGCGCAAATCAGTCCAGCACAGTCTAGCCCCATAGTGGAGAATCAGGACAGCATCTTGGATTAGTAGGTGCTATAGGTTCACCCCTGGTTCACCACAGTGTGCATGCATGCTCAGTCCTGTCTGACTGTTCACGTTCCCATGGACTGTAGCCCGCCAGGCTCCTCTGACCATGGGATTTTTCCAGGCAAGAATAGTGGAGTGGGTTGCTATTTCCTCCTCCAGGGAATCTTCCTGACCCAGGGACTGAACCTGCATCTCTTTCGTCTCCTGCATTGGGAGGTGGATTCTTTACCACAGCACCACCTGGGAAGCCCTGGCTCAGCATAGTACAAACACTTAAAAACCACAGCTGCCTACTTCTCTCTGGGGAGGGAAAGAGTTGGTAGAAGTCCCCAGAATCCCTGGCTGGACTAATTGGTGGGAGTCTTCTCCTGTATGAGGCTAGTTCATTAAAACAGAAAAGGTGTCTGCTTTGTCGCATGAGCAGACACCAACACAGAGAGTCAAGGAAAATAAAGTATCAGGCAAAAGTGTTCTAAAGAAAGAAATCTCCAGAAACGAATCCTAATGCACTGGAGTTATATGTGACAACATGGATGCAACTTGAGGACATTATGCTAAGTGAAATAACTCAGTCACAGAAAGAAAATACTGTATAATTCTATTTAACATATGAAGTATTACAATAGTCAAATTCAAGTAATCAAAGAGTGGTTTGAGGGTTGTGGTGGCTGAGGAAGGGGGAAATAGGAAGTTACTAATGAAAAGGCAGGTTTCTCTGGTAGCTCACTGGTAAAGAAACCTCCTGCCAATGCAGGAGACTAGGGTTTGATCCCTGGGTTGAGAATAACCCCTGGAGAAGGAAATGGCAACCCACTCCAGTATTCTTGCCTGGGAAATCCCAGAGGAGCCTGGTAAGGGGATTCCCAAAAGAGTTGGACACAACTTAGCAACTAAACAAAAACAATCAGAAGGCATAAAGTTTCAACTAAGCCAGGTGAATAAATGCTAGAGATTGGCTGTGTAATATTGTAACTATAATCAATAACAATTTATTACCCACTTTAATGTTTGTTAAGAGGGAGATCTCTTAGTAAGTGCTCCTAGCCTAAATAAATTTTTAAAAAATAGTATTTAAAAAGGATCTGTTGAAGAAGTCAATAAACACAAGTGCCGTTGGTCCCAATATTTATGTTGAAAATGTCTTCTAGAATTGTATCCAAATCCTGATAATGCCTTATAAAGCTTGAATATAAAATGACACTAAAAGTGAAAAGAACTTAGAATGACCTGGCTGTATAAAATTTTAAGTTTGAAAATAAACCACAGAGCTGCTCTAACTGACACTGGTGCTGGCATGAGGATAATAAATTGGTTAATTGAACAGAATAGACCAAGATGTGGACTAGGTATAACTCCATTTTATGTGGTCATTTGATTTTTAATAAAGGCAGAGCAATTCAATGGGGGAAAGTATCTTTCCAACAAATGGTTCTTAAAACCACTGGAAATTCATGTGGAAAAAAATGAACCTTGACTTACTTCACACCATATACAAAAATTAATTCAAGATCCATCCTGGAGCTAAATGTAAAAGTTTTCTAAAAGTAAAGTACTTTACTTTTCTAAATGCAAAGTACTTTTGTAAAAATATAAAGCTTTTAGAAAGAGTTGTAGGAAAATATCTTTGCAGTTGGAATAGGGACAATTTAGGATAGTCAAAGCTTCCATAGACAAGACACAGAAAGCAATAACTATGTACAAATTAATGACTAGATTTCATAAAAGTGGTAACTTCTGCTCATCAAAAGACATCATTAAGGAGATGAACAGTCTTGCTAGGCATTGGAAGAAAATATTTTTAAAACATCTGTTTCATGAAGGACTGATATCCAAAACACCTAAAAACTCAACTAAAAACAACAAATTACCCAATTAAAAATAGGCAATGTATTTGAATAGACAGTTCATAAGGGGATGCAAATAACAAATGATACAAATAACATTGAAGGGATACAAATAACAAATGAACACATGAAAAAGTGTTTAACATTATTAAATCATCAGGGAAATCAATAAAATGATGAGTTATTGCTATATATGGACCAAAATGGTTAAATTTAAAAAATCTGATAATAGCAAGTGTTAGTCAGGATGAAGAACAATTGGAGGTCTCCCAGCAATTCCACTACTAGGTATACTGCTGCTGCTGCTGCTAAGTCGCTTGAGTTGTGTCCGACTCTGTGCAACTCCATAGATGACAGCCCACCCGTCCCTGGGATTCTCCAGGCAAGAACACTGGAGTGGGTTGCCATTTCCTTCTCCAATGCATGAAAATGAAAAGTGAAAGTGAAGTCGCTCAGTCGTGTCCGACTCTTAGCGATCCCATGGACTGCAGCCCACCAGGCTCCTCCTCCGAGTTTCCAAGCAAGAGTACTGGAGCGGGTTGCCATTGCCTTCTCCAACTAGGTATACAGTTCCCGATATAAATGGAAACGTATGTCCACAAAAAGACTTGTGAAATAATGTTCATAAGAACTTTCTTCATAATTGCCCAAAGTAGAAATGCTCCAGAAATCCATTAATAGCTGTAGTATATCCATAGAGTAGAATACTATTAGCAATAAAAGGGAATAACTGCTGGCATGTGCAACAGCATGCATGAATCTGGAAAATTTTAGGCTGAATAAAGGTCTAGAATAGGCAAAATCAACCTGTTGTGGAAAAGCAACAATAATGGTTTCATCTAGGGGTGGAGGCAGGGATTTACCGGGAAGGTAGATGAAGTATCTTTCTTGGCTTAATGTAATATCTTGTCAGGGATTTGACTATATCAAATTGTGACAGATTTTATCTCAAAGGAAACAAACATTAAACTCTAATGATACACATGCTGAAGTGTTTGGGAGGAAGTGTACTGATATCTGTAACTAACTTTGAAATGCAGGAACAAAATGGATTGATGAATAGAGGAATAGATAGATAATAGAAATGTGATAAATTACAGTCAATTTTTAGTCCTAGAATCTTAGTGGAGAGTCTATAGGTGTTCACTGAAAATTCTTTCAACCATTCTGTATGTTTGAAACCTGTCATTGTTTTAAATATAAATTTATTTATTTTAATTGGAGGCTTTTACAATATTGTAAAAGCCTCCAATTACTTTACAATATTGTATTGGTTTTGCCATACATCAACATGAATCCACCATGGGTGTACACATGTTCCCTATCCTCAACCCCTCTTCCACCTCCCTCCCCATACCATCCCTCTGGGTCATCCCAGTGCACCAGCCCCGAGCATCCTGTATCATGCATCAAACCTGGACTGGCGATTAGTGAAACCTGTCATAATAGAATGTCCTTTTTGCCCTAAACTTTGCCATGAATTCCTGTTGCCATCAGAAGAATGTAAAACTATATAGCATCTCCTACAAGACTATTGCTTACTTCCCTTTCCCTCTTTTCTTTCTTTTACCATGGTACTTCTCACACTGGATTGTGATTGCCTTTACTTCTAGGACTCTCTGACCAGACAGCAAAATCTCCAAAAAAAAAAAAGTATCCTGCTTACTCTTGTAACATCACTGCCTACCCAGTGCCTAGTACCTAATGAAAGTGTTAGTCACTCAGTCATGTCCAACTCTTTGTGACCCCCTGGACTGTAGCCCACCAGGCTCCTCTGTCCAAGGGGTTCTCCAAACAAGAATATTGGAGTGGGTAGCCATTCCCTTCTCCAGGAGATCTTTCTGAGCCAGGGACTGAACCTGGGTCTCCTGCTTGGCAGGCAGATTCTTTACCATTTGAGCCACCAGGGAAGCCCTGGAACCTAGTAAGTCTTAGCAAATGCAAGAGACATAGAAACAGTTGCTGATTTGTATGAATGTGAATGGCTTTAAAACCTAGGAAACTGTGTTTCTAGATTAATTAATTTTTCCTTTCTGATTATGTGTAAGTACCTGACATTAAGCTCTTAACTACCAAGGCATTCATTTCAAAAGACACCTCTCTTGAACAAACATATTGCCAGGTGTATGACACAGTTACTAGCAAAACAACCAGGTAAGAAACTAGGCTACCCACACCCACGTAACCTAGTAGACCCTGCCTTCACCCAATTCCTTCTCTGATACTTCAAATTAGTTGACAGTGAACGACCCTGCAAAACACTGGACACCTGATAAATGTAGAACCGCGGGTCCATGGTCTCTCTCTTCCTCTACCTCACTGTGAGGCTCTGGGACATGCCCTCTAGGACCTGTGAGTAACACATCTTGTTCCTCCAAGTTCTCTAATGGTTTTTGCTGAAGAGCATCCTGCAATCATTGTAAGAACCACAAGGGTCAGCCTAGACACAGCACTGGCCTCAGATGGGAAAAATGTGGGCCTTGCTAAGAGTGTTACAGCCCTGGCAAGTACCCCCAACATTCCTAGCTGAGACCATCACCATCAATCAATAGGCTGGGACCAGCGCAACAGATTATCTCAGTGATTTTTGTTGGGAATGAGTTGTAAATCAGGGAAGATGGCAATCTGTCTTCATTGATATAATAGTGGCCAAGATTTAACTTTTTTTAATAGAGCAGAGTGATTTGATTATATATATATATATGTATACACACACACATGTATCTATTCTTTTTCAAATTCTTCTCCTATTTAGTTTACAGAATATTGAGTAGATTTTCCTGTGCTATACATTAGGTGCTTGTTGGCTATCTATTTTATATATAGCAGTAAGCATATGTCAATCTCAAATTCCCAATTTATCCCTCCCCACCACATTTCCCCTTCAGTAACCATAAGATAATTTTCAGTATCTGAGTAATAAAACTAACACAACTCAAAATATTTTGAATTTTCCAAGGCCAGAGGAACATAGGGAAGGCCCAAATTTTGGTGAAATTAGATAAAATGAATAACTTTGAGATAAAACTCCATATTTCAAATAAGAGCTCTTTAAAGGGTTTCATATCCAAACCATTGCTTTTCTTCTAATATAGGAAATAGACAATACAAATCTGCAGTAATTTAGTCTGTGTAGCACTGGTGAAAGGGTAGACACGTGGATCAAGGAAACAGAGCAGAATCTAGAGGAATGTATATTCATACCAAAAAAATCTGTATTTTAATATTTATGGTAGCCTTTGTTTTTCAAAGTTGTTCCAAACTGGAAACAAGCCAAATATCCATTATCTGATGAATGAGTAAACACACTGTGATATAGCTGTTGAATACAATCCCACGCAGCATTGTAACAACAGCAGCAACAACAAAAACCTAGTAAAAACAAACTACTGATATGCACTACAACACAAATAAATTTCCAAAGCATTATGCTAAATACAGGCAAATTTGGCCTTGGAATGCGGAATGAAGCAGGGCAAAGACTAATAGAGTTTTGCCAAGAAAATGCACTGGTCATAGCAAACACCCTCTTCCAACAACACAAGAGAAGACTCTACACGTGGACATCACCAGATGGTCAACACCGAAATCAGATTGATTATATTCTATGCAGCCAAAGATGGAGAAGCTCTATACAGTCAACAAAAACAAGGCCGGGAGCTGACTGTGGCTCAGATCATGAACTCCTTATTGCCAAATTCAGACTCAAATTGAAGAAAG